>OU342741.1:299817126-300159082 GCA_910589775.1 Avena eriantha | reverse complement strand
TTTCACATTCCTTTTAAAGTCTCCAATTTAAATGCATAAATTTCTCCAAATTTAATGCTCTCTCATTTAATAAAACTCTTTTATTATTTTTATTCAGAATTTTGTTAATTACTTTAATTAACAAACATTCACATAAAACCCCTACAACATTTCAATATTACATGCAGAACCAATTTCAGCAATTTTACTCGAAACAGTTTCGGCGTCTATTGAAATAATTCTAGCGCTTTCTTAAATCTTTATCTGAAACATATTTGCTCCAAATGGTGTCGGTATCCCTTAAGTTGTCACCCTACGGTTCGCGAATAATGCAGACATGATCGAGACCCCTCTCTGATCAATAATCAGCAGCGGGACCTGGAGATCCGTACTGACTCCTACACATTCAACGACGACTTCTGTGATCATGAGAACTTTAACGCTTGTAACTAAATCCCTTTGTCTCGCGATATATTACATGTCCGAGATTCGATCATCGGTATCTCCATACCTAGTTTGATCTCGTTACCGACATGCACTCTTTTCTCGTTCCCGTGATATAACATTCTAGTGATCACATCACTTGCTTGCAAGTTATCTTAATGTGATATCACCGAGAGGGCCCAGAGTATATATATCCGTCATCGGGATTGACAAATTCCACTCTTGATCCATGAGCCTCAACATAACACCTTCGTAGCATTGAACCCATCTTTATAGTCACCCTATTACGGTGTGACGTTTGATGTTATCAAGATACTCTTCCGGTGTTAGCAATTAACATGATCTCATGGTCTAAGGATAAAGATTACTTCGTATAGTGTTATAGCAATATAAACATAATGACTTTGATCGTAATGCTATACTTCGGATGAATGTTCATCACATCATTCCACCAATGTTGTGACCTCGTTATAACAACATCCAATGTCCATGATCAGGAAACCTTGATCATCTTGTTAATCAACGAGCTAGTCTATAAGAGAGGCATAACTAGGAACCCTTTTTGTTTATTAAACACACATGTATTGACGTTTCCGATCAATACAATTATAGCATGCAAAATAAACATTTATCATAAACATGAAATAGATAATAACCACTTTATTATTGCCTCTCGGGCATATTCCCTTCACTTGTTTCTAAGCATTGATACACCGTTTGCAATTAGATATGTTACATGTTTGCTTGCTTCCATCTTTATTTCAGTTTGCCTTTAGTCTTTTCCCACGTCAACCACACGCCAACAAGCTATTTTCTATCACCGTTACACTTATAATTATCTATACCATTTGTATTTCACTATCTCTTTGCCGAACTAGTGCACCTATACACCTGACAAGTATATTGGGTGTGTTGGGGACACAAGAGACTTCTTGTATCTTGATTGCAGGGTTGCTTGAGAGGAGATACCTTTGACCACTTCCTCCCTGAGTTCGATAAACCTTGGGTGATCCACTTAAGAGAAAACTTGTTGTTGTTCTAAACCTCTACACTTGGAGGCCCAACAACTGTCTACAAGAATAGGAGTGCGTAGACATCAACCGCTTAATTTTAAGATCAAGTTGGTTTTCTGCTTCAGCTTTATAAACTTTGAAGTAGTTCAAAGCTTCATCTTCAGATTTCAGAAGATAAACGTAGTAGTATCTAGTGGAGTCATCAATCAATGTCATGAAGTATCTTTTTGCACCTTTTGTCAATACACCATTCATCTCACATAGATCCGAATGTATAAGTTCCAGCGGTGCTAAGTTTCTAGGTTCCGCAGCCATATGTGACTTGAGGGGTTGCTTTGCTTGAACACAAACTTGGCACTTAGAACCTTTGACAATAGTGAATTTCATAATTAAACTCATATTGGCTAGCCGCGTCATGCAACCAAGTTAATATATTAGATTCTTCAATGCCAAATATTGGACTCGTTATCATTTCAAACATGATTAATAACTTTAGTACATGAGTCTGACAAAGATAAAAAGAATAGACCTCCGCACTCATAACCTTTTCCCAAAAAATTGTACATACTTAGAAATTACAACTTTATTGGACTCAAACACCAACTTAAAACTATCTCTACATAAAGCGATCCGCTGACGAGATTCTTATTGATGGAGGGAACGTGATGCACATTTTTCAGTTGTACGGTCTTCCCCGAAGTAAACTTCATATTTACCCTACCAGCACTATGAACAGAAGCACGTGAGCCATTTCCCACCAGCATGGAAGAAGTCCTTGAGACCTGATAAGAATAAAACATGGAAATATTAGAACATAGATGTGTGTGTTAGTGCCCATGTCTATCCACCATTCAGGAGAATGACATACTGAAAGTATAGTAGGTAAAATACGTACCTAGCATCCTTCATCTCGGTGTCGCTAATCACAACATTAGCGGTCTTGCCGTTGTTCCCATGTTGACGCTTATCAAAGCGATTAGGACAACTAGGAGCCCAATGATCAGGATCACCACAAACATGAAAAGAGTCTTCTTATCATTTTTTCTTGAAGTTGGTTGAGTGTGTGGCCTCGTTCTTGCCATCAAACTTCCCTTTGCCTTTAGATTTGTTCTTACTTTTGAACTTGTGGGATTGGAAGATTCTCTTCTATACCAAGTTGGCACTAGAAATTCCCTTAAATCCTCGAGCACGTGTGTCCTTTGATCTCGCCTTCTCTTCCACATGAAAAGACCCAATGAGGTCCGTAACATAAAACTCTTGTCCCTTATGTTTCAGAGAAGTAGCAAAGTTCCCCCACATGGGAGGAAGCTTGGCAATAATGACTGTGACCACGAACTTGTCCGGTAAGATACACTTGAACTTCTCAAGTTCATTGGTAAGTAATTGTATCTCATGAGCTTTCTCAACTACGGAGCACGAATCAACCATCTTGTAGTCATAGAATTGCTCCATGACATACAACTCAGGCCAGCATCCAAGACCCCAAACTTGTCCTCGAGCGCATCCCACGCATCCTTGCCATTATCAGATAACATGTATGGGTCAACAATGGTGTCTCCAAGAACACTGAAAAGAGCCGCCAGAAACATGATATCGGCTTTATTAAAGATCGCTTCCATCTCAGCAGAAAGATCTCCTTCGGATTTGCCAAGAGTGGCGCTATAGCAGTTTAGATTTTCAAACCAGAGAACTGCTCTCGTGCGCCATCTCTTATAGTGCATACCATAAAAAAGAAAGAGGTCCAGTAGACGCAGCTACACCAATGGAATTCAGTTGCCTATAATTAGGTTTTGGGATTGTTGAAAATATAAGCAATGATCCATATGATTTAATCTGAATAATAAATTGATAAAGCATGATCATACAAACAGTACCAAAACTAATCGTGCAGAATAAGATAGTAGATGAACATATTACATCTAAACAAGATAAACCTATCCCATGTACACCAAATGCTAGAACTAGAAACTCTAGCATAATCTGAAAGAGATAGATTGAGATCACATACGATGTAGGCTATATAGCAGCGACGGTAGTCGCAGCCACAGCGGTTATAGCAGCAGTAGCAACGTTGTCTCTCATGTTGAGGTTGTCGAAGAGATCGGAGACGCCCGAGAAGAAGTCGATGTTCTGGAACTTGTTGTTGGACGACGTCGTGGATGACAGTATTCGCGCTTCAATGCTCTCCAAAAACCTGATCACCCCTCACCTGTACAAGTTTACAAAGAGGTGGGGTTCCGAAGGTCTACTGTGCCGATCTGCGGTGCATGTCGCAAGCGAGATGGTGAAGACGAAGGCATCGTGTGACAAGTACCGATTAGGTTTAGCGTAGATGCTCATATATAGTACATGTTGGGTAGGTCGTGGGCACCCCACATCCGAGTCAACCACAGCCTGACTCATATTAATTTTTTGCAAATAACAAAATAAAGCTCGGTTTGGCGAGATTCTCGCAACTGTGCACGCGTTGTAGATGAGGCATGGCGAGGCATGTGGCGTCGGAGGAGAAGTGCACGAGAGCTGATTTTCTTCTCACACATTAATGAGTGATAGAATAGCCTAATATATAAGACGGTGTAACTCTCACTCAAGCTAGCAATGTGGGACTAAACTTTAGCTCCACTAGTACACACATGAGCTGCCACAAATATGGGGCAAAGAGAATTTTAGAATTTATATTTGTTATGGGCCAAAAATCCAATATACAAATACCTCAAATTCCAACTGTGAATACGAAAGAGCAAGAAACATCAAGAATTTATCTAATATCTTAATCCTGGTTGCCTATCCGGCTGCTGAAGCCACCTCCTGCGCAGTTATTTATGGCCTTATGATTTTGGTAGGAACGCAATTCAGGACCGTGACTTATTGTCTTTTTTTAGAATATGGCTATAAATTACTTTATTATTTTTATTTTATTTTACTTCGAGTTCCCCTTCGATGGCCGATGTAAGAGCATCTCTAACCCATGCCAAAAAATCTTTAGATGACTAAATTTGCTCCTCTAAAATCCAAATTCCACCTAACTGATCCGCAATATGTGTTAGTGGACTACTTTTTTAGTCGAGGGCCTCTCCAAGCTCCTAAATATACGAGGTCGTGAGGCCCCGTACTATTAATTCCTCCACTGGCTGCCTACCACCATCTCCGGCCTTCTCCACGCACCGGCCGACCCGCCGCCATCGGGATGCTCGTCGGGGGTAGGCCATAGCCGACACCCTTCCTATCCTCCCCTACCATGCTCGCCAGGATTCGCCCTGCCTTGAATGCTACTATCGTCTCGATCACCCCACAGTGTGTCGGTTATGATGTTTATGGTGGGTAAGGAACAGTTGGGTGCCGACGTAGTGGTCATGTCCCGCAAGTGCATGAGCATGGCCGAAACTCGCGGCGGCCAGAGGCTGACCCGATGTGACCCTGAGGACGCACGCTTGCCCCAATCATCCCCTCTTTCTGTAGCACGGTCGGTCGCTCAAGCTCGCCTCTCTCCTCCGAGCCGCCGGGGATGGGCGTACCTGTTGGCGACAGCGGAAGGAGAAGGATAGTGGTTGTCGGGGATGGGCGTCCAGACGCAGAGGTAGACGTGGCCGGGGATCTGCGATGCCACCTGCTCGGGATGCGAGCTAGCGCTGGCCTCCTCCATTGCCGAGCGACCAGAGCGACAATAAATTTCACCGACGGCCTGGTGTTGACATCCATTTTGGCTAAATTGTTAGTATAAACTAGGAGCATACTTGATAATATGTTTGAGCCAAATTAAAATTTAGTCCTCTAAGTTACTGTGGGGATCGGTTCTACGGCGCAAAATTTAGAGGAGAAAATATAAAAAGTTTGATTTAGTCTGGACTTTTAGTCCTCTAAATTATAGGGGATGGGTTTAGAGATACTCTGCTGCCAGGCCCTATTTCAGTCTCAGCCCAATACTCGAAAAAAGTAACCGCTTGGTCTCCTGCTTCACAGCTTCATGACCGCTTCCACCCCCTATCTATTTCTCTCCCATAAGGCCATGACCCATCGCCCCTCCAAACCCTCGTGGCAGCCACCGTCGGCACCGGGTTTCTTCTTAGATCCCCTCTCCCTCTACGGCGCCTCCCTGCACAACGTGGAACTCGTGGTCACGCCAGGGAGACATACCATGTGCAGGCCTCACCATTCTCCTCATGGTACCTTGTGTCGCACTATCCTTCTTCGCACAGCTTCTCCCCGTGGCGTCGTCTAGCGCCGTTGACGCCCGCATCCACATCAAACCATGGATTCACCATGGGTTTGCTAGCTAGCCAACAGAATTGGAGTCCCATAGACAGAAGAAGGAGGCATAATAGGCGGGAGGTGCACCGTCTCCCAGGCATTGGACCTTCGGTTCAAGGGCTCTCCTCATCAGCAGAAATTTTGACATCACCGCCTTGGTGGGATTCAGCCGGAGTTGCGGGCATACCATGCCGTGAGGTTCCAGTAACTAGCATACAAGATGTTTATCGCTGATCACTTATTGTTGATTAAGTTTCTACGATACAAGTTGCATATTGAAGAGAGGAAAGAGAGAAGGCAACATGAAAAACAGTAAGACTTGCCACACAAATTAAAACAGGAAGAGGAAATTGCCAAGGCAAGGAGGTGTGCTATAGTCTGCTACACTTATAGCTAGATTTGGTTAGTTGCAATTCCTGTAAATCATATTATGCTTGCTAGATTTGTTGATAAGGTCGCATCCATTTTTAACTGTATTGCCTTCGCTTTCAGGCTAGCTGATGAATAGATGTATCAACAAAGGTGTTAACCGGTGGTCTCTAGGATGAAAGTGAACGGTAATAAACTGAGGTCATTTACCCATTGTAAAATGCTCCACATGTTTTGCATCTATGTGTACCATTATGACCGAACAAAAAGCAGACAATATCACAAAATAAATCGTTTGTTGTGTGTACCCTACTGGGTACGTCATGTTAGAACACAATACTGGCGGCGCCGCGAAGCACGCATTTCATCTAGTAGTCTAAATAACCGGACATGTAAGAGTCTTGTTTCATCCATTCGAGGAAGAAGACAAAAAGAATATGGCGTCGGTTGTAAACAGTGTTTGGTTCATTACGAGGACGAAGACAAATATCGATGTCATTACGAACGTGTTTGGTTCAGGATTTTGTAACGTAACTTGATTACAGTGTTAATAGATACCTTTAAAATATGTTTGGTTCAGTTTACTCGTAATCAGATCCCATGTAAACAGTTCCCATCGCTGTACAATTCCGTTACCGGTCGTACCCCTTCGGTAACAGACCATTACCGAGCGACCTCCTGTTCGGATCCCGTCTCAAAAAAAAATCGTCTCCCCAACGAGTCTAGACTCCACCAACCACCGAGTCACCTCCACCGGCCAGCGAGTCCTGCCGCCGCCGCAGCCCCTATTGCCGGCGCAGGTGCTGCCATCGCCGGGAGCGGTACAGAACCGTGACCCATCCCTAGGCTTCCTCCGGCTCTACTTCACCGGCAGCGGTGGCACACGAGGAGGCGCTGCATCCATCGATCCATTGCTTTGAGCGACGTATTCTCTGGATCCCTTCTCCTCTTTCCAGCCATATTGGAGCGTTCCAGACAGATCTTTCTTCGGATTAATTTATTTTCTTGGGATTTCATGGTGTTCAAGATCCGATCTTCCGAACATATCGTATAAAGAAAAAGAGCCCTTTCCGTTACCTGTACGAACCATACAAGTTTGTGAATTTTCCACTCCGATACCATTACTGTCCGTCAATTGATTCCAATACCGTTTCGTTTACAAACCTGAACCAAACACGTTTTACATATTGTTGTAGCATTTGTCTATGTCTGTATAAAATGTACACCATCATTGGTATCATTCGACACAGTTGAGTAATTGTTGTCACCGGTCGGATCGCTGGTTTAGTTTTCGGTTATTAATTAATGAAACTTTATTTCATTGCTATGGTAGGCAGAATAATGTACTCCATTTTGGAAAGGAGGAGTATAAAGAGTATTATTTTCCTTTATCTAACATTAAAGCATCTCCTTACATGAACACTCTCAACATGCACACTAGAGAGCTGGCCAACGGTGGGCAGTTTAGCGAAGAACCGTGCGGTCGGGTCGCAAATTCACGGGTTCTCATCGGCTTGCTTTCATGGACATTTTAACCTTATGGTAGAATTATCAAGGATCAGGCTACCCTTCGGCACAAGACCAGTGCCGTTCTCGGCGTCCTAAATTCTAGGTTGGGTGAATTATATTGCACTCTAGCTTCCCCTTATTTTGCACTCAAACTAACTTGATGTCAGTTGTTTCCCTACAGAAAACTTACGCTATGACTCCTGATTGTTTTTTTTTGAGTTAAGTCAATTTGTAGGATATTTGTTTCAAACGTTGTGAGGAAATTTCTTGCTTAAACTTTTGTTACCTCAATAACCAAAAAGAGATGACAACAAATACTCCCTCTGTTTCAAATATAAGATGTTTTAGCTTTGTAAAGCTAACGTATCTAGACCCCTTTTAATACCTCAATAACCAAAAAAAGGACACAAATACTCCTTCCGTTTCAAAATATAAGATGTTTTCGTTTTGTGAATCTAACGTATCTAGACCCCGTTTAGTACCTCAATAACCAAAAAGAGAGGACACAAATACTCCATCCGTTTCAAAATATAAGATGTTTTAGCTTTGTGAAGCTAACGTATCTAGATTCCTTTTAGTATATGGTTCGGAGTGAACCTACATACTAAAAGGGTCTACATTCATTAGCTTTATAAAGCTAGAACATCTTATATTTTGAAACATTGCAAGAAGGTTTTTTGGAATGATAGATTCTTTAGAATACTCCCTCCGTCCCTACATTTCTTGAAGATACTTTGTATTTCCCACATGCCTAACCTAGGAGTGAGAAACTATGAAGAGATAAAGGGCCATATGGTATTATATGTAAATAAATAATGCATGGGCATGCAAAACAAGGTATAGTGCTAACCATGTCACTGAGTTTCTACATGAATAGAAATTGCAAAGTTATACAATAAAGTACGAATTTGGATGCTCAAACATGATTGACTAAAAACAGAGAAACTGTTTTGGACTCTTTTTTTCTATAGGCCTCTTTGATTTGTACGCTTCTAAGGGTAAAGGGAAGCTTAAACCTGGTGGAAGACCAGAGCTCTGAGCACCGGCTCAGCTATGCTAGACACTACGAAAAAACCCGAATAACAAGTAAGTCACTCCACCGGACCGGCTCACGGACACGGTCCACCGCCCACCCACTCTAAGTCTCGATTCATCTACTTTCTCCTCTTCCTCCCCACTCCTGAGAGGTGAGAGCCCCTGCTCTCTGCAATCTAGGGTTCCCGTCGGCCGCCCCAACTACTCCCGTCGAACCGTAGGATCGGCATCGGTGTCGACGACTTCTTGCTAGGGATCGCCGCCGTCGAGGCCTACTCCTCCACCGTGGAAGCGCTGCTTAGGCAGATGGGCCGATGGTCTCAAGGCGGGGGCGTGGATTCATCCTCCCGTTCTCTCCTTATCTCCCACCCCTCACCCGACCCCCCTCACTTGTAGAGCAGCGGCTAGGGTTAGCATCATCGCTCCGGCGACCTTCGTCCATGTCACCAGCCTCCTCTACGGCTCCATACTTCTCCGATCACCCTCATGACCTCGCTCACACAGGAGCAGCGACACAACGGTTACGCTGCCATGCCTCTAGAGGATACGATGGAGGAAGAGGAAAGCGTTGTAGCAGGTGGGCGTTGGGATAAGATCATCGGTGAACGTTGAACCGCAGGGCATGGGGGCTGGGGTGGTGCTTTGCCTATCTTTGGGTTTCGCTCATATCACCTTGCTTGCCCACGGTAGCGCCACACCTGTGCTGCTGCAGCATGTCGTGCCCCTGTAAGGATAGGTCGGGCAGAGGCGGGGCAAGGGAGGTATACTGGTCGCATAATTACGTTCCGGCAAGGTTATCAAGTTGTAGAAAGGTGAGGCGATACTCCATCTGTTTGTACTCTGTCTAATAGTATCTCTTGTTCTTGGTTCTGATTATGCCGAACATTTTTGGGTTGATTATTGTACTGAGTAATTGAAATTGTAGCAAGCCATGAGAAAGGCTGAAATTTCGCCGATTGTCCTTAACTTGATGTAGATATTGTACTAGAATGATAGAGATCTTAACCGTATATATATATATATATATATAGCTTGTGATGAAGGCACTCAATTCTGCATTGTACCTCTTGAATATGATGCAGGTGATTTGTTGTGATGGAAACAAAGTATACGACTGTCCTATATCACATTTTCGGTTAACTAACTTATCAGTTAAGACTTCCAGTTCTAAATAAATTTTAGCTGAACATTGTTAATTAGATGGATGAGAGATGATGCAGTATTGCTACTAGATAGACTTCGATGTTTCTAATATAGTGCAAACCAACCTCATGTTCTGTACTTTGTAAGATGAACAAACTAATCTTACTGATACAGTTTTGGACATAATCATGGGATCTTATTAAGCATTATAAATTCATTATGTTACATTGTCTCGAAAACAGGATCAAAACATGCCCTGTACAAAACCATCTTCAGACAAATTGATGCATTTTGAGCTCAGCTAGCCAACTTCCCTTATAGTTCAGATTATATGCGCTTGAGCTCAGTCTTGCCTATGGCCTATGCAAAGAGGTTGAAACTGAGGAACTCACTTCATCATAGAAGTTTTAATGGTAGTTTCTTTTCAATATCATAGGCGCAGTTGTTAATCATACCACACTTCTGCAGGCGAATTTTGCATCATGGCACTGAACCACATACTCTTTCTTTTTTGTGTTTCTTTTCAGAGTTACCACATATAAGCCAATCCTCCCTTTTCGGATTAAAAGAGATTCCAAGTTACAACTCATATCATTGATAGGGGTAGGAATATTTATGTCAACAACATGTCGTGGTCAAGGGAGGCAGGGGATGGAGGTAGGGTAAGTCAGGTGCAACAATCGCATTCCGACTTGGTCATCAAGCTTAAGGTGAGCTGGCACTCTTGATCTATTTGCACCGCTAGTATGCCTAATTTATAGCATCCCTATTATTTGATTAGTTCTGATTTTTCTAGACATATTTGGAAACAAATGGAGTGAAAAAGGTACTTTCATAGTTCATTTGGTTTTAGATGCAGTTTGAGGTAAAGAGAGGAACATTGCCATACGTAGTATTTACAATAAACACTGCTCTTGTTCTGATTGAATCAAGGAGGAATGCACGTGCACTATTATATTTGCCAATTTATTGATTTAATGTTTTGATATACTTCTATGTTTTGTTGTGCAATTAACTACTAACTTATCACATATTTATTTTTCTTGAATACATGTTTTCTTTTAATAATTTATCTATTCACTCCATCTAAGAATATCTATTTACTCCATCTAAGAATATTTACCTTTGGCATGTGCAATAATCAAGTCCGAAGCCCAGACATCGTAAGACAACATTAGATGGAGATATATCTCTAAGCAGTAATCCCAGAGGCCAAGGATCTCCCTCGGGCCCTTTGCCGCCAATACATCACCGCCATGTGGGCCTAGCGCTGCTATCGTTGCCTGAATTGTAGGCCCGTATTTCTGGTGGCGTGTATTTCATTGCTCTGTGTTGGTCATCCTCAATTTTATTACTCGACCACATTGATGCTAGCACGTCAGGGATCAGGCCTAGATCCAGGCATCCAGCTCTCCATCACTAAAGTTCGTCGGCGTTTCCACTATCAAACTAAGGCATCTCCCAACCCCTGTCCGCTCCGCTTTCCCCAATTCCATGGTCCCTTTTCATCCCCAATGTCATCGCTGCTCCTGCCAGCGTCATGGCCGCTCTCCATTTTTTGTTTTCACCTTCTATGACCTCCGACAAGCATGCGTATTCCATCTCTCTAGAGTACAACAATGGTGACTGTGCACTAATCCTCGACCACAGCGATCGAAAAGTTTAGCGGTGCTGGAAGCGGAATAGAAGAAATCTCCCATGTGTGTTTTCTAACACGCACACAGTTTGCACCGCATCCCTTTCTTTATCTGAATCTTGCTCTCGCGCCTGTAGCTATCACACTTGTCCAGAAGGAGCTTGATCCCACCCCTTTGTGTTCCCCACTTCCTCCTCTTCCGATGTTCTTTTAATTATAGGTGATCACTTTTTTCAAGCCATGTGGAATCTCACGTGACCATCTTTCTGGCCATCTCAATGAAATGGAAATCTTGAAGCATTCCTAATGTAAGAGTAGGGAGGACAATACACATACATAATTTGATTTGAATGGTTATCTATAATTTAGAGCTTATTGATGGTACCTTAGGTGATGTGGGGAGGAAGCAAGATAAGTCTCATCTCATCTTTGATTTTCGAGTGTACTATAGACCAATAAAACAATGTGTGTGTAAAATACAATATGAGATGTTAATGTACTGATAGCTTAAAGTTATTGAACTTGAAGATTTGTTCACATGGTTACATATGAAATGTGTGTTCTAAAGAGTTTGTGGAACATGTGGTACCTAGGCTGCAGGTGCGGGTGCATAACTCGGCTTTGCTTTTTTTTTTTCTTATAAGTGCTCTTCAACCTTTGCTAGGCTTATTTTGACGGACCTAGTCTTGCAATGTAGTAAAAGAAAAAAAGAGACACAATGGACTGGATACATGGAGTTCAGCCTAGCTCTGTAAAGTAGGGTTGCTTTTGTATCAGTGTAATAAACTATATGTACATGTAATTATTGTATATGGGGATGCCAGAGTATATCCTAATCAGTCTATTATTCTGGATGCGGTTATGGTCTCTTCATGATTTACTATGGAAGAGAGCATACATGATGTATGTCTTTGTAGGTTGATGTGGCATTCTAGAAAACTAAATTTTGATGATATATTTCTATCCTTTTTTACTGTTCTAATCAGAAGATTGGTTTACTTGCTAGGCTTTTATATTTATCTTGCTGCCAATATTGATACATGTGACTGTTGTTTTGACTGTCTAGATTATTATTGGTGGCAACAACGAGGAGATAAAACCTACAAATTGTAGGGGAGTGGAAATATCAGTTGTGACATGGGGTCTGAACTAGGAGAGGATAGCGGATATTCACTTCGGCTCGTAGGTGCAAATGCACCCATTGTGAGAAAACATTTTTCAAAATGTTAAAAAATTCAAAAACTAATTTCGAATATACATTAGAACATTTTATGTTGGTTCACAAGTTTTCGGGATAAAAAACTAGAATTTTTTTCGAATTTTTGACATTTCAAAATATATTTTCTCACAGTGGGTGCATTTGTACCTATGAGCCGAATTGCCGCCTCTGAGAGGATAGTCTGATTCTAAAGGGGAAGCTGGAAGATGTGGTGAGGTGATGGTTTGGAACAACAAAGCTTTAAACGGTCATGGAGGTATATGAGATTTTGTGAATATACTATTTCAGAAAGCAAAGTTCACTCCGAAGAAGTAAATGGCTTATGATAATTGTCAGATTTAATCAAATGTCTCTAAGATCATGTCTAACCATTATTTGTTCATTTTAGCAGCCTTGCTATTATACTTTTAGTTGGCGATATTGTCCATGAAATGGTACAACCTTCGAAGAGGGACCCATGTCCATATGATGTGAGGTAGTTCATAATTTAAATTAACTTCCTTTCTATCTATGTCCATAAACATATGCTCTGTGTTTGCAAATAAATGATAATGTTGTCTGAATTTACCAAAACAAAGCTTGTGCTTATTATGTTGACATATAATGCTGGTATTAGCTGCAGCCAAATCAATGCATTTGTTGGTGCCCTCACTTTTAATTCTTCAGAATGGGGTATTAATGATTAGTTTACATGGGTTTAGTACATTAATTAAAACTAAAGAAAGACATACCTCCAAGGTTCGAGAGGAGTCATACTTTGTAGCTAGACAGGTAAGACCTAAGGTGCCATCTCGATTTTGTATGATCAAAATTAATTAGAAGAGATGGGTAGATGAGTGGTTTCAATAATTTTCGAGTTGACTCGGTTACACAGAGCTCAATGTGAGATGACTTAAATTTGAGCACTGTCCAGAAAAAGTAATTAATTTTTTTGAAGAGAAAAAAGTAATTAATTTTTGTAGTACTCCCGCCGTCCTAGAATAAGTGACTTGATTTTGTCTAGGTACAGATGTATCTAGACACTAAAACACATCTAGATATATTCATAGTTAGACAAAGCCATATCACTTATTTTCGGACAGAGGGAGTAAAAAAGAACAAGTGTTCTGAATGACCACTTGCTAAAAGAAATACTAGATCAGTTTGATTTATCCTGATCAGGCAGTATGTGTAATTATCTTTTTACAAAAATGCCCCCAAAGAATACAGAATCTGAGGAGCCCTTTGGTTTTCTTATGGAATTTGCACCGAGTTATTTATTTCTGCTATCTAAAACCCAAGGCCAAGTCACTCGTACATTTTGGATGTGCAATTATAAATTTTATCTTTTGATTCAGTTTCTTTTCTGCAAGTATGAGTATGACATCTCTTATAGACTTGAGGCTCGCACATGACTAGATGAGTTGCATCACATTATTATGTTAGTGGATTTTTGATTGTGTTGTTATTCCGGTGTTCATTGGCACATGCTAATTTTAGCAACATTGGCTCTCAAAGTTCTTATTGACATGATCGTCCTCCCCTTTCTCTATCAACTAATTAGTGTGCCTTTTTCATTCAAATGATTATTTAAGCTATCTATTTCCATTCTCCGAGAAATGATTTATTGAACTATCATGTTTGTTTATTACGCAATGGCATGATAGTATTTTAGTATTTAACTGTTACTGATTGGTGGTAATGTTTTTGGTATAGAACCAGGGAGCTCACTGTAACTACCTTGGTGAATTACGCTCTTGGTTAATGCCTGGATGAACGAAAGTGGTTAAAATAGTACGGTGGGGCCTAGGGCCACTCACGGTAGACCTTTCGGCCGTCCTAACCACTTTCAGACAACGGGACAAGAACGAGCGGCGTAATCGGCAGGCGAAGGGATCAACTACATACACAAATGAGTATGTATGCAAGCCACATACAACAGTCCTCAGAGCCATTTCATCTAAAAGAAATAGAAATATTGCAACGCCATACGACAAGATCCAAATGTCCTAGATAGATATAATAATTTAGGATAGCTTCTCATACATCACACATCAGAGTATCAGGCGGAAGCGGAAAACAAGATCCGAGTACGGATAAGAAGCAAATTGACATAAGATGCCCCATAAATAAACACATCTCGCCCACAGATCTCGCAGATCCCCGTTCCCGGAATCTCTACACCGAATGATCGTTGCCAACATCATCTGTCTTTTCCACCCAGTATCCATTTTGCGGGCACACCTGTTCATCTGAATCAAACAATTTATCGTGTGCGACCCTAGGGGTACTTAGCAAGTCTTTATACCGCTAAAGGGGACACAACCTGGGGTGACGCGATTGCAGCGAAAGATAATACCTAACAATCCTACAGATACTCGCTAACCATCCGCCTAACCAATGATAGACGGATGTCCGTGAATTAAGATCAACAGTTATAACAGTATAATTAACAGATCCATCCTCCTCCTCGCTTACCAACGAGGAAGCGGACGAACACCCCCATCATCCGTTGGCAGTTTTATTAACCATTCCATGAGTGTTGCTCTATTTATTAGTCAAGTACTTAGTCAATTCAAAAGCGGTACTTTAGTTATACTTGGCTATGATCGAGAAACTGTGCTCCAAGTCGTCCATAACCGCGGACACGGCTTTCAGAAAGATTTACCCTGCAGGGGTGCACGAATAGCAACACACACTCGATCAACCTTGGAAAAACCAAATCAAAACCCAACGAGGCATTCACGACAAAGCAATCACAGGATTCAGAAATATTTCAGGGGGTCACCCCAATAAGTTACCCGCAACGAAGTTGGCCGGCTTCGAGACGGACCCAGGGTTTGCGACGACGGCTGTAAACGACTGGGAACCCGAAAATGTGACTGGGCTTGTCGATACCGCGAAAACGTGGCGCGATCCAAAACAGTACAGGTGCTCCTCGCACAATCTTAAATAAAGCAGTAACATGGCATAAGTACATGATAGTAATAAAGCCCCAAACTAATTGTGGCCCCAAGAAATAAGAATGAATTAAGCTCTGGCTTAGGGGGATCCATAAGGCCTCCCGGATGTGGATAGTGCGAATAGTCAAGGAACAGGAATCAAGTACTCGGGGTCCTACGGGACACAAGTGAGCATGAAAAACCAAATAGCAGATATTGCTCACCGGTGCCTCTTTCATTAGTTATCCCATTACTACTCAGGTTATGTTGTTTAGGTACCTCGTTATTCATCAGACACTCACATACCCTACACATGCTTTTCTACGACTCGCATGGCTCAAACAACTCCTGTAGTAATGGCTCATGGGATGGAGGAACAAGCTTCGGTGGGGTTTAAAAGTAAAGGCTATGCAGTACTTGGGATTCAATTTAATGCAATCGCGACTCAATGATGCAAGAATAAGATAGAAGCAATAGGTACTGTATGTATGCAAGCATGTGGTAGTGCTTGCCTGGCAGCTCAGTTGAAGCGAGAGATGGATCTTGGTAGTACTCCTGTGATTCCTAGTAATTCTCCTGCTGGGCGTCTATTCGAAGAAGAACCAAACAAACAAGGGCCAACTTAAATAAAGTGCACAAGCCTATGAATTAAAATGCGACAAGCAAACAAGCATGCCATGATGAATGATGCACAATTTGCATGGCGTTAAAGTAGCATGGCAAAGGTGAGGTGTGGATGCAAGAAATAAAGCATTTTATTATTTATTTAACCAAATTTTATTGTCATAAACAGTTCAGGTTTTAAATTACAACATGATGCATGCTTCAATTCAGAACAAGGACTGCATAGATAGAACGGGCTCGTCGCGCTGACCGATTTAGACATATTATTTGTCAAATTTGAAGTTATAAAACAAAAGTTATTAATTAATTAAGGAAAAGGGCATTTTATTGTAATTTTAATCATCTCGAAATTTTAAAGTGTTCAAAACATATTTTGAAGGGCATATTTGAATTCCTCACATTTTTCTGATTCCAAAACATATATTATATGTATTATTTGGATTTGTATTTTAAAAATTATTTAAATCTGAATTGGGTTTGAATTTAAATCATTTTGGAAAAGATTTGATTAAAAACAGACTCAGGAAAAATACTTTTGTTACCCAGGCAAAATCAGCCCCAGACACTGACGGGTGGGCTTTGCGCTGACTGGGCCATGCGCGCGGAAAAACCTTTTTCCACCGCGGGCTGGGCTAGCCACCGAGGCAGACAGGCGGGGCCAGCGGCTTCGGGCCCACGCGACAGTGGGGATGCTCCCAGAAGCTGACTGATGGGGCGCAAGCTGGACCGCGGGTTTCAGCCTGAGAAAGCAAAGGGGTTTTTTGCAAAATTACTAGTGTGGCTGGCAGGTGGGGTCTCCAGGAGCGCGGGTTGCAGGAATCAAAAAGGTGGGGGGCTTAATGCAAATTTACCACGGCCCGGGTACTGTTTCTCTTCTTCTCGGTCTGACGGCAAGTGTGCGCACGGCGCGGAGCGGGGATTCGATCCCGGGTCGCGGGCGTGCGCGCGGAGGGGCTAGCCAGTGCGGCGGGTCAAGGGGAGTTGACAGGGAGGTGAGCGTGGCCTAGTTAGGGTGCTGCGCGGCGCGGGGAGGCTGCAGACAACGCGAGCTCTGGCGCACTGCGGCCGTTCGGCGAAACGATCGGCGGGGCTAGAGCGGTACGGCGAGGCGGAGCATTTCAGAGAGGGGGAGATGCTCACCGCGGGCTCGACGGTGGACTCGGATCGGAGAGAGGGGCGACAGAGCGGCGAGATTGCTGGCGCTCCGGTGGCTAGGGTTTTATCGGGATGGCGAGGATCTGGCGACCCTGGAAGCTTCTCGTTCAAGACGGCGAGTGCTGGGCGTCGTAGAGGAACCTCCTCGAGCTTCCAGGCCACCTCCACGTCGAGCTGCTCGGCCGGAACGACGGGGACGAGGTGGTGCTGGCGGCGACCGGCGGCAGATGTTGTGGTCTGAGAGGAAGAAGGAGAAGAGGAGGGGCAGCTCGGGCAGATCTGGAGAGCCAGAAGAGTCGTGTGGGAGGAGAAAAAAGGGGGAGAGGGAGGAGGCCAGCTGTGGCAGGGGGTAGATAAAGGTGGCCTCGGTGCCACCTTTTTCCCTTCTTCTCACGTGCTGGCTCGAGCTGGGGCTCGACCTGGGGCTGGTAGGCACGGCGGGGAGGGGCTGCAGGTGGGCCAGGGCGGCGTGTGGCTGCAGGGTGGGGCTAGCTCGGCCGGTAGAGAAAGAAAGAGAGAAGAGGGGGTAGCTTTGGCTAGGGTAGACATGGGGCTCGGGTTAGGCTTAGCTAGGGTTGGGGAGAGGGTTGGGGTTAGCTGAGGTGGGCCAGGGAGAGAGAGGGTCAGGTGGTGCTCATGTTAGAGAGAGAGGGGGTGTGAGAGAGAGAGGTAAAGTGGAGTTAGGGTTTAGGAGAAATAGGGTTAGGAGAAATTAAAGAGAGTAGCTAGGTTTAGATCTTTATTAGATATTTAGATTTTAATTTTTTTTATGAAGCCATTCCAAGAAGGATCATGGAGATTGATCTAGCTAGAACTAATGTGGAAGAGAAACAAGAAAGAAAGAGGAAGAAAAGAGATAGTTGGAAAAAGCCTCATATGATCATGCATGTAGAAAAATAAAGTAAGAGGAAGAGATGTGGGTGAGGATATGGGAATGGTGGAATGGAAGGGAAGATCCACAAGGAAAGGACCCACTAAAACAAAAGAAAAACCCATGGGATAAAAAGGTGGTGAAGAATTGTGCATGGCCCATGCAAAATAATAATGCCATGCTTTATTTTGTGAAAACAATAATAATATGATGGCATTATTCTTATGCATTTCCAAGAAATGGAATAAAGCCAAGCAAAGGAATTTAAAGGACTAGATCCACTCTATTGCCCATGAGCTAGAAAAACCAAAATAAAGACAAACAAGCTCATGGTCTAGTAGGATGGTGGAATTATAAAGTGGTGGAAAAGAAAGGTGGTGGAATGGAAATAAAAGATATGCCCCCAACTCAACTTGGGCATTTAGACAATTTATCAATAGCCAATTACAATATCAAGAGGCAAATACAATTAATAATGCATGTGAGAGAAGAACCAAAATTAAAAAAGGTTTTATATGATGCTCAAATGCAAGGTGGCATGATGACATGAGCATGATATAATTATGATGCAACAATAATATATATGAAGTAGCTAACATCTTACTAGGACAAGTAGCATTACAATTGTTAGACAATTGGGATGCTACACTCATCATATCGGGTATTATTCTCTTAGCACGCTTTAGTTGTAGGTGAAACTTAGACCGTTGTCATCACATTCCCTATGATGCTCGAATGTCTATGGTTCTGAAAGTGTTGTAGTAGATGAAACTTAGATTGTTGTCATCACATTCCTCTGTGACTTATCGAATGTCTGGTTCTGAAAGTATTGCAAATTCCTAGAGACTTGTACTTTTCATGTTGATAATACAGATAACGCGTTTACTATTTATTTTTCTTGATGATGATAACGTATGACAGGTGTTAATTCTGTAGATGATTTATATGATCTTACTTGCAAAATATGATCAGTTGTCCAGTTCTGACTTTTGATCCTCAGTTATAGAATAAAGAGCTCTAGAAAGCTTAGTTTCTGTAAAATTTGTGCGCTTGAAGTGACAAACATTCTTTTTACTATGTGTAACAATGAGAATTGAAATTTTTAAGTTTAATTTTTTATTTTTGGCACTGAATAATAAAAATTCATTAGAAATCTAGGTATTTTATGTTAGGCGGTAATGATTTACTCAATTTGTATTTTGTAGTAAAAAATGCATGCAATACTACCAAGCTTTCCACTATTTGGCAAAACTAAGTCCAGGCGGCGAGGCGAAGCTTGCTTTTGATCTAGTTTTTATTATTTCTAGGTTTTCTTGTACTTTTGTTGATGAGTATGAATAAATCGTGGACTTTTTGCAAGGAAAAAACAATGAGATGGATTACAATACTACAAATCGCACTTAGGTTTTTTTCTTGAAGTGCCGATTTCTAGCATTTTTAGAACTAATTTGAATTAACGATGCCCTAATCCAGTGGGCTTGCACCAAGATTTGTTCAACTCCATCTTAGAAACTGGCTAACAAATGTTTTGGTAAAGACTGGAAATAAGATACATGTAGCCTGTAACCAAATCCTAGACATACCAAAATGTTACAATCATGGAAAGAACAAAGAAATATCTTAGGCCTGGTTTTGCTACGTAGATAACCCTTTGTCGGTATTACATACATACATACTTTCTACGCGAATGCCATACATACATACTAACCGAGTTATTTAATAAAATACTACGTTAGTTTTTTAATATAAAATATTTTAGTATGCTATAAGATGGACTACCAAAATATTTTAAATTTTAAAACAAAGGTAATATTTTATTTATTGTGCTTTCTTGTAAATAAGATCAGCTCGATCTATATTTATAAATCGCAGAGATTTAGTGTACATTTAGGATTCTCCTACTATCTCTAGAAACACATATATGGACAAATATAGTAAGGGCATCTCCACTGGGTCGACCCAGCACGTCCGAGCATGTCCAAACGCGTCCACGCGGACGTGCGGACGTTCACAGTCTCCTAGTGGCCCAATCCATCTAGACGGACGCATCCGACTCGACCTATCCGTGTATCTAATTTGGACAACGGTTGCGTCGGACCGGACAGCACGCACGGCCTCCCGTGTCCTCTAGCGGGAGCCAACGGCCCGCTTGCCAGTGACCCAACGGCTTTCTTTCACTAGCCATCAATCAATGGAGAGAGAAATGCTGCTCCAAAGGCTGACTGTGCCGCTGCTGGCGCCTTCCTGACGTCTTCCCTCCTGCTGCCACACTTTAATATCATCGCTTTGGCCTCCGTGCCGGCATCCAATATCGGGCCTTTTTAACTTGCCACCCGCTGCTAACTTTCTTCCACACCACACCACTACGAGTAGCTAGCCATGGCCGGCGGCATTGGACCGAGGGGAGGGCGTCTAGGATGACCACTGGGTCCTGGTCGTGGACGTCGAGCTAGGCGTGGAGGATGCGAAGGACGCAGCCAAAGCAGCACGGCGCCACGCTCTCCCTCGCCAGAGTCCTCGCCCGAGCTCGATTATGTCGACACCGGCTTCGAGTTCGCTGATGACCCACAAGTATAGGGGATGTATCGTAGTACTTTCGATAAATAAGAGTGTCGAACCCAACGAGGAGCAGAAGGTGTTGGCAAGTGGTTTGGATCAGGAATTCTCTGTAAATACTTAGCAAACGGATTTTTAGAGTTTTTTTGATAATACAGATAAATAAAGCGCGAGTAAATAAAAGACAATAATAATAATTGTAGCAAGTGGTCCAATCATTTACTTAGAAAAGGACAAGCCGGTTGTACTACTTAAGATGACCAAACGTTCTCGAGGACATATGGGAATATTGTCAAGTGCTTTCGCTTCATATAGTTGATTAATCTTCTCTAGTTGGATAAGTGTTGTGTGGGTGAATCTATACTAATGTACTGATCTTACTAGGACTAATACATACTTGTGATTATACCCTTGCAAGCATCTGCAACTACAAGAAAGTAATTAAGGTAAAAACCTAACCACAACCTTAAACTCTCAGATCCTACACTCCCTTATGCAAAGGTTAACTAACGAGGGTTTAGGTTTTTGTCACTCCAGCAACCCCATGATTAGTAGCCAAATACACAATGCATTCCCCTAGGCACGTAAATGTGAAGTATCATGTAGTCGACGTTCACATGACACCACTAGAAGAATAGCACCAAAGCTTAAATATCAAACCATTAAACCTTTCTCAACACAATTCCACTACTAAAAACATGACTTTTCCCATGTCCTCAAAAACTAAACGAACTACCCACGAGACATCATATGGATCAAGATCAGAGATAAAATAATGATAAGTAACAATCTGAACATGAACAATAATTTAATGGTTCCACTCAATAGCATCAACTACAACAAGTAATCAACACCGGAAAAGTTTCCCCTAAGAACTATGCAAGATTCAACCTAATTGTTACAGCAGTACGGAGTGGTGGTGATGGTGCTGGTGGAGATGATGGTGAAGGTGATGATGATGATCCCGATGAAGTCTAGCTTGATGACGGTGTTGATGGCGACAATTTCCCCTCTCCGAGAAGGAATTTCCCTAGTAGATATTTGCCTAACGGAGAGCTCTTTATCTCTCTGTAGTTTCCGCCCCGTAGAGGCGGCGGAATCTTTCTGTGGTCCCTCCCCGAGTCTTAGGGTTTCGAGGAGATTATATATGCCAAAGGGCGATGCCAGAGGTCAGCCAGGGTGGCCACACCACCTGTTGACGTGGCCTAGGGGGCCCGCGCCAGGGGGTGGTTTGGCCCCCCTGTTGCCCATCTCCACTTCCCCTTCTAGAATTCTTCATCTTCCGGAAAAATAGGAATTTCCATATATTTTTCTGGGATTTTTTGATCTTCGCAAATATTGCATCTGGACAGTGCTTTTTCCATCAGAATCCTGACTCCGGTGGCTCATTCTCCAAAAGTCACCAATCATGCAAAAATAGATGAAATAACATAAGTATCATCTCTTAATATGAAATATATCAATGAATAACAGTAAATTATGATATAAATAGTGAGGAAAAATGGACGTATCAACTCCCCCAAGCTTAAACCTCGCTTGTCCCCAAGCGAAAACTGAGCTCAATAAACATAACCACGGGTTTATGGAGTGAAGTGTCGATAAAGAGAATACGGACAAGAAGCATCACATTCATCAATACACAAATCATAATAGAAAACAACTCACTATTATATAACTTAACTTGCAATGAGTAAGGAAAACACAATAAAGATACACAAAGTAAATCATAATTGGTAATGGCAAACTTTGTTCTTGGTCAGAGAACAGTTAACAAATTGCAGGAGTCAAACATAATGGGGTTTTCAATGATAGCTTTCAAAGTAATATTCACTCAGATATGAGCAGTGTGCAAAACAAGGAACATAAGAAATATGATTGAATAAATCATCATATGGATAATTGAATCACAAAAACTCAAATGCTTGCTTGAGATAGAAAGGAATAGGTTTGCTGACTCAACTAAAAAGTAAAAGATAGGCCCTTCACAGAGAGAAGCAGGGATTTCAAGTTTCATAAAAAGCTTCCAAAAATTATGATACTTACTAGCTTTGAGCTCTCATTGCCCCCTATCATAGGCATCTTGAAGTGATTAAGGTTAATGTGAGGGAAAATATGAGTTATACGCTTGACAAATTATAAGATGAAAATCTCATGCCCCTTGAGTACGAGTACCAGACCTCTTGCTACTCAACTTTGGTCTCTGGTAAGTTCTTGTCATTGTAAGTGTATGTGTATCATTGAGAACCGCCAACGGGGTACCCCTTGCCCCATGACACATGAGCTATCCCATATCAAAATGACAAGGCAACAGACAGTGAGCATCTCAGCGATCTTTTTATTTGCTATTTGCATAGGTTTTTATTGAGGATGCTTCATAGAATGCCACTATGGTTACGATACAACTTTACACCATGATTAGGCATGGCTTATGCTAGCCGCCCAGGCGTTTCTCTAACACATATACAAACTCCATGAGTTTACAAGCTCTCCTTTTATTTCACACCGCCGGGATCCATAAACAAAAGAACATGATATCAACAAAATAATAAGTGCAATGTCAAAAGCGTACCCCATGATAACATGGTTTTGCTAACTCCCAACTTATAATTTGCAAGCATACAAGCTTCATAAGATAGTCACAATGGTTCAAATTTATTAAGTACAAGAAAATAAAGTGTGCCATCAAGTTTATCAGAGCTTTAGTCACTAATTTTCACATAACAAGTTTAATTTGGAAGATAGATAAAACTTGAGAATTTACTTGAAATAGCAATAATGCTAATAGGTAGATATGGTGGACATAAATGGCATATGTTTTAGTTCAAGGACTGGATGCACGAGAAGCATTCCCTCTCAGTACAGGTTTTTGGCTAGCAAGGCTGGGTAGCAAGCATAAGAGTTGAAGGAAACAAACAAACATACAAGTGATAGAAACAATCATGAAATGTTCCTTGGAAACACAAAATATCTTAACTAGAGAATACTAAGCTTATGAGCCAATCAAGAAAGAAAGATAATTAAATTATATTTCTAAAAGTACTTTTCTCTTTTCCATTCAATCCTCAAATAGTGTTGCTACTGACCAGAGCTAGTTTTGCCAAAACCAACTAAATTTACTTAATGATCCCAAAGTGATACCAATACTAACAATAATATCAATCATATAATAGAAATTGCAAACTAAAATAAGATGTGCAAAAAGTAAATGATAGAACTTCTCTTTAATATTCCATAACGACAACTTATACCAATGGATACATAGATAACTAACTAGAGGAGAGATACTTCCACAATGCAAACCATCCTATATGATAACTTCTCTATTCATGATATGACTCTACTAAAAAGGTAAAAAGATGAAAGATAATGATGTGATACCACGGTACTCCCCCAAGCTTGGAACAAACTAAGGGGATGCCAAAACCTGATGACGAATTACTCCTTCGGTGGTGGTGGTGTTGTGATCATGATCGGAGTGAGAAAATCTTCCAGCATCTTGCGAAGCCTGTTATTCTCCTCTTGAAGTGTATCCACGTTTCCCTTCAGGACTCGGTACTTATCGCAAAACTCATCAGTGGCTCGTAGAGCTTCCACTGCCGCAGGGCAGGAACTGAGGTCTAGAATTGGAGGTATCGTCCCCTGCATATCATGAGAGAAAGCACGTCCAATGTTAATTGCCCCTACAAGAGTAGGTTTCCTTGCCCTTGATCCTGTAGCAATATGTCTCTTCATGCCTGCTGACATGTTCTTTACTTCCTCCTCGATGCTCCGATCCATGTCTTCGCGCCTAGCTACGTGTCAACACCCGGATTTTTAATCCCAGATGCCCGTATGCCATACCTTGCAATCCCAGGATTACCATTTTTGCGAGACATAACGGATTGGATATCATAGTACATAATCCATTACAAACCATACATAAGGTCTTACACAAATAAGGATCTCATGATCTAGTCTTAATACAACAAACAGCGGAAATAAAAGATAAGCGTAGCGGTGGGATCCATCTTCAGGGGCACATGCAATGCTGATGAAGGCATATAGTCCTAATTATCATAGTCGTCCTGCTGGCTATCATCTTGGTAGTCTCCTTCATAGTCTGGCCATGAGAATAGCCAGGGACAAAAGCCATGAGTACTCTTTAAGTACTCAAAAACTACCACTAACAAGTAGTATCATTCTAAGTTAAAGTGCTAACTCTATGTTTAACTATAAAATTAAGTTTGAAACCTAAGCTGAGTTCAGAAGCAAAGAAAGATAAAATAAAGTTCTAGAATCACTTAAGTTGGGAAGCTAGTGTCATAGTCACAACTCTGTTGTGGTCAAGTCAAGATTCATCATTCATTTCATAAGTTATTTTGAAAACATCTGACAACGAAACAGTATGGCCATTCCAACTGTCCATAACTGCGGACGCGGCTATTCGAATAGTTTGACACTCTGCAGAGGTGGTACACTTTCACCACAATATTCGATACACCTGTCAGGGATAACCCTGAATCATCATACTTAGTATGCAGATAATCAAACATAACCTTTCCTTTACACACCCTAGTATAAGCACCTCTCCTATGAGCATGGCCTCCCAACCATGACCATCTGTCTTCTTGGGCACTGCATAGGTGGACAACATTGAGAGGTAGCCTCAGCTCAAACCTCTCCCGCGAGGGAACTAATACTAATGCATATAAACTTCCGGCTAAGCCTTACCCAATTCAGGTAATGTGGTTGTACGATAAATTTGGAATGGTATCGCATCCGAATCCAACCATCAGTTTTATAAAAGGGTTAATGCTCATGCCTCAACATTTTCATCATCATAAACCATTTGTGTTTTTAAACACATGTCAAAACATCTCAGTAGAATGACTCCTCATTCTAAGGTTTTCATAATTCATTTTCACCAAGTGTTCCCATCTGGCAGAGATGGCGGTGTCCACGACGAGCGGTGGCTGTGAGGCGTTGGCAGCGAATGGGCATGTCCGGCGTGCTCCCTGGGTCGTGGCGAAGTGGTAGGTGCGGGCTGCGGTCGAGCGGCGGCTTGTGCACGCGTGTCGGGCGCTGTGCTCTAGCGTGTGCTCGGCATGGCGTAGTTGCACTAGGTGTGGCGGTTCCTCGGTGGTCCATGCTCTGGCCTGGCTCGGGGAGGGACAGAGGGTGGCAGTGAGGTCCTGCCTAGCTACTAGACATGGCGAGAGAGGGGGAGGTGGTCTGCTGGGGTGATGACATGGTCGGCCGGCGAGTTGGTGCTCGGCTTGGCATGGCCATGCCACTAGGGGGCAGGGGATGGGGTATTTAAGCCTTGGTTAGATCATTTGGAGACAGTGGGAGCAAATGGGGGTCAAATGGGGGCAAAACCCTGTAGTAAACAGTGAGCTATGGTTTAGTGTTTGATTCTGCCTGCCAAGTGTTTGATGAAATGGCTGCAAGAAATAAACTTTGGAATTTTGAAAAGATTTTTGGTGGGTGTGCTAGACATAAGCTTGAGACTCTATGGGTGCTTGGGTTTTGAAATTTGAGCTTGTTTGAGTGGTTTTTGAAATAGTGGGATCTTCCCATATGAAAAAGATTCAATTTTAAACTGCCATGTAAAATTAGTGTTTGAATGTTTTTAGCAGATCACAAAGTGGGCCTTGGTACCTCATTATGTGTACTAGCAAGGGGTGTAAAGATCCACAGTTGTTTCTGTTAGGTTTTGAGTACTAGGAATAGCCAAAGTAGGCATTAGGGGTGGGCATTCGGTTCCACCGAACTGTTCGGTTCGGTACTTCGGTATTTTAGATTTATCGGTTCTCTAAAAACATGCACCGATCGGTCTTGATGAATTAGTGGAACCGACAGTTTGGTGTACCGATGATTCGGTTCGGTACTCGGTTCTGTACCGATCAGACCGAAGTAGGTTGTGGCCTGAGCGACTATCGCGCTAGGCTGGGATCGCTGCTAGCCTGCTAGTTGGGCTGGGAACTGTTTGTGTGGGCCAGGAAACAGAAGTCAGCAAGCCAGCCCCACTGCTGGCCATCTCCACGTCCATGGTTCCCAAAAACAATCTCCACCTCCATGGCCATGGGAACAACAAGCTCGGAATCCTCTGTCTCAGACGACATCTATAGAATAAAGAAAATGGACAACGACAATCATCAAGGATTAACAGTCTACCAACAATCAACAAGGACACAAAAAAAACTTGGATCGAATGAAGAACAAGGGCGAATAAAAAACAAAGGTTACCTTGCAGGCTAGCACTGGTGGGCTGTGCGGATTCCGGTCTATAGGTGGCCGTGGCTTTCATCAGCAGTTGTTACTCTTTCGATGCGACGGTGCAAGGTCCAGTCAGACGGTCCAGCGACCCGTGGCTAGGGACTAGGGCATCGAACTAGCTAGATCGGGCGGCAGGGAATCAGCGATTTTTGAACGTACGAGCTCAAGCGACATGGAAAGATCAATCGTAGCCATGATTTCTAGGAGGGGATTAGAGTATTGGCATCGTTCCTGATTTCTAGGAGGGGATTTTGGCATGAGGAGGCGGGCATGAGATGCTGGGCGCCCGTTCTTTATGAGAACTTTTTTTAGAGAGAACTTAGCACGCGTGCGGGAGATCTGGGATGAGCCGCGATGCTTCGGTCAATTCGGTTGACCGACGGCGCATACCGAAATCACCGAATTAAATTCGGTTTCTGTCTATCGCTAACCGAGTTCACTACCTAAGAAATCGGTTTCGGTCAAATCGGCTTCGGTTCAGTCTAACTCGGTTCGGTCCTTCGGTTTTCGGGTTATATGCCCACCCCTAGTAGGCATGATAGTTAATTTGGCAAAAATGACCATTCACTTCATTTATTCATTTTGAGTTGTTTTTCTTTGGGAAAAGTTTGGGAATGATTTAGATGATGTTTATTTCACCTAAGAATCATTTTACAATCAATGGATCATAGAACCATGATAATTCAAATCAACTACTAATTTAAATGCACACCCACATGAATGCTTTAATAATTTTAATTGGAAAAGTTTTTGTTAACCCCAATTTTGGTGATTTGGATCTTAATAAGCTTGGATTAAAGTTTTGGGATGTTACAAACCTCCCCCCTTAAACAAAATATCGTCCCAAGATTTACAAAGAAACTAGGAACTAAAGAGATCTAAGAACTTTGTTCTAATGTAATCTTCGCGCTCCCAAGTGGCTTCCTCCTCGGTATGATTGCTCCACTGAATCTTGAGAAACTTGATACTCCTGGTCCTGGTGGTTCTGTAAGCTTCCTCTAGGATACGGATGGGGACTTCACGATATGTGAGGTCATTGTTGATCTCAACAGCTCTGTGGTCGATGTTCTTGAAAACTTCAGTCTTTTCTGGCACTTCTAGGCATTTGCAAAGTAACGAGATATGGAACACATTGTGGATGGCTGACATCTCTTCAAGTAGTTCCGGCTGATACGATACTTCTCCTCGACGGTTCAGAATCTTGAAAGGCCCGATATATCTGGGGGCTAACTTTCCTTTTAGACTAAAGCGTTGGGTTCCTTTCAACGGTGAAACCTTGAGATATACAAAATCTCCGACATTGGAAGTCAGGTCTCTCCTTCTTTTGTCAGTGTAACTCTTCTGTCTGGATTGGGCGGTCTTGAGGTGCTCACGGACTTTGTGAACCTTCTCTTCGGCTTCTCGGAGAATGTCGGGTCCAAAGATCTGACTCTCTCCTACTTGCGACCAATTCAAAGGGGTACGACACTTTCTTCCGTATAGGAACTCAAATGGTGCCATCTGCAAACTAGCTTGATAACTGTTGTTATATGAGAATTCTGCGAAAGGCAGGCAATCTTCCCATTTTGATCTGTATTCCATCACACAAGCTCTAAGCATATCCTCTAGGATCTGGTTGACTCTCTCAGTCTGTCCATCAGTTTGCGGGTGATAAGCGGTGCTGAAATTCAACTTGGTTCCTAATCCTTCGTGAACTTTCTGCCAAAATCTTGAGGTAAACTGGGTTCCTCGATTTGATACGATGGTCTTGGGGGTTCCATGCAAACTAACAATCCTAGCAATATACAGTTCTGCTAGCTTCGAGCTCTGGTAGGTAGTCTTGACAGGTATAAAGTGACCTACCTTGGACAGTCTATCAACTATGACCTAGATTGAGTCATTTCCCCTACTGGAAGTAGGCAAACCGGTGATAAAGTCCATTCCTACAGAATCCCATTTCCATTCTGGAATCTGCAATGGTTGCAACAATCCTGCAGGTCTCTAATGCTCTGCTTTCACTCTTTGACAGATGTCACACTTGGCGATGTAACTGCCGATTTCTCTCTTCATCTTGTGCCACCAAATTTGCTCTTTCAAATCCTGATACATCTTCGTCCCTCCGGGGTGGATAGAATAAAGAGTATCATGAGATTCCTTCATGATAACTTGCTTCAACTCTGAATCTGCTGGCACACAGATACGTCCTTTGTACCACATCGTCTTCAGTGAATCCAGGTACCTTCCCTGTACCAATACGACGTTTGATTTCGTCGATACTCTCATTCCCCTTCTGGGCTTCCTTGATTTGGCTAATCAATGTGGGTTGAAGTTTAATGCTAGCTAAGAATCCTTTGCTAACTAACTCAGTTCTGAACTGCTCCAACTCCTCATACAGACTTGGCTGTTTCTCCTTGCTCATAGTGTTTAGCCTACAAGGCAATCTGTTAAGAGCATCCACTACCACATTGGCTTTGCCGGGGTGATAGTGAATGTCAAGGTCATAATCCTTGATTAACTCTATCCATCTCCTTTGCCTCATATTCAGCTCCTTCTGAGTGAAAATATACTTCAAGCTTTTGTGATCTGAGTAAATCTCACATCGATTACCCATCAGATAATGACGCCATGTCTTCAATGCCAAAACTATAGCTGCTAGTTCAAGATCATGGGTCGGATAGTTCTGCTCATGCTGCTTCAGTTGTCGAGACAGATACGCGATGACTTTGCCTTCTTGCATCAACACACATCCTAGACCAATCTTGGATGCGTCACAATATACATCAAACGGCTTCTTGATGTTTGGCATGATCAATATTGGGGCTGATATCAATCTCTTCTTTAGCTCCTGGAAACTGGCTTCACATTTGTCAGTCCATTCAAACTTCTTGTCCTGCTTCAACAGTTGGGTCATGGGTCTGGAGATGCTCGAGAATCCTTCCACGAACTTGCGGTAATATCCCGCTAATCTGAGAAATGCACGGACTTGGGTTTGAGTGGTTGGGGCTTCCCATTCTTTGACATCTTTGATCTTGGTGGGATCAATAGAGACTCCTTCGGCAGACACAATATGTCCTAGGAATCCTACTTCTTTCAGCCAAAACTCACACTTGCTGAACTTGGCATATAATTGATGCCTCTCAGGGTTTCTAGGATGATTCTCAGATGTTGCTCATGCTCTTCTTCTGACTTGGAGTAGATAAGGATGTCGTCGATAAACACAACTACAAACTTATCTAGGAAATTCATAAAGATCTTATTCATGAGATTCATGAAATAAGCAGGGGCATTGGTTAATCCAAAAGACATAACCGTATACTCGTATAAACCATAGCGGGTAGTAAAGGCGGTCTTTGGAATATCCGTTGCACGAATCTTAAGTTGGTGATAACCAGTCCTAAGATCAATCTTTGAGAATACCTAGGCTCCAGTCAATTGATCAAATAGATCCTCTATCTTTGGCAAGGGGTACTTGTTCTTGATGGTGACGTCATCTAACTTTCTGTAATCTATGCACAAACGGTTGCCTCCATCTTTCTTGTCGACGAATAACACTGGTGATCTCCATGGCGAAGCGCTTGGTTGAATCAAGCCTTTTTCTAACATGGCATCCAACTACTTCTTTAGTTCCACTAACTCTGAGGGGTTCATGCTATAGGGTCTCTGGGCTATGGGTCCGGTTCCGGGGATTAGTTCGATAATGAACTCAATATCCCTATCCGGGGGCATACCTGGCAATTCATCTGGGAATACGTCGGGGTATTCACAGACTACTCTGACCTAGTCTATGGTGGGCAGGGCTACACTCTTGTCGCACTTGAATTGACGAGGTAAGGTTTCCGAGATATGCTCTACCATTACTCCAGAGCTACTGGTCATGGTGATAGCTTTCTTAGCACAGTCTATCAGTCCTTTATGTCTTGACATCCAGTCCATACCTAGTACTACTTCCAAACCTTTGGTTCCAAGTACAATTAGGTTGGCATAAAAATCTATCCCATGTATTCTGATAGGCACAGTTTTGCAAATTTTTCTAGCTTTGGTTGTTGAACCGGGGATTTGAACTATCATGACATGCTTCAGATTGGTTGGTTCAATCTTACTAGTGCATGCAAATTCTTCGGTGACAAATGAATGCGATGCTCCCGAATCAAACAATACTCTTGCTAAAACTGAGTTGATAGAAAACATACCCAGCACTACATCTGGCGCTTCCTGGGCTTCTTCCGCGTTCATGTGGAAGATACGACCGTTGCGGTTGTGAGGGTTCCCTGGGGCAAATCTTCTCCCTGATTGAACACGACGTTGTTGTTGAGCTGGGGCATTCACATTGGCATTGGCTACCGTCTTCTTGGAGAACTCATTGGAATAGTGACCCTTCACTCCACACTCGAAACAAGTGATCTGGGACTTGTCCTTTGCAGCGACAGGCACAGCATTGCTGCCAGTTCTGGGTGCAGTGCTGTTGTTGTTGTTGTTGCTCTTGGGAGGTGCACAGTTGAATTTGTTGGCATTGCCGGAGTTGTGATGGTTGCCTCCGGACTTCACATTGCCTCCGCTACGGTTGGGGTAGCTTGGGCGAGACAATGGGGGTCAATTGTTCCTTCGTGCATATCCTGGTGAGGGGTTGGGACGGTACTTCTGGTGGCTGCTGGATCCAGATTGCTGCATCATATGACGCTTGCGGTTGTCGTTGGCCTGGTTAATCTTCCCTTCCATTTGAATGACAAAGTCGACTAGCTCTTCGAGATCTTGGAAACGGATGTTGACGAGGACAGTCTGCATCTCATCTTGCAATCCATTCAAGAATCTCTCCTTCTTCTTGGCCTCCGTGTTGATCTCATCCGGTGCATATCTGGCAAGTGATAGGAATCTATCACGGTTCTCCACCAAAGTCATTCTTCCCCGCTTCAAGTCGCGAAATTCATCCCTCATTCTGTTGACTAGACCTTGCGGCACGTGGGTGCGGCTGAACTTGACTTTGAATGCTTCCCATGTCATAACTTGACCATGGTTCATCAGGCGGATACTGTTCCACCAAGATCTTGCATCTCCCACCAGATAGTGGGTGGCGAAGAGAACTTTCTCGTTGTCATCCACTCCTGCAACTTCTAAGTTGTTTTCCATTGTCTGCAACCAGTCATCGGCATCTAATGGGTTTTCTGATGTGCTAAATATTGGGGGATTTGTATTCTGGAAGTTCTTCAGCTTGGATCCTTGATGATCCTGATTTCCATGCCCTTGGTTGTTGAGAGCCATCTGGGCGATCTGCTGCAAGGTTGCTAATTTGGCTTGGCGTTCTGCCTTGCTTGCTTCTCTGTCTGCGATGAGATTCTGCAAGATCTGCAGCATTGGGTCTTGCGATGAGCTGCTCCCTCCTTGGTTTCCACGAGTCATCTAAAGATTGAGATAGATACAGGGGTAAGAGGGAAAGTTCTAAGGTTCAGGGTTTTGGTTTCAAAGCTAAAACTTTGAGTTTGACTCAGGTTTTGCAACTAACTTAATTTCATTCATGCAAGCAAACACACGATACAACACACACCACAACAATCAAAGGAAAACAAATGGTTTGAAGAACCATTCTGCAAGCTACGATATAGTGGGACCAATACATATCATGCTACGCAGTGCTCTAGTGCATCTACTCATTGTCGATGAAGTCGGAGTCCTCATCGTCAGTGTAGAAGTCCACAGCATCCTCCTCCAGAAAGTCATCATCATTGCTGAGGTAAGAATCCAAGTCTCCTTGGATATCTTCACCCTCTTCTTCTTCCTTTGCTGCAAGCTGAGCTTCCTGCTCCTTGACGGTCTTTGATACATTGCAAATGTATCTATAATTTTTGATGTTCCATGTTTAGTTTTATCTACTTTCTTGTGTTTTGTTCCAACTTTGGAGTACTTTTCATATGATTTCTTGGACTAACCTATTAACAAGAGCCACAGTGCCAGCTGCCTGTTTTCTGCTGTTTTTGGTTCCAGGAAAGTCAGAAAATGAATATTCTCGGAATTAGACGGGACAAAAGCCAAAGTGCCTATTTTTTTGGAAGGAATCAAGTGCCAGAATACGAGACGGAGAGGGGCCAGGGGCCGGCCACACCACCTGGCCGCGCGGCCAGTCTTGGCCTGCGCCAGGGGGTGGTCTGGCCGACCCCAGCACCCCCTCGGCCTCTCCTTCCGCCTATAAGTTGCCCTCGGGACGAAAACCCTAAGTACCCGATCAAAAATCCACGAAAGAATCTGTAGCCGCCGTCGTCTCTGTCCCTAGATCGGGGGGGATCTGAAGCTCTTCCCGGCACCCTGCCGGAGAGGGGAATTCACCCTGGAGGTCTTCTTCATCACCATGCAAGCCTCTGGTGTGATGCGTGAGTAGTTCATCCTTGGACTACGGATCCATGTAGTACCTAGATGGCTGGTTTCTCCTCCTTTGTGCTTTCATGTTTAGATCTTGTGAGCTCCGTTCATGATCAAGATCGTCTATTTGTAATTCATACATGTTGTGTTTGCGGGGATCCGATGGATATTGAGATGCTATTTCAGATTGATTATTGATTCTATCATGTCTTTGTTATTTGAGATCTTGCATGCTTTCCGTTGTTAGTAGCTATCTTGGCCAAGTAGATGCTAGCAACTCCAAGAGTTAGTATTTATGCTCGATAGTGGGTTCATGCCTCTGGTAATCTGGGGAAGTGACAGAAATCTCTAAGGTACTAGATGTGCTGTTGCTACTAGGGAGAAAACAACGATCCTTTGTTCATAAAACAATTGTATTGTTTACTTTACACGCAGTTCGTAAAGCAATAATCTGTTGCTTGCAACTTAATACTGGAGGGGGTTCGGATGATAACCTAAAGGTGGATTATTAGTCATAGATGCAGTTGGATGGCGGTCTATGTATTATGTTGTAATGCCCAATCAAGTCTCAAAGGAGTCAAGATGATTAGTATATGCATATATTGCTTTCTCGGTGTTTGTCAATTGCCCCGCTATAATTTGTTCACCCATCATGTTTTCTATCTAAGGAGAGCCACCTCTAGTGAACTATGGATCCCGGTCCTTTTACTTTACATAGAATCTACAACTGTTTACTTCTTTGTGTTTACTTTCTGCAAACTTTTACTTCTTTCCATTCGATACGTTTAATCCTTTGTTTTTCGCAAAACACGGTGAGATTGACAACCTCATCGCAAGTTGGGGACAAAGTTTTGTGGTTGTGTTGTGCAGGTCTCCACGTTGCTACTAGCACTGGTAGTGCGCCCTGCCAAAGTTCATCTAGTAATACCTTTGGGGTGTTTCCTTGCTCCTACTGGTTCGATTAAACCTTGGTTTCATAATTGAGGGAAAACTTTCTACTGTGCTCATCATACCTTCCTCTTGGGGTTCCCAACAAGCTCTACGTCGATCGTCGAGTGCATCAAGATCTTTTCTGGCGCCGTTGCTGGGGAGTCAAGGACATCTTCACAAGGGGAGTCCCTCATAACCAATCTCTTTACTTTGTTGTTTTTGTTTTGCTTAGTTTTCTTTTTGCTTTGTTTGCTTGTTTTGTTCTTCAAAAACACAAAAAAAATTAGTTTTACTTGTTTTGCTTTCTTATTTGAAAACCCAAAAAAAGACTACTCTTGAAAACACTAAGTTGTGTGACTTCACTAGCACCAACAACAATGATTTTATGAGCACACATATTTCTCCACCTGTGGCTGAAAATACTTTCTTTGAGATAAAACCTGCTTTGCTCAATCTTGTTATGAGAGAGCAATTTTCTGATATTGGTAATGAAGATGCTGCTTCCCATCTAAATAACTTTGTTGAACTTTGTGAGATGCAAAAGCATAGGGATATAGATGGTGATATTATTAAACTGAAATTGTTTCCTTTCTCTTTGATAGGAAAAGCTAAAGAATGGTTGAATTCCTTAACTAGGAATGGTATTGATTCTTGGACTAAGTGCAAAGATGCTTTTATTGGAAAATACTATCCTCCTGCTATGATTATATCCATGAGAAGTGAAATAATGAAGTTTAAACAACTTGATAATGAGCATGTTGCTCAAGCTTGGGAAAGAATGAAATCTTTGGTTAAAATTGTCCCACTCATGGACTGACTGCTTGGATGATCATCCAAACTTTTTATGCAGGATTGAACTATTCTTCAAGGAACCTATTGGATTCTGCTGCTGGAGGTACCTTTATGACCATCACTTTGGGTGCTGCAACAAAACTTTTGGATAATATGATGGTTAATTATTCTGAATGGCATACTGAGAGAGCTCCACAAGGTAAGAAGGTAAATTCTGTTGAAGAAACCTCCTCCTTGAGTGATAAGATTGATATTATTATGTCTATGCTTGTTAATGGGAAAGGCCATATTGATCCAAATAATGTTCCTTTAGCCTCTTTGGTTGCTCAAGAAGAGCAAGTTGATGTGAAGTTCATAAGAAATAATAATTTTGCCAACAATGCTTATGGTAATAATGCTTATAGGAAAAAAATTGGTAACAACAATTATAAGCCATATCCTCCCAACAATGGTAATGCTTATGGAAATTCTTACAACAATAATAAGAGTGCTCCCTCTGAACTTGAAGTTATGCTCAAAGAGTTTTTTAGTAAACGAACTGCTTTCAATAAAACTATTGAGGAAAAACTCTCTAATGCTGAAAGAAATATAGCATCTTTGGCTGAAGCTCAATCTTCTTTGAATAAAATGGCTGCTAAACATGAAACTAATGAGAATCCCTTTGCAGCTACTAATGCTATACAAGTAAGAATTGATGAAAATGTTAGACTATTAGCTGAATTACATGCTAAGTGGGAAAGAGAAGATGAAATTGCTAGAAACATTAGTGTTACTACTATTACCACCACTAGTGTTGAGGCTAATAATAGTTCTACTACTTTAGATGAGAAAGTTGATTTTGATCTTGATGGTTGCAACATCTCTGAAGTTATTAAGTTCCTACAAAAGCTTGCTAAAAGTCCTAATGCTAGTGCTATGAACATGGCTTTTACAAAACACATTACTGATGCTCTCATAAAGATTAAAGAAGAAAAAAGGTGAAACATAAAGCTTCTATTCCTATAAAACAAGAAGATGGTTGGGAACCCATCATTAATATGAAAGTGAATGACTTTGATTTCAAAGCTTTGGTGTGATCTTGATAGTAGTGTTTCTATTATGCCTAGAAGGATTTATGATATGCTTGATTTGCCTCCTCTTGAAGATTGTTATTTGAATGTCCCACTTGATGCTAATGCTAAAAAGAAACTCATGGGGAGTCTTAATGATGTTTTTATTATGGTTAATGATTCCTATGTCCCCGTTGATTTCTATGTTTTGGATGTTGAATACAATGCTTCTTGTCCTATTACTTTGGGAAGACCTTTTCTTAGAACTGTTGGTGCCATCATTGATATGAAAGAAGGCACCATTAAATATCAACTCCCACTCAATAAAGGTATAGAACACTTCCCTAAAAAGAGAGAAAAGATTTATTTTTCTTCTCCTATGAAAACAAAATTTGGTCTTAATGCTTCTTCATTTGAGAACACTTGATTCTTTCTTTGGTTCTTATGCCTAACTTAAAGGCGTTAAAGAAAAGTACTTGTTGGGAGATAACCCAAGAGTTTTAGATGAGTCTTGGAAGTTATTACCTCTTTAATAACCTCTCTTTATCCTTTTTATTTGGTTTTTGTGCCAAGAGTAACCTCTAATGAGAGTGAAGTAATGATTGGGAAAGTTGCTGTCCCGAAACAGATTTCTGTGCTTCACCGTAAACATTCCTGAGAGAGCTCTGTACGTCGTATTGAGCTGTAATTATTTGTGCTTCTGACCCAGGTTGTTATCTAACTTTCGTTAGTTCAACACTTTTTGAGTTGAGCAACAGAAGGTCTTCGAAAAAATTCGTATTTACCTGCTAGTTTGTTTTGACAAATTTCTGCCATTTTCTGCATTTGCTTCTTGTTAGTTCCTTCTTGAGTTCCTTTGGGGAATTGAGCTTTTTGAGGGAAGTGCTACAGTATCTAGTGTTCTAATGGAAGTTTATTTGGTGTTAGAACTGAACACTGAGACTTATTTATCTTAAGTGCACTAATGTTGGTAATGAGATTGTGTGAAGTTTTGTATGAAGGAAAAATTTCAGGTGCATGGAAGGAATGAGTAATGAGATGAATGATGGACTAAAGCTCAAGCTTGGGGATGCCATGCGTGTCACCCCAAGAAATATCCAAGAAGTACAAGTGTCAAAGCTTGGGGATGCCCAAGGCATCCCCTTCTTCATCAATAAAAATCCAGGTTTCTTCCAAACGCTTTATTTTTATTGTTTCATGCACAGTTATGTTTTTCTTGGAGCGTCTTCTTTTTTGTTTTTGTTTTGGTTTTAGTTTTTTTTTGTTTGCTTAGTTTTCTGAATAAATTGGTTGGACCCGCTATTTCACACTTTGGTTTGCAAATAGTTTGGTTTGGTTTGGAAAAGAGTAGGAACGTTCATGCTTATGTGGTAAAAAGAGCTCGTTTTTAACTGTGGCCATGCTTTGTCATGCCATGCTTGATATTGTTTTAGCTTTATGCTTAGTATTCTTTGCTGTAGCATGACTTGTTATAAACAATTGAGATTGCTTAATGTGCCTTGGATGAATCATGCGTTGTTTTAGCATATTAAAGCATAGTATAGTGGTATTCTCCTTTGATGCTTTATTTGGGTTGACTTGACGCATGCTCACACCATGTTATGACTATCCAAAGTCACCATAGCCTTTATGATCCTTTAGTTTTCAACTTGTAGTATCACTTTATGCTTTGATCAATGATGTTTTGTCGCTCTGCATGATTATGGCAATTATTGCTCTCTTAGTTTGTCGCTCCCAGTCTTTTGCTAGCCTCCACAACAAAGTATGAGTTCCACTCATGCATCCAAATCCCTAAACCAAGTTTTTCCAAAGATTCCACCATACCTACCTACTAGCTTATGTTATTCCAAGTATATTCATGCTTTTGTTTACCTTCCACTTGTTATGAGAAAACTAGTGATTAAAGCTCTCACAAACTTGATGGCACACTTTACTTTATTTCCTCTAATAAACTTGAACCATTGGGTCCTTCTTTGTTGCGTATAAGCTTGCGCTTTATAAGTTGAAATTAGCAGAACCATGTTTCATGGGGGAACGCTTTCAAAATTGCACTTGTACTTTGTACCCCGTTGATATTATGCTCCTTTGCTTACGGATCCTGGCAGTGTGAAATAAAAGTGGAACTTGTAAGATCATGGAGTTTGTATGTGTGTTAGAGAAACGCATGGGCCGCTAGCCTAAGCCATGCCTAATCATGGTAGAAACTTGCAGCATCACCATAATGAGCACTCTATGAAGCATCCTCAATAAAAACCTATGCAAATAGCAAAAAAAAGATAGCTGAGATGCTCATTGTCTGCTTGCCTTGTCATTTTGATTATGGGAAAGCTCCCGTATCATGTGCAAGGGGTACCCCGTTGGCGGTTCTTAATGATACACATATACTTACAATGACAAGAGCTTACTCGTGACTAAAGTTGAGTAGCATGAGGATCGGTCTTCGTAAGTAAGGGGCATGAGATTTCGGTTTATAACTTGTCAAGCACATCCTCTTAGTTGTGTCACTTTAACCTTAATCACCTTAAAGATGCTTATGATAGGGGCAATGAGAGCTGAAAGCTATAAGTACCATAATTTTTGGAAGCTCTTTATGAGACTTGAATCCCTACTTCCTTTTACAAAAGGCCTTTCTTCCACCATTATATTGAGTCTCCACCTTCTATCTTTATGCACTACTTTGAGAGCATAGTGGCCATTCTTAGTTCTATGTGCATTGTCCCAAGACTAGTTGATTCATGCATAACTTGTTATTGCTTGTTTTAAACTATTGTATCTAGTCACTCTTATGAACTTTGAAGGTGTCCTATGCATTTATATTTGCTACTCTATTGAGGGACAAGCTGAATACTTTCATGCTATGTTTTCTTTATGTGAAACAAACAAACGTCTTGCAAAGCATGTTATTCATGAATCTTTTGTTTGTACCTTTTCATGTTGCATCATAGTCTCTTTGCTTATTGCTAGAACTTTGTCTTTCATGTTATGATTGAAGTACTATGATCCCAGCTTTGAATGTTTTGCAAATACTTTGATCAAGTCTTTGATGGTGCATGTCACCTCAAAAATTCTCTCTTTTTATCACTTACCTACTCGAGGACGAGCAGGAGTTAAGCTTGGGGATGTTGATACATTGCAAATGTATCTATAATTTTTGATGTTCCATGCTTAGTTTTATCCACTTTCTTGTGTTTTGTTCCATCTTTGGAGTACTTTTCATATGATTTCTTGGACTAACCTATTAACAAGAGCCACAGTGCCAGATGCCTGTTTTCTGCTGTTTTTGGTTCCAGGAAAGTCAGAAAATGAATATTCTCGGAATTGGACGGGACAAAAGCCAAAGTGCCTATTTTTCCGAAAGGGGTCAAGTGCCAGAATACGAGACGGAGAGGGGCCAGGGGCCGGCCACACCACCTAGCCGCGCGGCCAGGCTTGGCCCGCGCCAAGGGGTGGTCTGGCCGACCCCAGCACCCCCTCGGCCTCTCCTTCTGCCTATAAGTTGCCCTCGGGACGATAACCCTAAGTACCCGATCAAAAATCCACGAAAGAGTCTGTAGCCGCCGTCGTCTCTATCCCTAGATTGGGGGGGATCTGAAGCTCTTCCTGACACCCTGCTGGAGAGGGGAATTCACCCTGGAGGTCTTCTTCATCACCATGCAAGCCTCTGGTGTGATGCGTGAGTAGTTCATCCTTGGACTACGGATCCATGTAGTAGCTAGATGGCTGGTTTCTCCTCCTTTGTGCTTTCATGTTTAGATCTTGTGAGCTCCGTTCATGATCAAGATCGTCTATTTGTAATTCATACATGTTGTGTTTGCAGGGATCCGATGGATATTGAGATGCTATTTCAGATTGATTATTGATTCTATCATGTCTTTGTTATTTGAGATCTTGCATGCTTTCCGTTGTTAGTAGCTATCTTGGCCAAGTAGATGCTAGCAACTCCAAGAGTTAGTATTTATGCTCGATAGTGGGTTCATGCCTCTGGTAATCTGGGGAAGTGACAGAAATCTCTAAGGTACTAGATGTGCTGTTGCTACTAGGGAGAAAACAACGATCCTTTGTTCATAGAACAATTGTATTGTTTACTTTACACGCAGTTCGTAAAGCAATAATCTGTTTCTTGCAACTTAATACTAGAGGGGGTTCGGATGATAACCTGAAGGTCGATTATTAGACATAGATGCAGTTGGATGACGGTCTATGTATTATGTTGTAATGCCCAATCAAGTCTCAAAGGAGTCAAGATGATTAGTATATGCATATATTGCTTTCCCGGTGTTTGTCAATTGCCCCACTGTAATTTGTTCACCCAACATGTTATCTATCTAAGGAGAGCCACCTCTAGTGAACTATGGATCCTGGTCCTTTTACTTTACATACAATCTACAACTGTTTACTTTTTTGTGTTTACTTTCTGCAACCTTTTACTTCTTTCCATTCGATACGTTTAATCCTTTGTTTTCCGCAAAACACGGTGAGATTGACAACCTCATCACAAGTTGGGGACAAAGTTCAGTTGTTGTGTTGTGCAGGCCTCCACGTTGCTACTAGCACCGGTAGTGCGCCCTGCCAAAGCTCAGCTAGTAACACCTTTGGGGTGTTTCCTTGCTCTTACTGGTTCGATTAAACCTTGGTTTCATAATTGAGGGAAAACTTTCTGATGTGCTCATCATATCTTCCTCTTGGGGTTCCCAACGAGCTCTACGTCGATCGTCGAGTGCATCAGTCTTCTCGAGGTCGGCCACCTTCTTGCGAAGACGGGCGATGGTGCGATCCTTCTTTGCACGCTGGCGGCGAAGAGACTAGCGATCTTGGACGAGCAGTGCGAAATTCTAGGCCTTCTGGTCAGCAATGGCACGGTTCTGGTTAGCTAATTCGCTCGCATTGTCCACTTCCTGCTGTCTGTCGTGCAGCAAGAAGTCAAGATTCTCCACTTGACGCCACAACTCTGGGTGACTCAGCATCTCCATCAGCATTCCCATGAAGTCACGTCTTGCATAGTGGGTAAAACGGGTTCCTTGGATTTTGTTGACACTAAGGGCACATAGACGTGCTAGAGCTTCATGCATTGCCCTGGCTAATCCATCTAGCTAGTTGTTCTCCCTCACAGAGAATTGGATTCTCCCGGACATTGGTGCTTGGATGCTTCCTCCGAGATCCGCGGTGACTAGCCACTGTAAGTCTCCTCCTGGGGGTCCTGGAAGTTGAGCTCCAAGAAACTCTGGATGTGGGTGTCCCAGTAACTCCGACTGTGAATCCAGATCCCTCTCGAAGATCAGAGGACCTCAGTTTCCCAATTGGTAGAACTTGCTGAACTGAGTCTCCATCTACAAGAATTAAGGATGAGGAAGTTAGTGAAGTGATCAAGTGTGTCAAATTTTAAGTAGTAGTGTAAGAATTTTGAGGAACATGAATTTTTGAGAAAGAATGAATTCACAAGGGTAAGAGAGGAGATAGTTTTTCATAAATACTCACTTTGTTTTTGGAAACTAAGTTTTTGTTCGGACGTCCATTCTAACTAGGGTCTCCTATGGCCAGGATGGCTCTGATACCAACTTGTCAACACCCGGATTTTTAATCCCAGATGCCCGTTATGTCATACCTCGCAATCTCAGGATTACCATTTTTGCGAGACATAACGGATTGGATATCATAGTATATCATCCATTACAAACCATACATAAGGTCTTACACAAATAAGGATCTCATGATCCAGTCTTAATACAACAAGTAGCGGAAATAAAAGATAAGCGTAGAAGTGGGATCCATCTTCAGGGGCACAGGCAATGCTGACGAAGGCAAATAGTCCTAATTATCATAGCCGTCCTGCTGGCCATCATCTTGGTAGTCTCCTTCATAGTCTGGCCATGAGAATAGCCAGGGACAAAAGCCATGAGTACTCTTTAAGTACTCGAAAACTACCACTAACAAGTAGTATCATTCTAAGTTAAAGTGCTAACTCTATGTTTAACTATAAAATTAAGTTTGAAACCTAAGTTGAGTTCAGAAGCAAAGAAAGATAAAATAAAGTTCTAGAATCACTTAAGTTGGGAAGCTAGTGTCATAGTCACAACTCTGTTGTGGTCAAGTCAAGATTCATCATTCATTTCATAAGTTATTTTGAAAACATCTGACAAAGAAACAGTATGGCCATTCCAACTGTCCATAACCGCGGACGCGGGTATTCGAATAGTTTGACACTCTGCAGAGGTGGTAGACTTTCACCACAATATTCGATACATCTGTCCGGGATAACCCTAAATCATCATACTTAGTATGCAGATAATCAAACATAACCTTTCCTTTACACACCCTAGTATAAGCACCTCTCCTATGAGCATGGCCTCCCAACCATGACCATCTGTCATCTTGGGAACTGCATAGGTGGACAACATTGAGAGGTAGCATCAGCTCAAACCTCTCCCGCGAGGGAACTAATACTAATGCATATAAACTTCTGGCTAAGCCTTACCCAATTCAGGTAATGTGGTTGTACGATAAATTTGGAATGGTATCGCATCCGAATCCAACCATCAGTTTTATAAAAAGGGTTAAGGCTCATGCCTCAATATTTTCATCATCATAAACCATTTGTGTTTCTCAACACATGTCAAAACATCTCAGTAGAATGACTCCTCATTCTAAGGTTTTCATAATTCATTTTCACCAAGTGTTCCCATCTAAAGTGACTCAAGTTTTTATCTACTCTAAACCACTAAGTTAAGAGTGTTCACTAAGGTGAAAATGATGGGATCAATCTCATGCCATAGAATGACATCTAAAGAGTTCTATATAGGTCAAGTTTTATACTCTTTATGCTACCTTCTAAACAAGTAAAGAACTTTGTGTAAAGTAAAGGAAGTAAAGCTTGGAATATAATACTTGGGGTAATTAATGGTCAAAGTGGTATAACCAAAACATGCCTAAAGCATCTTTGCTAAACCATCTAGTTTAATCCTAGCTTGCTAAGCATTATACTTGCAATTGTTAGCTTGCATTGTTAATGGTGGCTTGCAAGTACAACTTGCAAGGGTTAACTTGGATAGTGCTAGCTTGCCTTGGTTGGTGCAGTGGTTGAAGTTTTCTTCTTCTTCTTGGTAGAAATCCTCCTCCTCGAAAGCTTGGTCGGTAATATCGTCTATAAATACATACGGAGTACACAATCACCAAACAATACTTAAGTAGTCTAATTAGCACTCTAAGGCATATAGTTGATGATCTATTATCATCACAAGCATCACAAGTTTAATTCAATAGCTTTATCCTTTTTATTTTAGAAAACTAATTTCTACTCATTGAAAAATTAACTAAGATTTAATATTCACCACTTCAAATATGGGATCATGTGGACACATGTCATCACCATATATTCTAAAATGTGGAAATGTGATTTAAGGGTTGGATCACAATTACTTTGGTTTAAATTCATTATTTAATGATTTAAAGTGACTAGAAATGCCTATATAGCATTATTTTGGTACTAGTAAAAAGTCACTACATGTAAACCTTAATATTATTACATATTCAGATAGGTACAGTGAAATGTGATTTTTGAGAATTGGAATCAACTCAAAATCTATCTTGGTTAATTTTATAAAAATGTTGCAAGGTGCAAATGCTTATGTCTTATTATTTTTACTAGGAGAGATCTATAACTCTAATTGGATTAAATCCAACGGGCTTGGGTAGATCTTTTCAGTAGCTTTCTAGAAAAATTAGAATCACTCCATTTGGATTTGTAAATCTTTCTGAATTGAATTTGAAACACAGAGACAGAACTAGGTTTAAACTAAAAAGAAAATTCCTAATTCAAACTAACTAGGTTGCGCGGGAAAGCTAATGGGCCGGCCCAGTGACACTCCGTGGCGTGGGGCTCAACTGACAGGGGGGTTCCACCGGTCAGCGGTTCATAACGCGCGAAGCGGTACGAGGCAATATGGGGCGTTGGATTAGAATGGGGATCAACGGTTGGGGATCGTCGTCGACAACGGACCTGTCGCCGGCGAGCTCTAACCCTAACGGCTCAGTGGGGGTGCATTGGGGGCGTACCAGGGCTCTAGCGATGACGGCGAGGCGGGCAAATATACTGGTGGTCGACCACGAGCTCAGGGACGGCCGAGGCAGCTCTGGGGGTGGTTGCAATCAGCGGCGCCCTTCTCCTCCAGAGGCGGCCTGCTCCGGTGCAATTCCGGCGAACTGCTGCTCGTCTTGCTCTGGCTAGGGGTGTGGGACGATCAGTGAGGTGAGGGGAGTTGAGTGGTGTGCTGCAAATGGCTGGGGGTGCCCTCCTTTTATAGGCTCGATGACGGGACAACGCGGCGTGGCCAGGCGACAGTGGCGACATGGCTACGGGCTGCTAGCGGCATGGCTGCGAGCGGCGATCGACGCGCGGTCCCCTGGCGGTGCTCTAGGGCTTTAATGCGGGCTTAGGGGCGGTGGTATGCGGTCGGGCGCAGCTGGCGCTCTGAGCGGCAGAGACGGCGGTGTCCACGGCGAGCGGTGGCTGTGAGGCGTTGGGCGGCGAACGGGCATGTCCGACGTGCTCCCTGGGTCGTGGCGAAGCGGTGGGCGTGGGCTGCGGTCGAGCGGCGGCTTGTGCATGCGTGTCAGGCACGGCGCTCTGGCGTGTGCTCGGCATGGCACAGTTGCACTGGGCGCGGCGGTTCCTCGGTGGTCCATGCTCTGGCCTGGCTCGGGGAGGGGACATAGGGTGGCAGTGAGGTCCTGCCTAGCTACTAGACATGGCGAGAGAGGGGGAGGTGGTCTGCTGGGGTGATGGCATGGTCGGCCGGCGAGTTGGTGCTCGGCTTGGCATGGCCATGCCACTAGGGGGTAGGGGATGGGGTAGTTAAGCCTTGGTTAGATCATTTGGAGACAGTGGGAGCAAATGGGGGTCAAATGGGGGCAAAACCCTGTAGTAAACTGTGAGCTATGGTTTAGTGTTTGATTCTGCCTGCCAAGTATTTGATGAAATGGCCGCAAGAAATAAACTTTGGAATTTTGAAAAGATTTTTGGTGGGTGTGCTAGACATAAGCTTGAGACTCTGTGGGTGCTTGGGTTTTGAAATTTGAGCTTGTTTTTGAAATAGTGGGATCTTCCCATATGAAAAAGATTCAATTTTAAACTGCCATTTAAAATTAGTGTTTGAATGTTTTTAGAAGATCACAAAGTGGGCCTTGGTACCTCATTATGTGTACTATCAAGGAGTGTAAAGATCCACAATTGTTTCTGTTAGGTTTTGAGTACTAGGAATAGCCAAAGTAGGCATGATAGTTAATTTGGCAAAAATGACCATTCACTTCATTTATTCATTTTGAGTTGTTTTTCTTTGGGAAAAGTTTGGGAATGATTTAGATGATGTTTATTTCACCTAAGAATTTTTTTACAATCAATGGATCATAGAACCATGGTAATTAAAATCAACTCATAATTTAAATGCACACCCACATGAATGCTTTAATAATTTTAATTGGAAAAGTTTTTGTTAACCCCATTTTTTGTGATTTGGATCTTAATAAGCTTGGATTAAAGTTTTGGGATGTTACACTATGATCCTTTCTTCTTCCACCCATCCCACAAAAGTCCTCTGCTCAAGATTGCGATGGAGCTCGCGCCGGTGTTGCAGCTCATAGTCCTGTGTAGACGAATCCTGGAATGACATTTGAACAGAACAGATCAAAACGAAAACACGACGAGAACACGATGTACGGACCTCGGGGGATCTGGGGGATTATATATTACAAAGTTTAACAACAAAAGAAAGGTACTGGGAGAAAATGGGTTGGAGACGGGCTCCGGGGTGGCCACACCTCCTGGTGGCGCGGCTAGGTGGCATGCGCCATGAGGTGGCGTGAGCCCCCCGAGCTCCGTTTCCGTCCCTTTTTCGACTCATTATCTTCTATGTTAGATAAAAACTGCAAAAATATAAATTGAAAAGTTTTTCGCGGACCTTTTCTTACCAGAACTATTACCTATTCGAAAACGGACTCTGCAGGTTTCTGAATTTGGTCTTTAATAAATTCTTCAGGAGTCACCACTTGAATAATATCAATATCTTCATTGTAAGAATCTTCAAAAATATAATGTTTGAGTCTTTTGACCATTCTTCATCTCATTACATCATTCTCTCCTAACACTTGAAAATTTCTTTCATACAAAACTTCACACAATCTTCATTAGCAACATTAGTGCATGCAAGATAATAAACCTTTGGCTTCAATTTCAACTAAAGTCGATCAAAACATAAGCTACTGTAGAAACTCCTTTCAAAATCCCAAAAGAATTCAAAAAAGAAATCGATTTAAGAGGCAAATGCAGAAATGGCAGAAATCTGTCAAAACAGACCAGCAGGTAAAGATCGATTTTTTCGAAAATCTTCTGTTGCTCAAATAAAAAAGTGCGAAACTAATGAAAGTTAAATAATAACCTGGGGCTGCACACAAAACATTACAGATCAGTACGACATTCTAGGATTTCACGATTTTTTACAGTGAAGCACAAAAATCTGTTTCGGGACAACAACTTCCCCAAATCTTACTTCTCTCTCATTAGAGGCTAATCTTGACACAAAAAGCAAATAAAAAGGATAAGGATAGGTTATTACAAAATCAATAACTTGTAAGACTCAAATAAACAAAAATAAACTGAAAGCAAAAATATTAATGGGTTGTCTCCCAAAAAGCTCTTTCTTTATAGCCATTAAGATAGGCATGATAATTTCAATGATGCTCACATAAGAATATGAATTGAAGTAAAAGAGAGCATCAAGAAGCAAATATAAACATATTTAAGTCTAACCCACTTCCTATGCAAGGGAATTTTGTAAGAAAATAAATTATTGAAACAAGAGGCTACTAGCATAGGAAGGAAAAACAAGTGCAACATAAAGACTTTCAGCATAAAGTGAGGAAACTTAATATTATGGATATGCATAAAGACATTTTTCCTTCTCTCATAATAACTTTCAGCATCATGAATAAATTTAACGATATACTATCACATGAACCATAGTAACAATGATCACTTATTCTGACAGAAAACATAGGGACACTAGCTTTCCTAGTTCTACTAGGATGTGAAACAATATTAGAAGTATCCTTACAAAGGATAATGTGTCCATCTTCTACATTTTTAGTAACAAGGTCTTTCACATTTGCTACTGTATGTTCAACATCTATTTGTTCATCAGGTTCTACAGCTTTCTTTATACTTTTGTTAACCATACTAGCTATCATAGAATGTTCATTTACCTTAACAGGGAAAGGTATTTTCTCGATGTAAGGTTCAGGTAAAATACGATCAGCAGTATAAACTTCAGTATTTCTAGCAGGAACACAAATAACAATATCTTTATATGGCTCATGATACTTGTTCCATTTCTTTTTAGGAATTTCAATATAAGAGGTAAAGGCCTTCAAACAATTTGCAATACTTTGAGAATCAAGACCATAAGCAACACTAATATTATGAAAGTCATCAGTTCCCATAAAAGATCTAATGCATTCATAATCATAATTTATACCTGACTTTCTTCCTTTATCATTCTCCCATGCTTTAGCATTGTCTTGAATACGGTCTAGAAGATCCCATTTAGCTTCTGCTTTCATACGTGTAAATGATCCAGGACAAGAAGCATCCAATAAATCCTTATCATGAAGAGAAAGCCTTGCATAAAAGTTATTGATAATAATTTTATTAGGGAGCTCATGAATAGGACATTTGAGCATTAGTAACTTCAATCTTCCCCAAGCTTGGGCGGTACTCTCTCCATCATGAGGCCAAAATTTATATATTTGATTCTGATCTTTCTGAATCTCATGAGGAGGATAAAGTTTGGAATAAAAGAGAGGTACAATTTCCTCCCATTCAAGAGATTGGCCATTCTTTAGCAGCTTATACCATTGCTTAGCTCTGCCTTTCAATGATACAGAATAACTTTTTCTTAACTTGATCTGTTGTAATACCTGCACACTTGAACAATCCGCATAATTCATGTATAAAAAGCAAATGATCACCGGGATGGATAATTCCATTTCCAAAATAATAGTTATCCATAACATGATCAACAATTTTTGTAGGTATTTTAAAAGGATCAATTTCAGCAGGTGGTGGTTCATCTACTACCTTAGTAGTGGTAGTAGCATTCCGAAATAAAAAACTAAGTGAATTATCCATATTGAAATAAAGTAACAACAGAAATTAACAATACTCACAGTAGAAGTTTCCTTTACTAGCTCCACTCATCAATAGAACTTCACTCCCCGGCAACTGCGCCAGAAAATAGTCTTGATGAACCACAAGTATAGGGGGTGTATCGTAGTAATTTTGATAAATAAGAGTGTCGAACCCAACAAGGAGCAGAAGGTGTTGACAAGCGGTTTGGATCAGGAATTCTCTATAAATACTTACCAAACGGATTTTTAGGTTTTTTTATAATGTAGATAAATAAAGGGCGAGTAAATAAAAGACAATAATAATAATTGCAGCAAGTGGCCCAATCCTTTATTTAGCAAAGGACAAGCCAGTTGTATTACTTAAGATGACCAAACATTCTCGAGGACACATGGGAATATTGTCAAGTGCTTTTGCTTCATATAGTTGATTAATCTTCTCTAGTTGGATAAGTATTGTGTGGGTGAACCTATGCTAATGTACTGACCTTACTAGGACTGATACATACTTGTGATTATATCCCTTGCAAGCATCCATAACTACAAGAAAGTAATTAAGATAAAAACCTAACCACGGCCTTAAACTCTGAGATCCTACACTCCCTTATGCAAAGGTTAACTAACGGGGGTTTAGGTTTCTGTCACTCCGGCAAGCCCACGATTAGTAGCCAAATACACAATGCATTCCACTAGGCCCATAAAGGTGAAGTATCATGTAGTCGACGTTCACATGACACCACTAGAAGAATAGCACGACAACTTAAATATCAAATAATTAAATCTTTCTCAACACAATTCCACTACTAACAACATGACTTCTCCCATGTCCTCAAGAACTAAACGGACTACTCACGAGACATCATATGGATCAAGATCAGTGATGAAATAATGATAAGTAACAATCTGAACATGAACAATAATTCAATGGTTCCACTCAATAGCATCAACTACAACAAGTAATCAACACTTGGAAAGTTCCCCTAAGAACTATGCAAGATTCAACCCAATTGTTACAGCGGTATGGAGTGGTGGTGACGATGCTAGTGGAGATGATGGTGAAGATGATGATGATGATGATGATCCCGATGAAGTCTAGCTTGATGACGGTGTTGATGGCGATGATCTCCCCTCTCTGGGAAGGAATTTCCCAGGCAGATTTCTACCTGCCGGAGAGCTCTTTCTCTCTTTGTAGTTTCTGCCCCGCAGAGGCGGCAGAATCTTTCCGTGGTCCCTCCTTGAGTCTTAGGGTTTCGAGGGGATTATATATGCCAAAGGGCGATGCTAGAGGTGGGCCAGGGTGGCCACACCACCTGGTGGTGCGGCCTAGGGGGCCCGCGCCAAGGGGTGGTGTGGGCCCCCTGTGGCTCATCTCCACTTCCCCTTCTGGCATTCTTCATCTTTTGGAAAAATAGGAATTTCCGTATATTTTCTGAGATTTGCAAATATAGCATCTGGACAGTGCTTTTTTCCATCAGAATCCTGACTCCGATGGTTCATCCTCCAAAAGTCATCAATCATGCAAAAATAGATGATATACCATAAGTATCATATCTTAATTTGAAATATATCAATGAATAACAGTAAATTGTGATACAAAATAGTGATGCAAAATGGACGTATCATTCGCCGTGACCATCCACTCGGGCATGACGCAGGACAGGATGCTCCTGCCCGGCAAATTCTCGTTGCTGGTCGACGACACAGAGCCCCAGTAGGTCATGTTCCGTACGGCCGGTGTCAATACCAGCGCGTGGCTAGTGGAGGTGTTATTCGACCTCCTCGGCCAGATGTTCCTCGCCAATGGCTGGGAAGAGTTCACCCAATGGCACCAAATCAAAGTGGGCAACTTGATCGTCTTCATGTACGATGGCGAATCCATGCTCACCGTCAACCTCTTTGATGACACCATGCGTCGCGGCTGCTACCACTCCTCAGGATCGCACCACCATGCTTGCAGTTCTTATGATGGAGACTCTGGACACCACAAGAATGGATGCAATAGACACAACCACAATGGTGGCAATGGACATCAACACCATGGAGGAGGAAATGGCCATAATTCTGGAGGCACCAATGGTCATAACCACAGCTATCATAAGAAGGAGATTTGCCAAGTGACATGTTTCAAGTGCAACTAGAAGGGATACTATGCTGATAATTGCCTGGAGAAGAGGATTGAAGTTGGAGCCAAGCCAAATTCAACCCCAAAGGCAATTGTGAACCATGTGAACATGGGGAAAGCACTCAACAAGCCAGGCTTCGTGACTAGTAAGTTCCCGGCTAATTCATGCATCACACTCGTAATATTTCAATACTAGTGCACAATATTCATTCATATCGAGGCATTCATGGATAAAAATTGTTACATATGGAGTTACTTAGAGGATTTGTTAAAGTGAACTCAGAGGACAAGAATCGATAGCTAGTACAAGATGACACAATTAAATCCTAGAGATTGGTAGCACACAAACTTTCCACTAGCATACTTATATTGGATTCACATGGCTTAGATTTAATTATAGCATGGATTGGATGGTTAAGAATCAAGGTCTGATAGATGGATACCATGCTCATAATCTCAGAAAGAAGAAGAATCAGATATAGATCAGCAATTATCCTTGGAGTTCTAAGCTCAATTCTCTTAAGGGGTTAGCCTCGAGTATATCACCCACACCTTGCTAGACATTTCAAATCTCGGGATGAGATTCATCTTAAGGGGGTTAGTCTGTCGCATCCCAAGATTTTAGAAATTGAGACTAGAAAAAACGCATTTGCATTGCATTGGCATGGCATCATTTGCATTCATGAAAAATTTGAATTGCAAAACATTAGTTTAAACCCCTATTTTGAATTACTAAAAAAGCTTCTACAAAAGGAATACACATAGATTTGTGAAATCACTATTTTGAAGTAGGCAAATTATTGCCAAAAGTGATCTTAGGTGGATCCTCTGAATTTTAGAAAAATTTAGAGACAAAATTCACTTCATTTGGAATTTCTATGCAAAAGCTATTGAAGAAATAAATAGAAAATGGAAAAAGAAAAAGAATAATAAAAAACTAAACCTACCCGGCACCTCGACGCACGGCCCGGCATTAGTCCACCTAGACTAGCCGCTACCCGCTGCTCGCCTCGCTCCTCGCGCAGCGCACAACGCTGCAGCTGGGCCGGCCCATCGCAAGTCACCAGGGTAGCAGCCCGGCAAAGCGCAGCAAGTAGACAGCCGCGGCGCGCCCCGCTTCCTCTTCTCCCACTGTCGCTCCAAGGTGGACCCCACCCGGTCTCTTCTTCCTCCCGACGAGGTGACCATGATGAACACGGTTCGGTCTCAAACCGAATCCTGGACGATTCAGTGTTGTCCTTTTCCCCATGCGCACGCCTACCTCCCCATAAGTACCCCTGCATCCGCTCCTCTTGTTTTTTTCGAGATCGTAGACCCTAGCCGCCACCCCCACTGATTTCTGATCTACACCGCCGCTGCGCCATTGCCGAGCTTCCGAGGTCCACGCCGCCGCCGATTCCGTCGCCCCTCTCCATGTTGTTCCTATGGTTCCCTTCCTTGTGCAATGCCACATCTCGTTGATCCATTTCTCCTTCTCCTATCAGATCAGAGCAATCGCGCGATCCCACTGGAGCACCGCCGGAGCCCGAGCCGCCCCAATCACTTGCATACGTCGCCCTGGAAACGGAACATGACGTCAACTCCACCATCGAATCTGCCGTCCTTGCCCGGTCCTCGTCCACCCTCTTCCTGAGCTCTCCGACTGCCGGAGCGTCGCCCAAGACCTCCACCGTCGACCACCATCGTCCACGTCGCAAGTCTACCGAGGCAGAAGAAAATGTTCCCAGCCATCGGATCTCATCTGGACAACGAAGATTAGATCATACCTGAAGCGGTACCGTCCAATCACCGATTGTCATGTGTCAAGCCTCCTCAGCCGCTGAATCACTTGCCTCGTCACATTCCAGGTCAGCGACACGTAAAATATTCTGAGGGAATATTTCCTTGTAAATTGAAATAGAATAAAATTTGCAGAAATGTATTAAACCTTGTAAAATTTATAGAAATTAATCTACATGTCCAAAAATGTTATTATATAGCGTTGGATTCACAATTTTGTGTAGATTAGAAATACGTAATTGGATCCGACATTTACTGTAAATATTTGTCGTGATTATTTAAATGGTTTAATATCTTTTTGGAGCAATTAATTCAAAGAAAATAAACTACTAATCAGACAAATACAAATGATATACCCCTAGATTCACAAAAGTGCATAGAACATGATTCTGGAATAAAATTACGAGTTTACTGTAAAGATATTTTTAGAGATAATAAAAACCATATTGTAGTATTTTAATTCTAGAAAAAGATCTGTAAGCTGTTTTGACATGAATCCTTTTGATCCTGGCTCTAAATCGAAATATCTATTCAGGACTATTTTTACCAAAAATCAAATACACCGTTTACCACAAAGGCTAAAGTAAATTCAATAAATCCTATTAAATGGATCTAGTTAATGCAATAAATGGTTTTGATGCATTAAAAGCTATTCCATGCATGTTATATGTAAGAATATTGATCAGAGAACCTAAGTATGCTACTGAAGATTTTATTAAATTGTCATGCATGCATTTGTGCATTTGTTTATGATTGTGTATGATTGTTTATGTGTTTGCAATTGTTTAATCAATAGATTGCGAGGAGTGCAACGTCTATGATTGCAACGAGTGTTTGAGCAACTCCTACAACCAAGGAAAGTAGATACTATTTTGTTCATGGTAATTTCCTACTAATTTCTTTGCACATGTGGTGTATTTTGTAGATGCATGAATAGAAATTACTACTGCTATGCTATATCCCAAGCTATATGGTAGGGATCTCTTGTAGTTGAGCCACCATTGGTAGATGTGCTTAGCCGTGCGATGATAGATGTGGGCTGGGTTACATCGTTTGAAAGTTGTTTAGACAGTATTGGTTTGTGAAAACTAAAATAGCTTAATCAAGGAATCTCCTAGGTGTGATGGGATTGACATTTTTTTGTGGTATCAATGTGGAAAGGAACCCAGGTATCTAGAGAAAATGATTTGCTTCTTTATTTGGTAGCTTACGTGTACAACCATATGTCAATAATGAAATGGGCGGTTGACTGGACTTAGTAGGTTGTGATGACTCGAACCCACATGGCCGGAGATGTAGAATTTTGATAGGTTGGTACGGTGCGTATCAGGTTTGGGGAGCTACTTTCCAAATTGTCTCGTCTTGGACTTCTTCCTATCATAACACAATATGAGTGTCATGGTACGAGCTGGCTTGTCCAGGTCACATGGGTAAAGTGTACAAACCCCTACAGGGTGTGTCTAAATCTACTTACTTAGGCGTGTCCCTGGTTATGGACAATTGAGTTTCTTGATATTGAGGTTATGACATGTTTCTCGTTCATTCTAATTTCCTAATTGTTTTAATGTTGATGGGTTAACTTAACTGGGAACTTTTCAAAGAAAATCTAAAACTATTTATGAAAGTAGGAAGAATGCTTTTGAAAACGCAAGCTAGCCAAAGCCCTACTTGGCCAAATAAGCATGTAGATGCTAGATATATTTGTCTCCTTACTTAGCCCTACTTGCCATACATTCCAAGTATTGACCCTTCGGGGCTGCTACATTTTATGTTGCAGGATATTTCGATTCTGAGTGATCGAATAGGTCGCGATACTCCACTTGACATTTGTTCGCTTGTGGGCAATTTGAAGATGGAGCCTATTATCTGTTTATGCTTATGTATGATAATAGACTATTTGAGATAGCCTTTGAGATATGCATTATGTAATAATTGCAACTTCTAGATCATTCGACGTAATAATGATGCACTATTATAGTCTTGGGTATTTATCTATACTGTGTGTGCCAGTGAACCGATCCAGGGATTGGCACTATACATAGGAACTCAGCCTTATCAGGCGAGGGTGTTACACCAGAATGCTCATGGGTCACATGACTGCAAAGGTTGTGATCTCGGAGATTAGAGTTCCTATTGAACCGTATGGGTCGGGTGATGGCCTGCAAGTGCACAGGTTCGTCAGAGAACATTTTTGTGAAAGTATTAATTCCAATTTATATTGATCCCAATAAGGAGCCTAGGTAAGTATTTTTATGCAGTGTTTCTGTTGCACTGAAGGTGTCACCGGTCTTGAGTGAGTTGACTGCAATTGTTGAAGGTGGAAAATGGTGAGTGAATAATAGAGGAAACTTGCGTAAGGGAAAACGAGAATTAAATAACATAAAAGTAAACACGAGAAAGGTGTTTGAGGTTGCTGTAAATGAGAAGTTAGGCATGGAGATAAATGGTTCATGGTAATAGTGAAAGTGTCAGATGAATAAAATGGAATAAGTAATTGTGATATTTATAATTTGCAAGTGAGTAGGCAAGCAACCCATATACCAATTGGAAGTCCTCATGGCCAATTCTTCCCAGTCTCAATGATCCATCTGCCTTTTACCACGACAATGGTCAACACATTAATTAGATCTTCCGACCGGATCATGTAACATCCCAGCATTAGAGCTTAGAAATAAGCTGAGATGAGGTGTGTGCATTGCATTCATGCATAGAAAATCTGGATAATTTTCGCGCTTTTAAATAAAACTTGTCCAAGTGATTGAAGCTTCTCTTAACTTAGTGGAACTGAAGCAGATCATCAAATTGACTGTGATAAGTTTCAATATGACCTTTGCAAAAACCTTATCTTTGGGTAATATAATTTGATCTAAGGGTAGATCAAATGTAATCACACTAAGTCACAACACACTACTTAATAAGGAGTACTAGATCTTCTAGAGATCATTACATGGTATTCCATGCAACAACTCAAGGATGAATACTTAATATTCTAAACATGATATCAAGGTATTATCTACCACAAACCCTGAATACCAAGTTAAGTATATAACTTAAGTAAAGAAACTCTATAACTAAATCTTGATACACTTGTTTGCCATAATTATTCCTACCATGGTTATCATGGTAGTTCTTCAATATTAATTCTTATCACAAATAGAGTAGAAAGGGAAGTCAAGCCAAGACCATCTAGCACATACCCTTAATATCATATTAAGTGATGACATTCATATTTAACCAGGTCCTAATGTCAATTGATCATCAATATTGAGTGATCAATTCCTGACCTAGAATTTATTAACTCTTAGCTTTGACCTATTATATTAACCTTCCAAAGACCTTAAGTAAATTAATAAGAATAAGGAACTAGACATGGTAGGGTGTGCCATCATAAATGGAATATGATCCTTAGTGGTGATCAAACCATTTGATATTGGAGGAGTGAATTCACTCATAATTTAACTAGAAGAAGCATCCACACCCAAGAAGTAACTAGTGCTGGAAGAGCCATGAGAAAGCTAGTAGTATTAGTGTATCAAATAATAAGCATGTTAAGCCAAGTAGGTATAAGCTTAAAGTAAGCTTCCTTAACAAGATAGACCCTATGAAGAGACTAGTACAAGTCTACTACTTAGTTGATGATAGACCTTGACCAAACAAATAGAAGCCTAAGTTTAGCATGATCAAAGGATGGTGGTAATTATTCTCAAGTCACTTGAGGATAGATGACTAGGTGTTGAAGAAGAGTTGTGAGAATATCAAATTAGACAAAACCTTAGTAAGCTGAACCATCTAGCTTAATCATGAGTAGTCAAGCTAGTGTATGATAAAGTTTAGAACCTAAATTGTATGGAGTAGTTGGAGGCATGGTAGCCATTCCAAAGGATTGATATCACATGTATTATAGAGAGAATTGTAATCTTGCGAGCCTTGGAAGTATACGCAGGGTGAATATAAAGGAGTTAATGAATGGAGTTAGTAATAGATACAGTGATGGATTCATCAGAGGTAATTTAGAAATGGAAGTCATATATACTAGGAGAAGAATGAAGGAGTAATGTTGAAGTGGCATGACCATGTCATCATTTGATGATGGATATGGTGGAGTCAGAAGATTGACTTACTCAGGAAGATGTGATCTTTGTGAATAAGATAAGAGAGATATATAGAGTATATTTAGGAAAGGAATTATTTATTTAAAGATAAGCTTTATGAGGTATTAAGGTAGGGGTACTTGAGAAACCCTTGACCAACAGTCTATCAATCCATGACAAGACCCATGTCTACCTCTTTGTACAAAACCCTAATAATCAAATTGATAGTGGAACCATTTGCTATTCCTAGGTAATCATTGAACAATACCTCTTGGACAAATGAAGCTTCCAAGAGATAATTAGAGAACCAGATGGGCGTTTATGGGTGAAAGCCTTGTCTACTTTATTATCTTAAACCCTAATAGAAACCTAGACCCATGGATCATCAAGACCACATTAAGAATTAATCTTTATAGCTCACTATAAGTTGAGATATCATTTAGGATTATAAAGTCAGGAGCAATCCTTAAACCTTGATCCCTAGCAACATTTACTAATAAACTTGAGGGTAGTGTGTCCTCTAGGGTCCGTAGTAAGTGTGGTATTAGAGACCCTAAATAAATGTTGTTGGGCATTAAGATCACTTGGTCCACATGTATGACAATGGTTATTCACCATTATATAATAAACTTCTATCAAAACATTAACCACACTTAAGAAAGTACTGAACAACTAGTTAAAGAAGTGATCCATGCCTACTTTGAAGAAGAGTAGAATGGTTATGAAGAAATTGTAATGGAATTGGAGTAAAGGAAATTCCAAACTTTAAAGAATCTTAAAATTTAAATCACTATATTATAAACCACAACATTAGCCCCTGATAAATTGCTATATGATTACCTATTCATAAAAAGGTTCTATGACTATAAATAACCAGCCTCGGACTTTGAAATTCCAGCTGTCAAAGTAAAGATAAAATCATCTTTAAGGGATCTTTAAATAAGAAGTAATCATTAATCCCTGAAACCCTAATCTCAATTAATATTTTCTAATAAAACAATGTTCGTAGTTTGAATAGTGAAAATACTAAAAAGGAATATCAAACCAGCTTGCTACATTAATTCATGTCGAACCTTAGATGATTCAATGAATTTTGAATATTTGAATCATTGTATAAATATAAATTGAAAAAGAAAACATAAAACAGAAATAGAAAAGGAATCAGTGAATAACTAAACAGAACCAGGCCGCGACCCATCTCCTACACGTCGCCTAGTGCATCAACCAACATTTTTCGCTCACTCAGGTGTGGCCCAGCAGAAGCCCAACAGCAGCCCGTCTCACCTTCCCTCTCTGACTGAGAAGTTGGACCAGAAGGAGGACCTCGGGTTGAGCCTGAAAAACATCCAGGGGTTTTCCACAAAATCTCCATCGTCGTCTTCCTCCCGACTTCACAAGCAGCTGCATGTCGGCATCACCGCAGTCCGCCGTTGTACCGTGACGTAGGCCTCCGTCCAGATCTGTGCCGCCGTCATCAGGGAGGATACGAATGCCACCACGATGCTCTTGTCCATCCTCATCCCCATTTTCCCCCTCTCTCTTGTTCTTATCCTCTCCACAGAGGAGGCCACCGAAACCCTAGCCCCAGGTCTCGCCGGTGCCCGTAGATTCCAAGCTCGCCTCGTCCAACGGTGACCACTAGAAGGACCGACGAGCTCTTCTCGTTCGATTGCCCCACTCCACGGAAGCCGAGGAAGCCCCATGCACTAGGATTGCTACCTCTACCCCGTCGCCGGCCGCCGTCGATTCCATTTATTCAGGCCACGCTAGCCTTCACCGAATCCACCATGACAACCAGGGGGAGCCACTGGTCCTCATGGAAATCTCCACCGTTCTCCGCTTACTTCTATAGTTCCCGCCTCGTACATCTGACACCGCCGCCGTCTGTTGTCGTCGTGGTCACTACTCCGGTGACCATTTGCTAGCAGTGCTGCTAGTTTAGGGTTCCCCATGACACGCTCGTTCTATTAAGCCTAACCGCGTTTGTTGGCTCGCGCTAGATCGCCGCCGTCGTGCGTAGTCTGGACCTCACCGGCGTCGAGACGTCATATCGATGTCATGCTGGCACCTTGACCACGTCAGCGATATTTGACCAGCCCGCGCCAACGTGGCTAGTGACGTGGCCCTAACCTCACTTGTCTGTGACATGGGGTAGAACCAGTCCGAGTATAAACATGTATTGCCTATTTAGTAAATAGATAAAACAATATAAATTCAAATGTAAATATTTTCCCAAAATTAAATTAAATGATTAAACCTTGTAAATTTAATAACTTTTGATTTATAATTCAGAAAAATATATATTAGATATCAAAATGTTCAGAAAAATAAATTCTACATTCTAAACCTATTATCATATTTTATTTTCCAACTTAAATAAAATAATTAGTGTTAATTAATAAATACCCTATTAGGGATAAATCTTAAATAAATATATTTTATTGTTGAAAATTCTTAAAAATAAGTATAAGCTATTACTATTCTTAGAAACACAAAATATATATTTATAAACCTGTTATATATATTTTGTGACACTTAACTCAATATTATTATTTATTAAGTCTTTATAAAGTGGTGAAACTTATAAAAATCAGATCCTATTATTTAAAATTCACAAAAATACATCTAATATACCAAAATGATCACAAAAATAAAATATACACATTAAACTATAACTCTTCACATTTAACTAAAATAAATGAAAATGTTTATTAAGACTTGTTAAAACCATTTTCTTCTATTTTAATAAATTAAAAATATATTAATCTTCACTAATGCCTTTACCTTTATTAGTTTAAAGTCTAAAAATGTAATAACAAGTTCAATTGTTGTTTAAGTGAAGTAAAAATAGGTCCAACCATTTTTAGAAATATTTACTAAAGCCACCATTTAAAATTTAAGTGTATCTTAATTTTATCCATTATAAAATCATCAAAATAGTACATTGTTTAACAAAAGGATTTCATGCATTTATAAGATCATCAAGATATTAACTACCAATTCTTTTACAAGTTCAGGAATGTACCTAAAGCTCTAAACCAAGTTTTTAAGTAATTAAAGTATGGATTTTTCCATGTTTATAAAGCCTAACCATTACTTCTAAAAAATAAGTAAGTGATTCCATTCACTAATAAAGTTAAGAAAACACCACCCTATAAAAGCAATAACACTTGTCTTCTACCTTATTAAAATATTAAGAAGTGAACCACATATAATATAATACCTTATCCAAAACATAAAAGTTTCCACTACAAGTATTGTGACTATTCAAAGTTTAATAATGTTTTCCTATTTGATAATTACAATTAATAAGAAAACCTTAAAGTGCTAGCTTTAAGATTAAATACTTTTACTTTGTAAAGTAATATTTTCCTCAAAAGTTATTCTTTCAAGAAACATTAAGAGTAATCCATAAGCATTTCTATAAAAGTTTCTAATTGATTAATTATCTTGCATAAGAAACCTTTTAGATACCATGCCCCATTTGAGTGCTTTAGTATTGTATGCTACTTATTGTATTTACCTATTGTTTCACACACTCTCACAAGCCTTAATAAGTGACAACACCTGGATTTTTAATCCCAGATGCCTGTTATGCCATAGATCGCAATCCTAGGATTACCATTTTTGCGAGACATAACAGATTGGATATCACAGTAGATCATCCATTACAAACCATAATAAGGTCTTACACAAATAAAGGATCTCATGATCCAGTCTTAATACAAATCAAGCAGTGGAATAATAGGTGTAGTAGTGGGCTCCATCTTTAGAGTCACAAGCAATGCTGACGATGGGAGATGATCCGAATTGTCGTAGATGTCCTGTTGTCCATCATCCTGATAGTCCTCCTCATAGTCTGGCCACAGGAATAGCCAGGGACAAAGCCATGAGTACTCTTTAAGTACTCGCAAACTATCACTAACAAGTAAGGTAGTTCTAGTAGGAATCTCAAGCTCTAGGTTTATTTGCAAAAAGGCAGATTTATCTAAACTGAGTTTAGAAGTAAAGAAAACTAAGTAAATGTTCTAAATCACTTAAGTGGGAGCCTAGATTTCATATTCACAACCCTGTTGTGGTCAAGTCAAAATCATAGTTCACTTCACAAATCATTTTGAAAACATCTGACGACGGAACAGTATGGCCACTCCAACTGTCCATGACAACGTGGCTATTTGAATAGTTTGACACTCTGCAGAGGTGGTACACTTTCACCACAAAATTCGATACATCCGTCAGGGATAACCCTGAATCATCATACTTAGTATGCAGATAATCAATCATAACCTTTTAATTACACACTCTAGTATAGGCACCTCCCCTATGAGCTTGGCCTCCAAGCCATGGTCATCTGCTATCCTAGGCACTGCATAGGTGGACTATTCATACTCACGAGGTAGCCTCAGCTCAAACCTCTTCCCCGAGGGAACCCATACTAATGCATATAAACTTTCGGCTAAGACCTACCCAATTCGGGTAATGTGGTTATACGGTAAAATTGGAATGGTATCGCATATGAACCCAACCATCAGTTTTTATAAAGGGCTAAGGCTCATGCCTCAACATTTTCATCATCAAATCCATTTGTGTTTCTCAACACATGTAAAAAATTCAATAGAATGACTCATCATTCCAAGATTTTCATAACCCTTTTCACCAAGTATTCCCATCTAAAGTGATCAAGTTTTATGCTTAGCACTAGCCACTAAGGTTAAGAGTGTTCACTAATGAGGGGTGCTAATTTTCAATCTCATGCCATAGAACGACATCTAGTATAGGCCTAGTTTTATACTCTTTATGCTATCTATACTATGTTTCCAATCCTCACAAAGCACTAACTAAAGTAAAAGAGTAAAGCTTGCAAGTAAAACTTGGGATTGGTATAAATCAAAGGTATATAACTAAAGCATGCCTAATGCATCTTGCTTGGGTTAAGAAACTTGCAAGTGTTAGCTTGCACATATATGAGGTTACAAGTGCTAGCTTGCTAGTAATGATGGCTTGCATAATTCTAGCTTGCCAATATTAGCTTGCCTTGATTGGTGCAATGATTGAAGTTTTCCTCTTCTTCTTCTGGGTAGAACTCCTCCTCCTCGTATCCGGGATCGGTACTATCGTCTATAAATAAAATACGGGATACACAATCACCAAACAATACTTAACTAATTCTATTTAGCACACTAAGGTTGACCCTTGATGATCTAGCGTCATCACAATCATCACATGAAAAAAAGAACTAGTTTTATTTATCTTACTTGAGAAAAGTAATTTATACTCATTGAAATTAATTAAGATTTAATATTATCCAATTAAAATATGGGATCATGTGGACACATGTCATCACCACATATTCTAATACATGGGAATGTGATTTAGAGGGTTGATCATATTTTATAAAGTTTATGATTACTATTTAATAGATTTAAAGTGACTAGAAATGCTCTAATAGCATTATTTTGGTACTAGTCCAAAGTAACTGCATGTAAACCTAAATATTTTTAAATATTCAGATAGATATTATCAAATGTGATTTTTTAGAGTTGGAATAAACTCAAAAGCTATTATGGTTGATTTTTGAAAAATGTTTGAAGTTGCAAAAGTCTTTGTCTTGTTATTTTTACTATAGGTTATCTATAACTCCAAATGATTTAAATCCAACGGGATTGGATAGATAATTTAAATACCTTTCTAACAAAATTTGAATCATCCAATTTGGTTCAGTGAAACACTCTGAATTGATTTTTGAAATTGTGGATAGAAACTAGTTTAAACTAAAACGGAAACCTTTATTTGAATTTCCAGTGCAGCGCGGAAAGTTAAACGGGCCGGGCCAACTGCACTGCATAGCACAGCGGGCTGCTGACAAATGGGGTCCACCAGTCAGCGACTGCAGCTAACAGAAACGATATCTACGCATCTGAGCCCTACGATCTAATTCTAATCCAACGGCGGGGAGTCGTCGTCGACGCCGAACTGCTCCGGCGAGGAATCAACCTAACGCGGCGGTGGGGGTCTGGCTAGGCTCACCTAGGCTCTAGCTAGGGTCCACGACGAGGGCGATCGACATGGTAGACGACGACGGTTCGAGGAGCGGTCATGGCAGGTGATGGCTCGGTGTTGATGTAGAGCTCATTGGGAATCCCAAGAGGAAGGTATGATGAGCACAGCAGCAGGTTTCCCTCAGTTACGAAACCAAGGTTTAATCGAACTAGTAGGACCAAGGAAACACCCCAAAGGTGTTGCTAGCTGAACCTTGGCAGGGCGCACTACCGGTGCTAGTAGCAACGTGGAGACCTGCACAACACAACCACAGAACTTTGTCCCCAACTTGCGATGAGGTTGTCAATCTCACCGTGTTTTGTTGAAAACAAAGGATTAAACGTATCGAATGGAAGGAAGTAATAGTTTGCAGAATGTAAACACAAAGCAGTAAACAGTTTATAGATTGTATGTAAAAGAAAAGGACCGAGATCCATAGTTCACTAGAGGTGGCTCTCCTTAAGATAGATAACATGCTGGGTGAACAAATTACAGCAGGGCAATTGACAAACATCGAGAAAGCATACAAGCATATACTAATCATCTTGACTCCTTTGAGACTTGATTGGGCATTACAACATTATACATAGACCGCCATCCAACTACATCTATGACTAATAATCCACCTTCAGGTTATCATCCGAACCCCCTCCAGTATTAAGTTGCAAGCAACAGATTATTGCTTTACGAATTGCGTGTAATGTAAACAATACGATTGTTTTATGAACAAAGGATTGTTGTTTCTCCCTAGTATCAATAGCACATCTAGTACCTTAGAGATTTCTGTCACTTCCCCAGATTACCAGAGGCATGAACCCACTATCGAGCATAAATACTAACTCTTGGAGTTGCTAGCATCTACTTGGCCAAGATAGCTACTAACAATGGAAAGCATGCAAGATCACAAATAACAAAGACATGATAGAATCAATAATCAATCTGAAATAGCATCTCAATATCCATCGGATCCCCGCAAACACAACATGCAGAATTACAAATAGATGATCTTGATCATGAACGGAGCTCACAAGATCTAGACATGAAAGCACAAAGGAGGAGAACCATCCATCTAGCTACTACATGGATCCGTAGTCCAAGGATGAACTACTCACGCATCACACCGGAGGCTTGCATGGTGATGAAGAAGGCCTCCAGGGTGAATTCCCCTCTCCGGCAGGGTGCCAGGAAGAGGTTCAAATCCCTCCTGATCGAGGGATGGATATGACGGTGGCTATAGACTCTTTCGTGGATTTTTGATTGGGTACTTAGGGTTTTCGTCCCGAGGGCATCTTATATGTGGAAGGAGAGGCCGAGGGGGTGTTGGGGTCGGCCAGACCAACCCCCTGTCGCGGGCCAGGCCTAGCCGCGTGGCTAGGTGGTGTGGCCGGCCCCCAACCCTTCTCGGTCTCGTATTCTGGCATCTGATGACTTCCAAAAAATAGGCACTTTGGATTTTGTCCCGTCCAATTCCGAGAATATTCATTTTCTGACTTTCCTGGAACTAAAAACAGCAGAAAATAGGCAGCTGGCACTGTGGCTCTTGTTAATAGGTTAGTCCAAGAAATCCTATGAAAAGTAGTCCAAAGTGTGGACAAAACACAAGAAAGTGGATAAAACCAAGCATGGAACATCAAAAATTATAAATACATTTGCAATGTATCAACATCCCCAAGCTTAACTCTTGCTCGTCCTCGAGTAGGTAAGTGATAAAAACAAAAAAAATTGAGGTGACATGCACCATCAAAGACTTGATCAAAGTATTTGTAAAACATTCAGAGCTAGGATCATAGTACTTCAATCACAACATGAAAGACAAAGTTCTAGCAATAAGACAAAGAAACTGTTACACAACATGAAAAGGCACAAACAAAAGATTCATGAATAACAATTCTTTGCAAGACGTTTGTTTGTTTCACAAAAAGAAAACATAACATAATAGTATTCATCTTGTCCCTCATAGTGTAGCAAATATAAATGCATAGGACACCTTCAAATTTCATAAGAGTGACTAGATACAAATAGTTTAAAACAAGCAATATCAAGCTATGCATCAATCAACTAGTCTTGGGACAATGCACATAGAACTAAGAATGGCCACTATGCTCTCAAAGTAGGTGCATAAAGGTAGAAGGTGGAGACTCAATATATAATGGTGGAAGAAAGGCCTTTATAAAAGGAAGTAGGGATTCAAGTATCATAAAGAGCTTCCAAAAATTATGGTACTTATAGCTTTCATCTCTCATTGCCCCTATCATAAGCATCTTGAGGTGATTAAGGTTAAAGTGACACAACTAAGAGGATATGCTTGACAAGTTATAAACCGAAATCTCATGCCCCTTACTTACGAAGACCGAACCTCATGCTACTCAACTTTAGTCACGAGTAAGCTCTTGTCATTGTAAGTACATATGTATCATAAAGAACCGCCAACGGGGTACCCCTTGCACATGATACAGGAGCTATCCCATAATCAAAATGACAAGGCAAGCAGACAATGAGCATCTCAGCGATTTTTTATTTGCTATTTGCATAGGTTTTTATTGAGGATGCTTCATAGAGTGCTCATTATGGTGATGCTGCAAGTTTCCACCATGATTAGGCATGGCTTAGGCTAGTGGCTCAGGCATTTCTCTAACACACATACAAACTCCATGATCTTACAAGTTCGACTTTTATTTCACAACGTCGGGATCCACAAGCAAAAGAACATGATATCAACAGGGAACAAAGTACAAGTGAAATGTTGAAAGCGTTCCCCATGATACATGGTTCTGCTAATTTCAACTTATAAAGCGAAAGCATATACGCAATAAAGAAGGACCCAATGGTTCAAGTTTATTAGATGCAAAAAAGTAAAGTGTGCCATCAAGTTTGTGAGAGCTTTAATCACTAGTTTTCTCATAACAAGTTTAATTTGGAAGGTAAAAAAGCATGAATATAATTGGAATAGCATAATCTAGTAGGTAGGTATGGTGGAATCTTTGTAATAACTTGGTTTAGGGAGTTGGATGCATGAGTGGAACTCATACTTGGTTGTGGAGGCTAGCAAAAGACTGGGAGACAAACTAAGAGAGCAATAATGGCCATAATCATGCAGAGCGACAAAACATCATTGATCAAAGCATAAAGTGATACTACAAGTTGAAAACTAAAGGATCATAAAGGCTTATGGTTACTTGAGATAGTCATAACATGGTGTGAGCATGCGCCAAGTCAACCCAAATAAAGCATCAAAGGAGAATGCCACTATACTATGCTTTAATATGGTAAAACAACGCATGATTCATCCAAGGCACATTAAGCAATCTCAATTGTTTATAAAAAGTCATGCTATAACAAAGAATACTAAGCATAAAGCCAAAACAATATCAAGCATGGCATGACAAAGCATAGGCCACAGTAAAAAACAAGCTCTTTTTACCACATAAGTATGAACTTTCCTACTATTTTCCAAATCAAACCAAACTATTTGCAAACCAATGTATGAAAGAGGGGGTCCAAGCAATTTATTCAGCAAACTAAGAAAACAAAGCAAACAAAAAACCAAAATGAAAACAAAAAAGAAGACGCTCCAAGAAGAACAGAACTATGCATGAAACAGTAAAAATGAAGCGTTTGGAAGAAACCTAGGATTTTTATTGATGAAGAAGGGGATGCCTTGGGCATCCCCAAGCTTTGACGCTTGTACTTCTTGGATATTTCTTGGGGTAACACGTGTGGGATCCCCAAGCTTGATCTTTAGTCCATCCTTCATCTCATTACTCATTTCTTCCATGCACCTGAAATTTTTCCTTCATACAAAACTTCACACAATCTTTATTAGCAACATTAGTGCACTCAAGATAAATAAGTCTTAAGGTTCAGTTCTAACACCAAATAAACTTCCATTAGAACACTATATACTGTATCACTTCCATCAAACAGCTCAATTCCCCAAAAGAACTCAAAAAGGAACCAACAAGAAGCAAATGCAGAAAACGGCAGAAATCTGTCAAAACAGACCAGTAGGTAAAGAAGAATTTTTTCGAAGACCTTCTATTTCTCAAATCAAAAATTGTTAAACTAACTAAAGTTAGATAACAACCTGGGTCAGAAGCACAAAAATTTACGCCTCAAAAAGACGTTCAGAGATTTTACACCAATTTTTACGGTGAAGCACAGAAATCTGTTTTGGGACAACAACTTTCTCAATCATTACTTCTCTCTCATTAGAGGTTACTCTTGGCACAAAAAGCACATAAAAAGGATAAGGATCGGTTATGTAGCACCCCGATAAAACCACTACTAGAAAATCGCTTGGTGTTTTTGTTTTGTGAATCATTATGACCACATGCTCATGTCATCATGACATATTACACTTGAGCATTGTCATGTCATCATGCATCTTTTGCCAAAAACTATTTTCTAAATGTCCACCTTTGTTTTCTAAACACCCTGTCTTGTTTTTAAATCATAAAACCCAGTCTTCTGGATATTTTGTTTTATCTAAAAGTTATTTACAAAAAACCATCTATGAAATTAAAACAAACTAAAAATAAATAAAAACTATTTTTTATCCGGGGAAGGCCGCCACCGGCCAGGCCCAAAGGGTCCAGCTGACAGCAGCCTACCACCCCAGCTAATCCTGACCCTAGATCGAAATCTAGAAACCCTAACCTAACCTAGACCACCATCTACCACACCCCACTCCCTATCCTAGCCGCCGCCACTCCCTACCGCTAACACACACAACAGCGTGCACCTACACGTGCCCGCACGCAGCACACCACACCCAGGTGCACCACACGCCACCAACCCACCACTCGTGAGCCAACCCCGTTTGACCTGGCCCCACTCCCACGCGAAGGAAACGCCCCGCACGTGGCTCCTCGCGATCCCCGCGTCCACCCCGCGTCGCACCCCTGCTCCCCCTTGTCGCTTTCGCCCTAGCCCACCGCGACCACGTCGCCCTGCAAACGATCCCCTCCGCCTCTGCATCGCCCCGCATGGCTGCCGCCAATGCCCCTGCAAGGTCCAGTTCCTCGCCAACCTTTTCCCCGTGAGCCGCCGCCTTCGGCCGGTGCCCCGTTCGCATCGAGCCGTCGCCACCTGGCCCCGCCGCCTGCTGCGAGCCCGTCCTCGTTGGGAACCTTCTCTGCCTGCCTCGTGCGCCCCTCGCGAGATCCATCGCCGCCTCGTCAGAGCACCGCGGATGGCCTCCCCCTCTGCTCGCCCAACCGCGCTAGCCTCCGCCCGCGTACAGCGCCGCCCGGAGCCCCTGGCGTCGCTGTCGCTGCGACCTTGCCCCAACCCTGCCTTGCGGCACCACCACTCCGCAAGCTCGCCAGCGTCGCAGGCCTCCCCGCAAGCCTCCTGTGCGTCGCCACCACCACCCTCCTACTCGCCCATCTCGCGACGCCCTCCTTGTTCCGCCCCACCGGCCATGTACCGCTCTCTGCCAGCGCCACCACCGCTGGAGCTCCTCCCGCATCCCCGGGCCTGCGACCTCACCACCGATGGCAGCCAGGCATCCCTCACCATCCCTGCACGTGCAGGTCTTCAAGGCCACCGACCCTGCCGGTCGTTTTTCCTCTGCACGCCACGGTAGCCGACCTCCCCTGCTCTTCCCTGCAGGTTGCCTCCTTTCCTCTATAGCGGGCAGCAACAAGATCTTCTCCATCGTCTGATGTTTGACCATGCGGTGACCCTAGGAGCACCCGAGGGGCCTCCTTCTTGTTCTAAAGATGTCGTGCTTGTCTCTGCCTCGATGTTTGTTCGGGCCAGCAGAAGCCGTTCGTAGATGTTCCCTGTGAATGCCGCAGGAATATGGAAGCTGAAGACTCCCTAATCAAGTTCTACGACAATATTAAAGCCGAAACAAGATCTCCCGAGACCAATCCGATGACGATGCACTGAGACGATCCGCAACCCCCACAAGGATATCGTGTCGCCGCCGAGATCTTCTTCATGGAGACTGGAGACGCTGAACCTCGAGTCCGAAAACCGATCCCGAAGACCGAACCGAACCCTCAAAACCAAGATCGTCGACCCTAAATGTGATGCCCTTTCCGAGACCCCTCTTTTTATAATATATGACATATACTTGTTGCATATAAATTTTCATGCGTGCATACATGTTTCTTCGTTCGGGGGGTACTTTGTCGATTCACCTCATAATTAAATATGGAGTGCATATGTGGGATATTCTAGGCTTATATTGGCTCCATTTAAATTTATGTAGCGAACCGATGCCATGTTATGCCTTGTTAATACAACATTTAATTTGCGGGGTCTCTAATCAACATGAACTATCTCATTAATTGTCGGGACCCCGGTTCCGCTTAATATTGTCTAGTTGTACTGCATCTTTGCCATGTCATGCATCATGCCCAGTCTTCTGCCGTAGTATTAAATAGTGCATCCGGTGTTTCTTTTAGTGCTTTGCTTCTTCGCGGATTAGACCGATGAGTTGATGCGAGTATCGGCAAGTCCTTCGGATAATGTCTCCTCGGCAGTGTTTCCCAGGCGAGCAATCTCCCCCTTTCTACCTATTTTGCTTTTATAGTCTTTATTTCCTCATGTTGATCTATTGCTATCCGTGTTGCGATGCTTTAGTTTTCGTGCACCATTTATACTCCTTACAACCCCTATATTGTCATGGACACATCCTATTGCATGTTGTTTGATAGATAGTTGGCCTTGCGAGTCGTAGTTGCTTGCTTATGTGTTGCTTCGCATTGTTGTCGTTCCACCGTTGACGGCAAGTTGGCACATGATAAATGGTGGAGATGCTTAATGGTGGAGATGATCATGACTTTAAATACCACTTGATTAATTGTTGGGAATAGATATAACTAATGCAGAGGCATCGGGTGGGCAATAGCAAATATTTGGTTTTTAACCGCTCACTTGTGTCCCGTAGGCCCCGAGTACTTGATGCCTGTTCCTTGACTATCGCACTATCCGCATGTGGGACCATGAATCCCCTTAGCCAGAGCTTGATTCATTTCTTATTTCTTGGGGCCACAAAGTAGTTTGGGGCTTTATTACTATCCTGTACTTATGCCATGCCTTACTGCTTTATTTACGATTGTGCGTGGAGCACCTGTACTGTTTAGGAATTGCGGAGTGTTTTCGCGGTATTGACAAGCCCAGTCACACTTTCGGGTTCCTAGTCGTTTATAGCCATTGGTGCAAACCTTGGGTCCGTCTCGGAGTCGGCCAACTTTGTTGCGGGTAGCTTAATGGGATGGCCCCCTGAAATAATTTATGAATCCCATGATTTCTTTGTCGTGAAAGCCTCGTTGGGTTTGATTTGGTTTTTCCGAGGTTGATCGTGTGTGTGTTGCTATTTTGCACCCCTGCATGGTAAATCTTTCTGAAAGCCGTGTCCGTGGTTATGGACGACTTGGAGCACAGTATCTTGATCATATACAAGCATAACTAAAGTAGTGCTATAAATTTGACTTAATATGTGACTAGTAATCAGTTTCACTACAATGGAATGGATAATAAAAGTGCCAACAACTAGTGGAACTGGGGTGTATCGTGTCATGTTATACCTGGCTAGTAAGTATGCAACTCCAATGAAATGAAATAAAAGTGCCAACAACTTCTGGGTTTGGGATGTCACGTGCTAATTGTATCTAACTAGTAAGTACCACAACTACAACTGAATGGTTAACTAAAACTGCCCACTACTTATGCTATTAGGATTACTCATGCTATCTATATATGTCTAGTAAGTGCTGCAACTATAATGGAATGAATAAAACTGTCAACCATGTGAGTTCCTCGGTTTGACTTCCCCGTTTGGTATCGAGGGGGAAATACCAGGATGGGTATGATTGGTGTTAGCATAAGGTTGGTTCCGAATAGGTCTTTCTTATCTCTCTCTAATAGCCGACAGTTTATCGAGTCTCTATAGGTTGTTTAGTGCATGCTTTGCTGCCGCTTCAGTCCACCATACCTATGTAGGCGAAAGCCGCCAAATTCTAGCCTCGCCGTGTACTGGCCTCAGTAGTGACGCTCCTCTTTTTCCTTTTGCCCTTTGTCGGCACCCCTTTGTTTTAGCAGGTTTGCGACGTCGTTAGCAGGGTTACCCTTCCGGCTTGGCCTGGGCAGGGTTATGGACGCCATTGGATATTCTTCAGGGCTCTTAGCTCAATTTGCTTCTTATCCGTACTCGGATACTGTATCGTTTTCAAGGTGATTTGGATCTTTGTACTGTATATCTGTATTCTTGACTCAGTGAGTCGTTTTTGTATATATATGTTCTGTGGGTTCCATCGTGGACTATTGTGTAAAGATATTACTTCGTTTCCCACCCGCACGCAAGTGCCTGGTGGGCGTCCTTGAATCGTTTCTATGCGGGTTTGGCGAGAAGCGCTAAAACTTGCATAGGGCCGATTCGAGGGTGTTACAAAGTGGTATCAGAGCTCAGCAGTTGCGATACCCACTGGTCCAGCCTGTAGAATAACCTAGCTAACAGACGTTGTAGAGTGTCAAAACTATTTTGAAAAATCAGTTGGATATATCTGATTAGGTCTGTTTTTACTCCTTACCTCTGTGCTATTCTCCTCTTACCTTCGCGTGTTTTGAATCTACTCTTATCTTCTCTTTGAATCCTAGATTTCTCGTGGTTGGGTTTCCGTTGTAACTTTAGGGTTTCGATTTGTTTCTCTTGCAATGGTGTTTCCACATCCGGTCTTCGTGTTATCTGAGTAACCCTTCATCTGTTGTACCATTCGGTGGATAAAAATCCATTGAAATCCACCAAACCTACCTACTAGCTTATGCTATTCCAAGTATATTCAAGCTTTTGTTTACCTTCCAAATTAAACTTGTTATGAGAAAACTAGTGATTAAAGCTCTCACGAACTTGATGGCACACTTTACTTTTTTGCATCTAATATGAGTATTTTGCCAGCCTCCGTAACCAAGTATGAGTTCCACTCATGCATCCAACTCCCTAAACCAAGTTATTCCAAAGAGTCCACCATACCTACCTACTAGCATATGCTATTCCAAGTATATTCATGTTTTTACCTTCCGAATTAAACTTGTTATGAGAAAACTAGTGATTAAAGCTCTCACAAACTTGATGGCACACTTTACTTTTTTGCATTTAATAAACTTGAACCATTGGGTCCTTCTTTGTTGCGTATATGCTTGCGCTTTATAAGTTGAAATTAGCAGAACCATGTATCATGGGGAACACTTTCAACATTGCACTTGTACTTTGTACCCCATTGATATCATGTTCTTTTGCTTATGAATCCCGGCGGTGTGAAATAAAAGTAGAACTTGTAAGATCATGGAGTTTGTATGTGTGTTAGAGAAACGCCTGGGCCGCTAGCCTAAGCCATGCCTAATCATGGTGGAAACTTGCAGCATCACCATAATGAGCACTCTATGAAGCATCCTCAATAAAAACCTATGCAAATAGCAAATAAAAAGATCGCTGAGATGCTCATTGTCTGCTTGCCTTGTCATTTTGATTATGGGATAGCTCATGTATCATGTGCAAGGGGTACCCCGTTGGCGGTTCTTTATGATACACATGTAGTCACAATGACAAGAGCTTACTCGTGACTAAAGTTGAGTAGCATGAGGTTCGGTCTTTGTAAGTAAGGGGCATGAGATTTTGGTTTATAACTTGTCAAGCATATCCTCTTAGTTGTGTCACTTTAACCTTAATCACCTTCAAGATGCTTATGATAGGGGCAATGAGAGCTGAAAGCTATAAGTACCATAATTTTTGGAAGCTCTTTATGAGACTTGAATCCCTACTTCCTTTTATAAAGGCCTTTCTTCCACCATTATATATTGAGTCTCCACCTTCTACCTTTATGCACCTACTTTGAAAGCATAGTGGTCATTCTTAGTTCTATGTGCATTGTGCCAAGACTAGTTGATTGATGCATAGCTTGATATTTCTTGTTTTAAACTATTTGTATCTAGTCACTCTTATGAACTTTGAAGGTGTCCTATGCATTTATATTTGCTACTCTATGAGGGACAAGCTGAATACTATTATGCTTTGTTTTCTTTATGTGAAACAAACAAACGTCTTGCAAATCATTGTTATTCATGAATCTTTTGTTTGTGCCTTTTCATGTTGCGTAACAGTTTCTTTGTCTTATTGCTAGAACTTTGTCTTTCATGTTATGATTGAAGTACTATGATCCTAGCTCTGAATGTTTTACAAATACTTTGATCAAGTCTTTGATGGTGCATGTCACCTCAATTTTTTTATCACTTACCTACTCGAGGACGAGCAGGAGTTAAGCTTGGGGATGTTGATACATTGCAAATGTATCTATAATTTTTGATGTTCCATGCTTGGTTTTATCCACTTTCTTGTGTTTTGTCCATACTTTGGAGTACTTTTCATATGATTTCTTGGACTAACCTATTAACAAGAGCCACAGTGCCAGCTGCCTGTTTTCTGCTGTTTTTGGTTCCAGGAAAGTCAGAAAATGAATATTCTCGAAATTGGACGGGACAAAAGCCAAAGTGCCTATTTTTCCAGAAGTCATCACATGCCAGAATACGAGACGGAGAAGGGCTGGGGCCGGCCACACCACCTGGTCGCACGGCCAGGCCTGGCCCGTGCCAGGGGTGGTCTAGCCGACCCTAGCACCCCCTCGGCCTCTCCTTCCGCCCATAAGATTCCCTCGGGACGAAAACCCTAAGTACCCGATCAAAAATCCACGAAAGAGTCTATAGCCGCCGTCATCTCCATCCCTAGATCGAGAGGGATCTGAAGCTCTTCCCGGCACCCTGCCGGAGAGGGGAATTCACCCTGGAGGCCTTCTTCATCACCATGCAAGCCTCCGGTGTGATGCGTGAGTAGTTCATCCTTGGAGTACGGATCCATGTAGTAGCTAGATGGATGGTCCTCCTCCTTTGTGCTTTCATGTCTAGATCTTGTGAGCTCCGTTCATGATCAAGATCATCTATTTGTAATTATGCATGTTGTGTTTGCGGGGATCCGATGGATATTGAGATGCTATTTCAGATTGATTATTGATTCTATCATGTCTTTCTTATTTGTGATCTTGCATGTTTTCTGTTGCTAGTAGCTATCTTGGCCAAGTAGATGCTAGCAACTCCAAGAGTTAGTATTTATGCTCGATAGTGGGTTCATGCCTCTGGTAATCTGGGGAACTGACAGAAATCTCGCTGGTACTAGATGTGTTGTTGCTACTAGGGAGAAAACAACAATCCTTTGTTTATAAAACAATCATATTGTTTACATTACACGCAATTCGTAAAGCAATAATCTGTTGCTTGCAACTTAATACTGGAGGGGGTTCGGATGATAACCTGAAGGTGGATTATTAGTCATATATGTAGTTGGATGGCGGTCTATGTATAATGTTGTAATGCCCAATCAAGTCTCAAAGGAGTCAAGATGATTAGTATATGCTTGTATGCTTTCTCTATGTTTGTCAATTGCCCCACTGTAATTTGTTCACCTAGCATATTATCTATCTTAAGGAGAGCCACCTCTAGTGAACTATGGATCTCGGTCCTTTTCTTTTATATACAATCTATAAACTGTTTACTGCTTTGTGTTTACATTCTGCAAACTATTACTTCCTTCCATTCGATATGTTTAATCCTTTGTTTTCAGAAAAACACGGTGAGATTGATAACCTCATCGCAAGTTGGGGACAAAGTTCTGTGGTTGTGTTGTGCAGGTCTCTACGTTGCTACTAGCACCGGTAGTGCGCCCTGCCAAGGCTCAGCTAGCAACACCTTTGGGGTATTTCCTTGGTCCTACTAGTTCGATTAAACCTTGGTTTCATAATTGAGGGAAACCTGCTGCTGTGCTCATCATACCTTCCTCTTGGGGTTCCCAACGAGCTCTACATCAATACTAAGCCATCAGCCGCGTGCAGCGCTCCGCGTGGACGCAGTGGTGTTTGCGATGGCGTGCGAGAGCTGCGGGTCACGCGGCGGCTAACGGGGGTGTCTGCAGGGTTGGGGTGATCATGGCAAGCTAGTGCACACGGGGCGGGGGTGAGGCGCGGTCTGTGCGAGGCGGTCGGGCGTGGCGAGCTGGCGTGCTCTGGGCACGGCGTAGAGACGATGGGCGCGGTGTAGCTAGGGTGGTCCAGGGCTCGTGTAACATCCCAAAACTTTAATCCAAGGTGATTAAGATCCAAATCATCAAAATTAGGGCTAACAAAAACTTTTCCAATTAAAATTATTAAAGCATTCATATGTGTGTGCATTTAAATTAGGAGTTGATTTGAATTGCCATGATTAAGTGATCCATTGCTTGTAAAATGATTCCTAGTGGAAATAAACATCATCTAGGTCATTCCCAAACAAATCCCAAAGCAAAACAAATCAAAATGAATAAAAGAAGAGAATGGTCATTTGTGCCATTTTAATCAACATGCCTACTTTGGCTATTCCTAGGACTCAATTCTTAACAGAGACAAATGTGGATCTTTGCACCCCTTGGTAGTACATGTAATGATGTACCAAGGCCCACTTTGTGATCTGCCAAAAACTTTCAAACACTAATTTTAAATGACATTTGAAAATTGAATCTAGTGTAGGTATCAAGATCACCCTATTTCAAAAACCACTCAAATGAGCTTCATTTTCAAAACCCAAGCAACCATAGATGATCAAGCTTATGACTAACACACGCACCAAAAATCTTTTCAAAATTCAAAACTAAATTTCTTTTGGCCATTTTCACAAACACTTGGCAGGCAGAGTTCACACCTAGTATTAGCTCACTGTTTTCTACAGGGTTTTGCCACCCATTTGACCTCAAATCACTCCCTCTGTCTCCATTTGATCTAACCAAGCCATAAACACCCCATCCCCTAGCCCCTAGCAGTAGTGCCGCGCCACCCCGCGGACATGCTCGCCGGCCAAACTTGCCAACACAGCAGCATACCGCCCTTCTCTCTCTCGCCATGTCTAGGAGCTAGACCAGACCACACCGCCGCCCTATGTCCCCTCCCCGAGCAGAATCGAGTCGTGGACCACCCGCAGAGCACCGCGCCTAGAGAGTCTACACCATGCCGAGCACGTGCTAGAGCGCCGCGCCCGACAGGCATACACACGCCTCGCCTCGACCGCAACCCGCGCTCACCGCTTCGCCATGACCCCAGGAACCGCCCGGACATGCCCGTTCGCCGCCGTTTGACCCGCAGCCACCGCACACCGTGTCGAACGCCGCCTCGGCCGCTCATAGCGTGAGCACCGCCCGACTGTTTGCCACTGCCCCTATCCACGCATTTAAGCCGTAGAGCACTGCTAGGAGGCAGGCCACCGTCCCCTACCTCAAGCCACGCCGCTAGCACGTTGTGCAGCCCTCGCTGGAATCGCCCGCCTATCCCTTTCGGTCGCCTCGTCGAGCTATAAATAGAGGCCATCCCAACATAAACCACTCACACCATTCCACTCCCCTCTCCTCATTGGTCCTTCCCCACCTCTAGCCAGAGCATCTCGAGCACTTGTTCGCCGGAATTTGGCCGGAGAAGCCCGCTGCAGAGGAGGAGAAGGTGCCATCGATTTCATCCACCATAGGAGCTGCTGCGACCATCCCTGAGTTCGTCATCGTCCACCAGTTCGTTTGCCCGCCTCGCCATCGTCGCTGGAGCCCTGGTATGCCCCCTGAGCACCCCCACTGAGCCGCTAGGGTTAGACCTCGCCGGCGACCTGTCCGTTGTCGACGACAAGCCCCCGTAGATCCTAGTTCTAATCTAACGGCCCACATCGCCCCGTACCGCTTCACGTGTAAAGAGCCACTGACCGATGGACCCCCCTGTCAGCTGTGCCCCGCGTTGTGGAGTGCCACTGGGCCGGCCCGTTAGCTTTCCCGCGCGACCCATTTAATTCCAACTGAGATTTTTCTACTTAGTTTAAACCTAGTTCTGTCCCTTAGTTTGAAAATCAATTCAGAGAGATTTAAAAATCTAAATGGAGTGATTCCAATTGTGTTAGAAAGCGACTGAAAAGATCTACACAAGCCCGTTGGATTTAATTCAATTAGAGTTAGATATCTCTCCTAGTAAAAATAACAAGACATAAGCTTTTGCACATTCAAACATTTTTATAAAATCAACCATGATAGCTTTTGAGTTGATTCCAACTCTCAAAAATCACATTTCACCATACCTACCTGAATATGTAATAATATTAGGGTTTACATGTAGTGACTGTGTACTAGTACCAAAATAATGCTAAATGGGCATTTCTAGTCACTTTAAATCATTAAATAATGAACTTAAACCAAAGTAATTGTGATCCAACCCTTAAATCACATTCCCACATGTTAGAATATGTGGTGATGACATGTGTCCACATGATCCCATATTTTAAGTGGTGAATATTAAATATTAGTTATTTTTCAATGAGTAGAAATTACTTTTCTTAAATAAAAGAATGAAACTAGTTAATAAAACTTGTGATGCTTGTGATGATAATAGATCATCAAATGTGTGCCTTAGAGTGCTAATTAGACTAGTTAAGTATTGTTTGGTGATTGTGTACTCTGTATGTATTTATAGACGATAGTACCGACCAAGCTTTCGAGGAGGAGGAGTTCTATCAAGAGGAGGAAGAAAAGTTCAACCACTGCACTGCACAAGGCAAGCCACCATTAACAAAGCAAGCTAACCCTTGCAAGCTAGATAATCTAAGTAGATGATTTAGGCATGCTTTGGGTATACCACTTTGACTATTACTTACCCCAAGTATTATTTTTCCAAGCTTTACTTCCTTTACTTTACCAAAGTCCTTTACTTGTTTTGAAGGTAGCATAAAGAGTATAAAACTTGACCTATATAGATAACCTTAGATGTCATTCTATGGCATGAGATTGATCCCATCTTTCCACCTTAGTGAACACTCTTAACTTAGTAGTTCAAAGTAGATAAAAACTTGAGTTACTTTAGATGGGAGTACTTAGTGAAAATGAATTATGAAAACCTTGGAATGATGAGTCATTCTATTGAGATGTTTTGACATGTGTTAAGAAGCACAAATGGTTTATGATGGTGAAAATGTTGAGGCATGAGCCTTAACCCTTTTACAAAACTGATGGTTGGATTCGGATGCGATACCATTCCAAATTTACCGTACAACCACAATACCTGAATTGGGTAAGGCTTAGTCGGAAGTTTATATGCATTAGTATTAGTTCCCTTGCGGGAGAGGTTTGAGCTGAGGCTACCTCTCAATGTTGTCCACCTATGCAGTGCCCAAGATGACAGATGGTCATGGTTGGGAGGCCATGCTCATAGGAGAGGTGCTTATACTAGGGTGTGTAAAGGAAAGGTTATGTTTGATTATCTGCATACTAAGTATAATGATTCAGGGTTATCCCTGACAGATGTATCGAATCTTGTGGTGAAAGTGTACCACCTCTACAGAGTGTCAAACTTCGAATAGCCGCGTCCGCGGTTATGGACAGTTGGAATGGCCATACTGTTTCGTTGTCAGGTGTTTTCAAAATAACTTATGAAAGGAATGATGAATCTTGACTTGACCACAACAGGGTTGTGTTTATGACACTAGCTTCCCAACTTAAGTGATTCTAGAACTTTATTTTATCTTTCTTTGCTTCTGAACTCAGCTTAGGTTTCAAACTTAACCTTATAGTTAAACTTAGTGTTAGCACTTTACTTTAGAACTATACTACTTGTTAGTGGTAGTTTGCGAGTAGTTAAAGAGTACTCATGGATTTTGTCCCTGGCTATTCTCATGGCCAGACTATGAAGGAGACTACCAAGATGATGGCCAGCAGGACGGCTATGATAACTAGGACTATCTGCCTTCGTCAGCATTGCCTGTGCCCCTGAAGATGGACCCCACCGCTACGCTTATCTTCTATTCCGCTGCTTGTTGTATTAAGACTGGATCATGAGATCCTTATTTGTGTAAGACCTTATGTGTAGTTTGTAATGGATGATATACTGTGATATCCAATCTGTTATGTCTCGCAAAAATGGTAATCCTGGGATTGCGATGAATGACATAACAGGCATCTGGGATTAAAAATTCGGGTGTTGACAGCTGGGCTGGGGTCGAGGCTTGGACAGGGGGTGGCGGTGGACCGAGGCGTGTCTAGTGCGCTTTGAGGGACCGAGGAGTGATTTTTGAATCTGTGGACAGGAACTAGTTTAAACTAAAATGGAAAATCTTTATTGGAATTTCTAGGCCAGCGTGGGAAGTTAAACGGGCCGGCCCAACTGCAATGCACAGCGCAGCGAGCTGCTGACAGACAGGGTCCACCAGTCAGCAACTGCAGCTAAGCGAAACGGTATCTATGCATCTGAGCCCATTGATCTAATTCTAATCCAATGGCGGGGAGTCGTCGTCGACGACAAACTGGTCTGGCGAGGAATCAACCCTAACGCGGCGGTGGGGGTCTGACTAGGCTCACCTAGGCTCTAGCTAGGGTCGGCGACGGGGGCGATCGACGTGGTAGACGATGGTGGTTCGAGGCACGGTCACGGCAGGTCTTGGGGTGGTCAAAATCAACGGCTCCCTTCTCCTCTAGCAGCGGCGGGCTCCAGCCATATTCCAGCGAGAGAGGGCTCGCCTTGCTCCGGGAAGAAGTGGGGGAGGATCAGTGAGGAGTGGTGAGTGCTAGGTTGTGGAGAAATGAGGCAGGGGAGGCCTCCTTTTATACTACGGCGAGGGGACCGAACAGTGCAGGTGCGAGCTCGTCCGTGACGATGCTACAGGTGGCTAGTGGCGTGGCGGAGGCTATTGGATGGTGCGTTGTTCCCTGGCGATCGTTGCTGGCTTAAAGGCGAGGCGTGAGGCAGTGTGGTTTGGTCGCCGCGTGCGGTGCTCCGCGCGGACGTAGAGGTGTTTGCGACGGCGTGCGAGAGTTGCGGGTCGCGCAACGGCTAACGGGGGTGTCTGCGGGGTTGGGGTGATCATGGCGAGCTAGTGCAAGCGAGGCGGGGGTGAGGCGCGGTCTATGCGAGGTGGTCGGGCGCGGTGAGCTGGCGTGCTCTGGGCATGGCGCAGAGACGGTAGGCACGGCATAGCTAGGGTGGTCCAGGGCTCGAGGCTTGGACAGGGGGTGGCGGTGGACCGAGGCGTGTCTGGTGCGCGTCGTGGGTAAGGGACCGAGGCGTGTCTTGTGCGCGTCATGGGACTGAGGCATGATTTTTGAATCTGTGGACAGAAACTAATTTAAACTAAAATGGAAAAATTTTATTTGAATTTCTAGGCCAGCGCGAGAAGTTAAACAGGCTAGCCCAACTGTACTGCACAGCGCGGCGGGCTGCTGACAGGCGGGGTTCACCAATCAGCGACTGCAGCTAAGCAAAACGGTATCGACGACAAATTGCTCCGGCGAGGAATCAACCCTAACGCGGCGGTGGGGGTCTGGCTAGGCTCACCTGGGCTCCAGCTAGGGTCGGCGACGGGGCGATCGACGTGGTAGACGACGGCGGTTTGAGGCACGGCCACGGCAGGTCTTGGGGTGGTCGAAATAAACGACGCCCTTCTCCTCCAGCAGCGTCGGGCTCCGGCCAAATTCTAGCGAGAGAGGGCTCGCCTTGCTCCGGGAAGAAGTGGGGGAGGATCAATGAGGAGTGGTGAGTGCTGGGGTGTGGAGAAATGAGGCAGGGGAGGCCTCCTTTTATACTACAGCGAGGGGACCGAACTGTGCGGGTGTGAGCTCGTTAGTGACGATGCTACAGGCGGCTAGCGGCGTGGCAGAGGCTAGTGGACCGTGCGTGGTTCCGTGGCAATCGTTGCTAGCTTAAAGGCGAGGCATGGGGCGGTGTGGTTTGTTCGGGCGCGTGCAGTGCTCCGCGCAGACGCAGAGGTGTTTGCGACGGCGTGCGAGAGCCGTGGGTCGTGCGGCGGCTAACGGGGGTGTCTGCAGGGTTGGGGTGATCATGGCACGGCATAGAGATGCGAGGCGAGGGTGAGGCACGGTCTGTGCGAGGCGGTCAGGCGCGGCGAGCTGGCGTGCTCTGGGCACGGCATAGAGACGGTGGGCACAACGTAGCTAGGGTGGTCCAGGGCTCGGCTGGGGTCGAGGCTTGGACAGGAGGTGGCGGTGGACCGAGGCATGTCTGGTGCGCGTCGTGGGCGAGGGACCGAGGTGTGTCTGGTGTGCGTCGTGGGACCGACGCGTGATTTTTGAATCTGTGGATAGAAACTAGTTTAAACTAAAATGGAAAATCTTTATTTGAATTTCCAGGCTAGCGCAATAAGTTAAACGGGCCGGCCGAACTGCACTGCACAGCGCAGCGGGCTGCTGACAGACGGGGTCCACCAATCAGCGACTGTAGCTAAGCGAAACAGTATCTATGCATCTGAGCCCTACGATCTAATTCTAATCCAATGGCGGGGAGTCATCGTCGATGACGAACTACTACGGCGAGGAATCAATCCTAACGCGGTGGTGGGGGTCTGGCTAGGCTCACCTGGGCTCCACCTAGGGTCGGCGACGGGGGCGATCAACGTGGTAGACAACGGCGGTTCGAGGCGCGGTCACGGCAGGTCTTGGGGTGGTCGAAATCAACGGCGCCCTTCTCCTCCCGCACCGGCGGGCTCTAGCCAAATTCCGGCGAGAGAGGGCTCGCCTTGCTCTGGGAAGAAGTGCGGGAGGATTAGTGAGGAGTGGTGAGTGCTGGGTTGTGGAGAAATGAGGCAGGGGAGGCCTCCTTTTATACTACGGTGAGGGGACCAAACGGTGCAGGTGCGAGCTCATCGGTGACGACGCTACAGGCGGCTAGCAGCGTGGTGGAGGCTAGTGGATGGTGCGTGGTTCCTTGGCGATCGTTGCTGGCTTAAAGGCAAGGCGTGGGGCGGTGTGGTTTGGTTGGGCGCGTGCGGTGCTCCGCACAGATGCAGAGGTGTTTGCGACGGTGTGCGAGAGCTGCGGGTCGCGCGGCGGCGAACGGGGGTGTCTGCGGGGTTGGGGTGATCATGGAGAGATAGTGCACGCGAGGCGGGGTGAGGCGTGGTCTGTGCGAGGCGGTCGGGAGCGGCGAGCCGGCGTGCTCTGGGCACGGCACAGAGACGGTGGGCGCGGCGTTGCTAGGGTGGTCCAGCGCTCTGCTGGGGTCGAGGCTTGGACAGGGGGGTGGCGGTGGACCGAGGCGTGTCTGGTGCGCATCGTGGGTGAGGGCGGTGTTGCCTCTGGTTCTCTGCCCACTATCGGCCGGCGACGACCAAAAACAGGTGGCGCTCCACTGTGCACACGCCTAAGGGGGGCTTGGTCTGGGTGCTGGCTAGGCTCAGAGGAGACAGGGGAATTAAAAGGGGACCAAATGGCCGAGAATTACTGTGGAAACAGTGAAGTTAGGCCAGTGGTTAATTTAGTGTAAGCCAGGTGTTTGGGGAAATGGCCGCAAGAAACTTACTTTGGAAATTTTGAATGAAATTTTTTGAGTGATTTTAACTTAAGATTGAGAGTCTAAGTTTGCTTGGAGAGGTCAAGTGGAATTAGTTTGATAGGTTTTTGAAAAAAGTGTGATCTTAACAGATGAATTAGAATCAATATTGAACTGTCCATTAAATTGATTTGAAGAATGTTTTTGTAAGTTTGTAAAGTGGGCCTTGATACACTTTTACTTGGTCTAGCAAGGGGTGAAAAGAAGTATAAATGTGTTTGTTAGAATTTCTCTTCTAGGAACACCTAAAGTGACCTAGTGGTTAACTTTTGTCAAGATGACCATGTCCTTTATTTATTCATATTTGATTTCTTTTCTTTTGATTTTGTTTCTAATTGGCCTAGATGATGTAGCATTCACCTTTAAACCATTTCACATCATTTGTAACAATCAAGCATGGCATTTTCAATCAATTCTGTACTAATGCAACACACACAAGCATTCATATTCACTTTCTTAATAAAAGTTTTTGTTAACCCTAAATTGGGTGATTAGAACTTGATAATCTTTATTAGGGTTTTTGGGATGTTATAATAAGAAGCACAAGTGGGAAGCTGGTATAAAAGTGAAACACATTCTAAAGAAACCATTACCAGTTCCCAAACCCTAGATCATATACGATTATTTCGGGGATTCGTGTCTATCAAATTGCACTACATTACTTATGCATAATTGCATCTTGCTTCTTTAAACATTCGTCCTTACCAGACCAATGATGTTGTTTATATAATTTGGATCTTCTATTAACTTGAAGACCGTGATTGCATAATCTTGCAATCACAAAAGGCAAGTTCACACTTGCTCATGTCCTTTGGTTATTTTCTATCAAATACTTGTAACTCAAATGTTGTCATCACCTACATTTCAAAAAGGTCAGAAAATACTATTTTCATAATAATATGATTATGGATTATTTACCTATTGGTAATAATCTATTGATACATTTCTAGTGGTGAAGGAACATAATATCTAGGGCTTAATCAACCAATGTCTCCAGTGATTCTAGCGTCGTATATTACACGTTAACCATGAGATTTGGAATGGGACGGAGAAGTCATTTGTATCTTCTTCCTTTCGCATGGACGGACGAACTTATCGTGAAGCTGCAGATTTCTCTTGGGGAATCCAGCACATTGGTGGGAACCCTCAATGCCCCGCGATCTAGGTGTCTAGATTATCTGTGCATAGCTGTCTTGGTGGAGGTTCACCATAGCTGATGGTGGCTACCAGGCAGAGCTGCTTACAGAGTCTTCGAGAGGCTACCCGGACTATACTCGTGGTAAAGCTCTTGGGGGATCGTGTCTTCATGCGGGGTCACGGAGAGGGCGGTGATTGGCCTTGATCTTAGGTTGGGCTTCAAACCATGGAAGTTTGAACGGGGACATACTCCCGGTCATGCCACAAAGCTTAAGATCGCTCATGGGAAAAGTGACGCACCTCTGTAGAGTGTAAGAACTGTGACATGTTACTCCCTATTCTGGGAAGGAGCTACAAACGCAGCAGGAAAGGAACCCCACGAAGGTTCTGGTCAACCTGTGAAGGTTGTCGGACATAGTTTTTAGAATAAAAGAAACCTTTGAAGAAATGTTTACGAAAACCTGCATTGCCTATGACCTTTGGTCTGTGGCTGTAGAGATAGTGCATCAAACACTCCTTTTTAGTGAACTTGCTGAGTATGCTTGTACTCAACCGTACCTTCTTAACCCTTGCTAGGTTCTAAGCCGTTGAAAACGACATCAACACTAACTTATGCTCAAGAAACCATCATCGACAGCTCACGTTCTTCAATAAAGTCAATGAAGTCAACATATACATCAATCAAAGTGAAGACGAAGTTCTTGAGTAGATAGGAGTAGATTCTCCAGCCATAAAACCTACTTCTGTAGATCATTGCAATAGCAGCAAATGCAAGCCCATTAGTTCAGATGCTAGTCTTAGTTACTAGATAGTTGTGAGTGTTTATTTCCGGTTCTTCTTTGTAAGAAGTTTCTTTCTTCCTCTTTAACCTAGAGTGTTCTCTGGATCTTTTGTAAAGAGTCAAGTTATAATCTATAGTCATGTCTTGGACCTGCTGTGTTTCTATTGTACCACTCTAAGGGATGTAATACTAGTGAATAGTGTTTCATTGGTGTTATGTCAACGACTATAGTGTACTACATCATGCAGTGGTATGCTTGGTCACCGCAGATCAAGGATTTAATCTTGATGGCTCCTTGTTGTCCTCGAGTAGTACTAGCTCCTCATTTATATTGGCCGTGTCACTCGGGGGTAGCCGATTCGCTAGCATACAAGTTCATACCTATGAGATCTCTGGATCAAGTTACCTAATAGCTGTGAGATTTGACACATTTTTTATGGCTTTTATTGATGGTTTCCTCTCAGATTTGATCGTTTTCTGGCTTTACCTAATGCTAATACTTCACTAGCAAAGAAAACTTGGTTTTTAATGTGTGTTTCAGGTTTTGAACGTCAACAGGAGGATTTAACTAGAGAAACACAATATTCTGGGGAAAACAAGCGAGTCTCACTTTGGAAGCACGCGAGGGGAACTCACAGAAGCTTTAACGAGCAACTATATGGCAGGAATATTTTTCTGGACGTATAGTTCGTGCCGTATAGTTCCCGCCGCCTCTGTCTTGTCAAAAGGGACAACTTCCATGAAGGGACCAAGGACGAAAACACAACGCAACAGCCGCCATACCATCCAGAAGGGAGAAAGAAGAGATCCGGAGAAGACATTCTTCATATCGCTCCACGATCTTCGACCTCCTAGCCAATACACCCCCATAGCCATACTTGAGAGAGAGAGGGATCTCCACCTTGCAAGACTAGGGTTTGAGATTGTTTCTTCCCATCTTGAATTGTGTTGGATATTTTTCTATTCTTATTGTGGATCTCCACGATAATATAAAGGCGAATTCCCTTTATTTGATTATATCGATGATCCGTTCTTCTCTCATGTGTGAGTAATTCCCTTGGGCGTGGGAGATGTAGGGGGTTGGTGAGATGTGATGTTCCTTCATATATTTTCCGTTAGTTTGTGACTGATTCTAATTACTATATTATGTGTGCTTCACTATCTGTGGGATGCCTAATGCTTGTTGTCCAATTAAGGGTCCAGACAACATGATACCTTGTTCTACATAGATAAGATCTTGTTAGCTAGTGGACCGGCGACCCTCGGGTGACACGGGGATATCAATGGAAAGCTAGTTGACTCGAGGATAACGAGTAACCACTGTGCTTATTGCATTAGTCCGGTCCAAGGAGCTTAATCGCTAAGGAACTGGAATGGTCTTAATCGTCTAGTGTCAGACCATGGTTTTGGTAGCAGGCTAGTAGGATTATGGAAGTTGGGATGAAATATACCAAGAGGAGTTCCGGCTAATTATGGGTTGCTCACCTACACATATTGATAGGCCACGCAGAGATAAACAAAACGTTTTCCCTACGCGGTACTCCTAAGATCCAGCTCAGGTTATAGGCCACGAGATTACCACTAGACGCGCAGATGCGGAAGTTGATGTAGCGCGTCGAAGCAGTGTTGAACGATCCCCAGACAGCCCTTCCAAATCCCACGAACTCCTTCGTCAGATCCCCACGAGCTTCCCTGTCTCCAGCGCCGCACGTGCAATGCCTCTACCGGTATCCACACATACAGGAAGGAGCTTCGGAAAGAGGACTGCTAGATCCTGTCTAGCCCGAAATGGAAGTGGAGAAAGTGACGGCTAGGTCAGGGACTTTCCCTTGTCACTCCACTTATATACACTCCTAGTTGGGCTCAACGCTTGAGTCCCATCTAGGCTGTACTCCAATCTCCATATGGATCTAATCCACATGGGCTCCTTACCCTTAAGTGTGTGACCATGTAGGTTCACGCACACCTGGACACGACATGAGCTACTCCTCCAAGTATCCCGTCATGGCTTTGAGTTCAAATCACTCCCATGAACACTCGGTCTCAAGTCGATAGATGGTAGCAGCCTCTAGCAAGACGTCCCAACTCCCAAGTGTCGTAAAGTCAAAAGGCGAACCTTCAATGTGACTTTCGTCCAAGTCCCTTTGCCTCACGATATATCTATTAAGCTATAGGCGAGTAGTTGTCATCCCTTTAATAGCTTAACTCTCTTCTCGTACCATGATATGTGATTCACTGGACTAACTCTTAGTCCAACTCCTCAGTTAACACTTAACTGAGTAGCGCATGGCCATGCTTCCGAATCATATCACACGAGAGGGCCTAGAGAATATCTCTCCATTACGGAGGAGCAAATCCAATCTTGGTAATCCACGTCACGCAGCTTTCTTTACAACCAACCCGAACTCTACCTTTATAACTGCCCATTTACGGAACATCGTTTGATAGAACCTAAGTTGGCGATGCACAACTCGGATCATGCAATCACCTCAGGTCAAAGGATTCCATTGCTTGAGATTACAAATGACAACATGCTCGTTGCATCTCAACTGCGGGTTAGTTCGACTCGCTAAACTCTTTAGCCGAATCAGTGTAAGTCAGAATAGCATCACCATGCCCATGACAAGTGGAACCGTGTCATCGGCCGACCCGCACATTGGTCTAAGTTGTGTGTCCAGCACAACCTCAACGACCAAGGACAATTTAGTATGAACAATCATGAATATATAGTTCCACAACTGAATCACGTATTCAGAGGTACATATCTGATGTTCATACAAGGACAAATTTACTTTATGAATACTTTGGGAAATATCATCAACCATGGTTGCCTCTAGGGCATATTCCCAACACATATATCTATAAGATTATAATTGTTACATTTATCACTCGTCCACCTGACACAGCCACTATAACCATGAACTGAATCTCCCTGTGCCTTCTTTCGCCATCTGCAGGAAACAACAAACAAGCAAAGTCATTCTTTACTTTTATGCTTTATATTTCTGAAGTTTGCATTTTAGTTTTATTTAAATCTATCGCATTTAATCAAAATCCCATTCTTATTTCAACACTTGGAGTCAATTCACTCGAAGACCTATGACAACTTCGGGTGTGATAGAGACTTCACCAATAAATACTTACCTTTGGGCTCCCTGTGGGATCGATATATAAACTTTGAAACTTGCTAAAAACGATTTGTGATCTTGTAGACATCATGCTATTTTCTGGCGCCGTTGCCGGGGAGCTAAGCGCTAAGTGTTTTTCTTTTGAAATTTCAGGTGTTGCTACTACAAAACGTTCTCTTTAGGAGACAAAGGGTCCACACGCTCTGGTAGGACCTACCTGCCGGATTATATTGAGTGTGTGCCTGCTAAGAGGCGCGAAGAAATTATTGAAAAAAGTTAAAGTTGAAAACCTGAGTGATATTATGGAAATCATGTCTATTTACAAGACAACTCCTATGAAACCTGAGAAAAATCTCAGGGAATACAGTGCTCCAAGTTCTGAATTTCTTAATTAACCAATAGAATTTCCTAATCCTAGAGTTAGAGAATATCGATTTGATGGTGGAATTATTAAAATTTTGTAGGAGAATGCTTTCAGTGGAAGGGAATATGAAGACCCAGGAAGACATATTAGAGAATTTGATGATGTGATAAGATCGCTCAGACCAAAGGGTTTGCCCAAAGACTTATCTCGTCTTAAATTATTTCAATGGTCTCTTAAAGGTAAAGCTCTAGACTGGTTATACTCTCTCCCTCGCCATTACATTAAATGTTGGGAAAACTGCATTACTAAATTCATAAACAGGTTTATTCCTTTTAAAAAGGTAACTGAACTAAGAAAGAACATAGGCAACTTTAGTCATAAAGTGGGAGAAAACTACCCACAATCCTGGGAAAGATTCTTTGGAATGATCAATAGTATTCCTAATCATGGTTATCCTGAACTAACAATTTGCCATTTATTTTACCATGGTCTCAATACTCGATGTACAAAGTTGCTTGATTTCTCAGCAGGAAATCAATAAATACTTTAACTATTAATGAATGTTTTGGAATTAATGTCTTCTAGGGCTAAGAATGATTCTTTATATAATCCTGATTTTGGCACTAAGCCAAAAAAAGGGATACTTCAGATAACTCCTAATCCTATGCCTGAGGTACGCAAAACTATGAAAGAAAAATGTATACCTTCTGAACTTGCTAAGGAAAAAAAGAAGATTCCAAGTTTTAACTGAAGAAGATGAAACTAGAAAGTTTTTCAAGAATTAAAACATTGACAAGTAAAATCTCATAATAACTTGCATAAGCATTTCCAAAAACATAAAAAGATTTTGGCAGAACTTATGGAAAATTATGATGATATAGGCCAAGAAATAAAATTACTTCATAAGTGTCTTAGTATGATTGAAACCTAGTGTAAACAAATAGCATCTCGTTATCAAATTTTTCTTTGTGAAGACGAAGATATTCCAGTTTCTGCTAATGTTGTCACAAGAAGGGGTGCAGTTGTTACAGGACCCTTAGGACCACCGAAATACGAAGCTAAAAAAGAGCGAAGGGAAAAAGCCTTGCTCGAAGTAAGACAAGAAGATTATAGGTTGGTGGATCCTCAAGATGAACTTGAGACGCAAGAGCAAACCAAAGAGGACCAAAATGATGCACAATATGGTCATTATGACTCTGATGTAGAGACGGTTGATCCAAGAGAAGATAAAGAAATAAGTAAGGAAGATGAAGTTGTTGTAGTAGAAAAGAAGAAAAGCAATAAGCAACAACAAAAGAAAACAACAAAAGAGCCTGACCCCCCCCCCCCCCCAAAGGTAAAAGACAAGAGTAAGTTAGGTGAGAAAACTTCCTTATCTAGATCAAAAAAAGAAAGCACCAGATGAGGTAATTTATAATTATTTTACAAAGGCACTTAGTGACCTTCGTCTGGAAATTCCATTGTCGGATGCAATCCAAGTTCCTACTTATGGTAAATTGCTTTGTGATATTCTTAGTAGAAAGAAAGAAATAACTGAAAATGTTGCCATGGTAACTAGCTATCCTGCGAACGGGAAGCTGTTATCTAAGTCCGGAGATCCTAGAATGCCAACTATTTCATGCTCAATAGGTAAAACAGATATTCACAATGCCTTATGTGATCTAGGAGCAGGAGTTAGTGTAATGCCATACTGCCTCTATAAAAGTTTAGGATTAGGGGAGTATTCTCCTACTACTATCACTTTACAGATGGATGACAAGTCCACTAAACAACCCATTGGTATGATTGAGGATGTATTACTTAGGATAGATGAGCGTGTTATTCCCACTGATTTTATTACTCTTGAAATGCCAGAGGATGAAAGATTATCTATAATACTTGGAAGACCCTTCCTCAGTTCTACAGGTGCATCAGTAGATTGTGCAGAAGGGAAGATAATCTTCAATGTTTATGATGCTGAAATCATACGGTATTTTCCAAAGAATCTAGAAGCAGGAGAAAGATATGTTCCACCGGCAAAACGAGTTCATGTGGTAAGTGCCATCGATAAGGGGCAACCAAAGGTAAGAATTCGAGAAGAGAGAAGAGGTTGAGTTATTCAACCATTCTTAATAAATGCTTAATGGGAGTTAACCCATTTTTGTTAATTTAGTAGAATAAAGAATAAGAAGTTCTTCGCATTCCCACCACTTTTTCACAGATATTCTTGTGAAAACGCGCCCATGTAGATGAAGTTGTCATAAGTAGTAGAAACATCGATTGAATAAGTAGAGAATAATAATAAGAATAAAAGTTTGAGTTTTCTATTTATAGAAGCTAAATTTTTTCTTTTAATATGTTAATGTTGGTCAACAGTTTTTACTGTCATTTTTCTGTTAAAAACTAGGTATTTTGCTAAGTTATGGGATAAGAAGGTATCCTCGAAGAAATAGAATTTTTTGATGTTTACTGATGGTTTAACGACCAACTATACAGCAGGAATAAAAATTTTGGCTGTATAGTTCCGGTCGTATAGTTATCTTTTCCATCAACACATTTTGCTCGAAAGCATATAGAGTTTAACGACCAACTATACTGCGGGAATAACAATTCCGGCCGTATAGCTCCAGTCGTATAGATATCGATGCCTCCATACAAATTTGTCTGAAAGGTACTGAGAGTTTAACGATTAACTATATGGCGGGAATAAAAATTCCGGCTGTATAGTTCCGGTCGTATAGATATTGATGCCTTCGTAGAATTTCATCCCAAGGATACTAGGAGTTTAACGACCAACTATACGGCAGGAATAAAAATTTCGGCCGTATAGTTTCGGTCGTATAGATATCGATACTAGTTTTAGAAATTTATCTAGAGAGGAAGACGGTTTAACAACCAACTATACGGTGGGATCATTGTGATACGACCATATAGTTGTTCCTGTATAGTTGTTTTCTGTATAAATAAACCCTAGTTGGTGGCGCCGCCGCAACTATACGGGCGGAGCAACATCACCCGCCCGTATAGTTCCGGCCGTATAGTTCGGTGCGACCACTTAATCGCACCGGGGCGGATAGGTCTTCCTGCTCTCCTCATTATTTCTCTCATATTCTCTCTCCAAACCTCTCAAAATTCACCTAGAACTCTTGATTCTTTGCAGATTTCGTTTGTTCGAGTGGGGGAATCAACAGATCGGTATGTTTCTCTCCCTATCCATCCTTTTTATTTACAGATTTCCATGGTTGAAACTCTCACATTGATCTAGCGGATGAACTCAAGCTTATTTTGTTTTTCCTATTAATTTCTCCCGTTAGGATTGAATTTTTCCACGTAGAATCGTTCATATATCATATGGAAACTATATGCCTAAGGTTTTATGGTGAAATTTTCAGTGCATCACGATGAAAAAAATCAGTAACCTCTTTCGTTCGAGCAAGCGCCAACGGGGTGAGGGCTCAAGCTCGGGGTCCCGAGCTCTGTGCAACTCCAAGTTGGACATTGTTTTATCAAGGAGGATGTTGCCCACACGTTGCACCGACCACAATTTTCTCACCACGACAGGGTTGAAGTAGGACTTCGACCTCATGTGCAGCAGGTCGGGGTTGGCGGTAATTAGCTTCGCAAGCCACGACACCTACGCCGAACTCACCCACAAGTTCCTTGCCTCCTTCTAGGACGACCACAAGGAGAAAGGTAACTTGTGCATGATAAGCTTCACCATGAACCGGCAACAGTATGAAATAAATTTTGAACAATTTTGCGATGCTTTTAGCCTCCCTCATACTGGGGAGCCCAATGTTACTAACCTCTATAGCGTCACAAGTGGAACAGCTTGGGAGGTTATTTCTATTAATGGTGGCAGACACTTTTATCAGAAGAAGATGTCCACCATTCAGAACCCAACCATTTTCTACTATGCTCTATGCCTCGCCAACACACTACTAGGGAGAGGTGACACAAACTCCATGGCCAATGCGGACATGGCAATGATCACCAAGACTCTTTTCCCTACTTCACCCAAGAGCCCCAGTCCTGTAGCTCTTCTCATCCAGCACTTCCGCCACCAAAGCAACAAGACCAAAGGTGATATTCGCATTGGTGGATTGGTAACCCACCTTGCCTATGCATTGAACATTGTACTACCTGTTATGGAACCTGTTGATGGCTCCAAACTTATGGACATCAAATATTTGAATGCTTGTGGCTTCCTTGGTGTTTACGATGCTAACTGGAGGCTCCAAGCATATCAATTCAGTTATGTTTATGATGTACAGGGTGAGCAGGTTCGGCTGCCCTGCCCCCAGGCCTTCTCAATTGTGGACAAGAACACCTGGATCCTCACCAAGGACCAAGTGACAGGGATCTTACCCGAGCACTATCCCGAAGAAGAGGAAGATGAAGGGCAGTAGGATGATGAGGAGCAGGAGCAAGAGCAGGAGGAAGAGCAGGGACACAACCCTGCTTGGGAGGGACAGCAACAGCCGCAAGGAAGAGCTTGGGACCCGTGGCCCAACCAGCCACAATAGGGGTACAGCTACGTCCCCTATCAGGAGTTCTAGCAGCTCAACCAGCGTGTTGGGGAGATCGACCACACTCTTCAGGATGTGAATGAATATGTGAACACTTTGACTCACAACTTCATTCACTTCATGACCTACTTCCCCGACTTCTACTAGTAGTATCCGCACCATCCGCCAAATGACGGCAACAGCTGAGCCTGGCAATCGCCTAAGCTTGGGGAGGTTTGAAAACCTCCAACATTTTCATTCATATTTTTATTTTCTTCTTTTGATTTATTTTATTTCTTAAAATCTGCATGTTTATTTTCAGCTTTGCATGTCTAAACCAAAAATACAAAAAATTAGTTGTCATTTTATTTGCAAGTCTGTTTCTTTGTTTCTCTTGTAGATTGCTTAATTTTAGGTGACTTGGCAATAGGGAAGCATTGAGGAGTTTCAACTCAAATAAAAGAATGAAGCAAGTTAGGAGAGGTATCACGTTCCTTTCATCAGCCTTTCTGCAACCTTAAATTGATGCTTCAAATATTTACTCGCTTGCACTGAGATCGCTCCCCACTTAGCTTGTTATCCTATAAATTCTATTCCTTTGCTAGTGTCTCCTTTTCTTGAAATAATGAGCAAAGAACTTGGTTTAAAATACTTCCTACATTTTTACAACAAGAGAAAGCGTCTGAAAGATGACTTGAGTCCATGTTTGGCTCGAAGAATTTCATTTTGGAACCACTCCATCCCATTTGAGATTAATACAAATAGACTTGATAGTACCCTTGGTTGAAATTGTTTGATAAAATGGATGCTTCGAAGTAGTAGAAATTATGCCACTAGTTTTTCTAATAATTTCCATAAGATATTGCTTTCGTGTGTCATTACAACTCTGTCATGATCCAAAGGGGAACTATTAACTCCGCTGGCCAACGGACGATCTAAATGTGGGAAACCACTTGATTTAGGCTATTGAGTTATGTAAACGTCTGTAGCAGCAATGCTATGACGAGTAACTTTTTTAGTGTCCCCATGGTTTCACGTTCCAAGGGAGAGAGGGATCTCCACCTTGCAAGACCAGGGTTTGAGATTGTTTCTTCCCATCTTGAATTGTTTTGGATATTTTTCTATTTCTTATTATGGATCTCCACGGTAATACAAAGACGAATTCCCTTTATTCAATTATATTGATGATCCTTTCTTCTCTCATGTGTGAGTAATTCCCTTGGGCGTGGGAGATGTAGGGAATTGGTGAGATGTGATGTGCCTTCATATATTTTTCGTTAGTTTGTGATTGATTCTAATTACTATATTATGTGTGCTTGACTATCTGTGGGATGCCTAGTGCTTGTTGTCCAATTAAGGGCCCAGACAACATGATACCTTGTTCTACATAGATAAGATATTGTTTGCTAGTGGACCGGCGACCCTCGGGTGACACGAGGATATCAATGGAAAGCTAGTTGACTCGAGGATAATGAGTAACCACTGTGCTTATTGCATTAGTCCGATCCAAGGAGCTTAATCACTAAGCAACCAGAAGGGTCTTAATCGTCTAGTTGCTGACCATGGTTTTGGTAGCAGGCTAGCAGGATTATTGAAGTTGGGATGAAATCTACCAAGAGGAGTTTCGACTAATTATGGGTTGCTCGCCTACACATATATCTATAAGATTATAATTGTTACATTTATAACTCGTCCACTTGGCACAGTCACTATCACCATGAACTGAATCTCCCCGCTCCTTCTTTCGCCATCTGCAGGAAACAACAAACAAGCAAAGTTGTTCTTTACTTTTATGCTTTATATTTCTGAAGTTTACATTTTAGTTTTATTTAAATCTATCGCATTTAATCAAAATCCCATTCTTATTTCAACACATTTGCAGTTAATTCACTCGAAGACCTGTGACACCTTCGGGTGTGACAGAGACTTCACCAATAAACACTTACCTTTGGGCTTCCTATGGGATCGATATATGAACTTTGAAACTAGCTAAAAACGATCTGTGCTCTTGCAGACACTCATTACCTGGGCCCTTAAATTAGATAACAAGCATTAGGAGAACATAGATAATCATTCTCACAATTTAATAAACACTACAACAATCACGAATGGATCGAATTAAAGAAGGCACAACACATCTCACCATTCCCCTACATCTACCACGCCTATGGGGATTTACTCAGACAACAGAGGAAGGTAAATCAAAGTCATAGTTGTATTGCAAATGGCAATCATCTCAGAGTTATCGTAGCACGCCACAATACCAGTTGAAGATCGAATCAAATACAAACAAAAGGTACATCAAAGTATCAAACCCTAATCTTACAAGTGCCAATATCTCTCCCTAAGTAATAATGGAGATGATGGTGGAGTGTATGGTGTGGAGGCTAGATATCATCGAAGAATGAGACGGTGTTCTTCTCCTTCTCCAAATCCGATCTCTCCCCTTCTGGATCAGTTCGCGGCGGTTGTGTTCTGTTTTTCATCGTCTCCCCTTCACGAAAGTTGCTTGTATTGATATAATGGAGCCAGTGGCGGGTAGTACAGGCGAACGGTACGGGCGCACCCCGACTGTACCAGTGGTCATTATGCACTTTGAACGCCTCCAATCAAAGGGTTTCCCATTGGGGAATTGCTTCTCTTGTTGTAATTAGCCCATAAATGCTATTAGATCTTCCATAAATGTTCATTGCCTAAAAACCATCACAAGAAACCAAGGATTCGCTAATTGCGATGTTAACGTTAGTAGAAAGGGTAATCTTGAGTGAAATCCGATAATAAACAAGAGGAAAAACAATAATATAAAGTGTTGAAATTTTGAGCTATCAACTTTCCCAAGCTTAGTTGTTACTCGCCCTCGAGTGACAAAGCTATAATGAGTAATAGCAAGAAATTGAATCAAAAGGAAAGACTCACAAGTTTGAGGTTGTATCATATTCCATTGTCTCAAATCTTGCAACCTTGAACATGAGCATAATATATCTCAACAATTGCACTTAAGCTCGATTCCTAGACGCAAAAAACTCGCTAGCTAATAGTTCTTAAAACTCAGAAGAGACTGTCAAAAAGTTGGCTAGGCTTGTGAATTAATTCTTTTCAGCGCCCCTCTTTTATGAGAGTAAACATATTTTAAAACAAGGACGCTTTCAGTCAAAATTAAGGATGCACAAGTAAATGTCAAAATAAGGATAAAATTAGAGCTTTTCATTAACACCCACTATGATAATTGCAGTTATCAAACACCTCCTCTTTTACTTGTTTTCAAGAACTCTAATTTATTCATTTTAGGTGGTGAGGTGATACCAATGCTCTAGCAAATATTGACTATTTCCAGCTCATATCTTGATGGTAGTTCCTCTTTTTTATCTTACAAGGATAAATGATTGGTTCTTTTACAAGTGCTTGCACAACCTTTGAGAGTACCAATAATTTTGCCCATATATTGACACGTATGCCCCTCATGTCAGCAACTCATAGCCGAAATCCGGGGTTATACCATAGATTGTTCAAAAGCTAGCGGAGTTGTCGGCATCCCAAAGGTATGCATGCGAAACACATAATTGTTTCTCTCTTTCTCTTTTTTATAATAGTACAGCTGATCAAAACAGGTTTGGCATCTCCCTCTCCCATCATAAATTTTTTGTTCCATCAAACAATTCTTTTTCAGAAGGTACCATCAAGTCAACGATCAATATGTTGAGTTGAGTACTAATAAGATTAAGACCTTAAGACAAAAACATGACACCAAAGTTGTCAATAGACACTTTCTCTTGTTTAAAAATTTGGAATTTAATCCAAGGAGTTGTTTTTCTAACCGATAGTAATTGTTATAAGTCTCAACCAAAGTAGTGACAATAACCTTTGAACTCAAGTCCTAAAAGATAACGAGCTATGTGTGGAGTAGAACTCAAGTGCAACCGAACAAACATAAAATGTTCATGAATAAACTTACAGGAAGAGGGAAAATAGGGATGTGATAAATCCTCTTGCTTTCTCATCTCCCACTTGGGTCAACTCCTCATGTTCGTCTTTATAGCTAGATTACTAGAGGCGAATAACCTGCTGAAAAATCAACGAGAACCGAGAGAACTTTGCACAAGTCAAGATAAAAGCTAGTCTAATATTTTTGGGTTTTCTTTTATGAATGCAAACTTAAAATAAACATGCACTAGAATGAAAACAAAATAAATTAAAAGAAGAATTAAAAATATGAATGCAAAAAGGTGGGGAGGAGTTTAACCTCCCTAGGCTTAGGCTCTTGACCCAACTTGAATCAATTGTTGCTGCCATCTCTGGGTGGCGGCTGATGGTATGGGAAGTTCGGGTAGTGGTTTGGGAAGTCGGTCATGAAGGAGGTAAAGTCTTAGGTGAGGTTGACTATGTTGGCATTCACATCATCCAACGTATTCTCTACGTTGTCAATGCGATGCACCACATGGTCAAACTCACTCCTCGGGACATAGTTGAATCCCGGTTGTGGTGGAGGCACACCTAGCTACTGGTGCTAAGGGAAATGTTGTTGGTGATGATGTTGTTGACCGTAGTCATCCTAGCCTACTGCGTTCTAGTCCTCTCCACCTTGCGCCTGCTGTTGTTGGCTAGCTGTTGTGTTTTCCCAGTTGGGATATCCTTCCGGCGGAGCAATCCTCCCTGAGAGGATCAATGTTTGCTGTAATTCCTCCTCGGTGAGGATCCAACTCTATTTACCTGGAAAACTAAAAGCTTGGACAAAAGGAAGCAAAACTTGATGGAGATCACCATTCGGCTCAAAATAAAATTGATAAGCATGGAGGGCGCGTTGGGGTCTATAGATACCCATGAATTTGGTGCTAGTCATGTGGATATCATCCAGAATCTTACTGTCGGCCATTGCTCTTTCCTGGGGCATGACAAACTCGCTTGCGTAGGCGATCTATGTGATCAAGTCAGCACAACGGATGTCACCTGAGGAAGCCGACCTTTGGCGGTGAAAGTGTTGGATGAGAAAAGCACCCAAGTTTACCTTATAGTCTATCTCAGGATGCAGAGCCATGTGAATTACGCTCATCTCGGGGCCCGCCATTGCCCCGACATCTCCCTTCCCAAAAAATAGAATTAACCAAATAGGTGTGAAAATAATGGATAGTGGGATTCTAGATAGAGGCACTCTTGTTGTGCAAATAATCGGTGTTCCTATGAACTGAAATATGCTCCCAAGAATGCATTGCCTCTATGTGGATATTGTCATTAATATCGAGTTCCCCCTCATGAGAGAACCCGAAACAATCACAAAATTCATAAAGATAAAGGCTATGGGGTTGCCCATTGAGCACAAAACTTACAGTGTAATTGCGCTCATGGGCCTCAAGATCATCGTGGAATGATGGTAGGAACTCGTGCATGGCGAGCTGGTAGGTGTCGATGGAGAAGTGGGAGAACGGGACCATGCCAGCTTGCACAGTCATCTGCTCAAAGTCCTCCAACAGACCTTGGAGGGACAGGAACTCACGGCTTACCCACTTAGTGGGTAAAACCCTACGTTGGCTCACCCTCTCGTAGTCCTTGTTCATGGTGTCTCTCAAGCTGTCCGCCTCTGAACACCTCTTCTTCGACCCTGGTGGCCTAGTAGAGCCCGAGGCCCCTGCCGTTCTCGAGCCCTTGCCCGAGCAGAAAATCCTTAATGTTATGCATTGTGCTACGAAATTTTCAAGTAAAACTATAGGCATCAAGTTTCTATCATACAAACAAACTAGTACAAGCAGATATTACAAATCCTAATGTGAGGAATCAAAAATAATCTCAAAATATGATGAACTCATCTAAGTATTTAATGTGAGGAATTTAACCATGGATTTCAAAAAATAAAGCATGGATCGTTTGAGAAACTTACAGATGTGAAGATTCCCCCACTCAAAAACACGAAATAAATCAAGAATCAAAGGTTCTAGGAGATTAGGGTTTGAGGTGGAGAGAGAAAGTGAAAGAAAGAATGAGGAAGAAGAAGAAAGGGGCTGGCTGGGAGACAGCCGCCGTTGGCCTTTAGCTGACGATGTAGTCGGTACGTGTAGGAGGTACAAGCGCATCCCACCTGTACCGGTGGACATCACAGTTGGATCAAGGTTAGGGTTCGAGAGCAAACCTGGAAGGTCTAGTACGGGCGGATGGTACAGTCGCATCTCGGCCGTACCAGTGCTCGTTATTGGCGCAGTGATCTTTGAAGAAAATCATCGAAGTTCAGTACGGGCCGGCGGTACGACCTCCGGCCATACCGGTGCTCGTTATGAGTACTTATTAACTAATATTTTCCCGACTGGATTTTCTTCGATGGTACGGGCTGATGGTACGGGCACCTCCGGCCGTACCACTGCTCGTTACGCAGTCTGAACCCAGTTTAACTCTTCCTTTTGCTTTCCTTTCACTTTTCTTTAAACTTCACTAACAGAAAATTCTATATGGGTCTCAAAGCTTGATTTTTTTATTAGACACACACAAAATAAAATAAAACAAATTGAAACTTTACTTATTGAAGAATGGGTTGACTCCCATTAAGCATTTTATTAAGGAGAGTTCGCTTATCAACCAACCTCCATGTCGTTAGCATTTATCTCAAGATGTTCTTCATCAATGGTTTTTACTGCTTGAATACGCTTTTGTGGCAGAACATATTTGCCATTGTGCTCATGTTTCTTTGTAAAATAACAAACAATCTGATAATCATAGATATTGAAAACAATCTTACCACTAGAACAATCAATGTTAGCTCCAGCAGTGCTAAGAAAGGTCTTCCAAGGATGATTGAAATTTTGTCATCTTCTGGAACATAAGTATAATAAAGTCAGTGGGTATAACATGTTGGTAAATCCTAAGTAAGACATCTTCGATCATACCAACATGTTGTTTGGTTGTCTTATCAGCCATTTGCAAAGAGATTGAAGTGTGAGAATACTCTCCAAGGTTATATTTCTTAAATAAGGAATAAGGCATTACACTAACACCTGCCCCTAAATTACAAAAGAGTATTAACTATATTAGTTTTTATGATTGCGCAATAGATAGTTGGTATCCTTGGATCCCCAACCTTAGCAGACAGCTTATCACCAAAGCTTGTCATTACTTCTACAGTCTTAGTTACCTTCTTTTTTTCTATTAAGAATATCTCGCATAAACTTTTTTTAAGTAGGAACTTGAATAACATCAGTTAAAGGGAATTCCAAACAAAGGCTTCCCAGTGCTTCGCCAAAAGAATCATAAATGGATTTATCCGGTTCAAATTGAACTATATTAGTATAAGGGATTTTCTTTTTAGTGGATATTAACTTCTCCTTTACCTTTGCCGCTGGTTCACCATCCTTTCTAGTTTTCTTCCTTTTTTATGATTTTTTCTTATCAACACGTTCTTTACGTGAAATGATAACCTGCTCTCCTTGTTCCTTTTCGAGATCGGCCTCTTCCCTTGAGTCGGTTGTCTCAGCATCTGAGTCATATTATTTATGTTTATCTACTACTTCTTCTTCTTATCTAGCTTTGGAAGCCTCAAGTTCTCTTTTCTGAGCTTCATAATCAATATCATCTTGATGATAAACTAAGTCATCTTCTTATTTACTCATCTCTTGAGTCTCTCTTGCTTTGTGGGCTTGTTCTTCTTGATACCAAGGTGGCCCTTGTGGTTTCCGCGTTTCTGTACCACGTCTAGTGACAATGTTAGTAGAAACAGTATTAAAATTTCCTTGGATCAAAAAATCAGAGTTTGGGTTTCAATTATTTGATCACATTGTGATTTAACCATACTCAAATATCTATGCAAATGTTGTGTGGCATGTCCTAAGTCATCAAAGACTTCAGTTAACTCTTTTATATTCATTTCTTGAGTCATTAGAAGTTTATAATATTTCTCACGGAACTGCTTTTTTCATATCTACAATTTTGCATGACAAGATTTATTTCATCTTCCATTACATAGGCTAGAAGAATATCAATTTTATTTTCTTCAGTAAGTTCCGAAGCTATTCATTTTTCTTCCATGGAATTTTTAACTTCAAGTATAAGATCTGGGGGTATGTGAATCATACCTTTTCGTGGTTTAACATCCTCAACAGGATTGTATTGTTCATCATTGAAGGATCTTACCTCAAAAAGCTTTACACATTCTAGCAATGTTAAGTTGCAAATAGAGCCCCATGCAGTCAGATCAATCATGTCTTCTATATCGTCATTAAGCCCATTATAAAAATATTGGATAATTAAGTGCTCATGGAAACCATGGTTCGGGACCTTCATAATCATTGCATAAAATCTATTCCATGCTTGATAACAGTTTTCTCCAACTGTTTGAAGGAAGTTTATTATGCTATGTTTAATCTGCATGATTTTAGTGAACGAGCAATATTTATGCAATAACTCTTGGATGCAATCTTCCCAGCTTTTTATAGTATGACTAGATGATGATTGTAACCAAGTAAAAGCATTATCTTTTAGAGACTAGCTAAGAAGTTTGAGGAGTACAAACTCTATTGGTAAACTTGATGGTTTAATAGTAGCACAAAGGTCATAGACCTTTGATACGTCCATTTTGCATCACTATTATATATCTTAATTCACTATTGTTCATTGATATATTTCGTATTGAGAGGTGATACTTATGTTATTTCATCTGTTTTTACATGGTTGATGACTTTTGGAGCATGGACCGCTGCAGTCAGGATTCTGATGGAAAAGGTGCTGTTTGGAGGCAAAATTCGCGAAGATCAGAAAATCCGGGTAAATATACGGAAAATTCTATTTTTCCAGAATACTCAAGATGCCAGAAGATGGAGTGGAGGAGGGCCACAGGGGGCCCACACCACCCCATGGCGCGGGCAGGCGTAGGCCGCGCTAGGGAGTGGTGTGGCCACCCTGGCCCACTCCAGCCTCTCCCCTCTGGCGTATAACTTCCTCCCGAAACCCTAAGACTCAGGGAGCGACCACAGAAAGATTCCGCCGCCTCTGCAGGGCGGAAAACACCAAGAGAGAAAGATCTCTCCGGCAGACAGATTTCTGCCGGGGGAATTCCTTCCCGGAGAGGGGAGATTGTCGCCATCAACACCACCATCAAGCTGGACTTCATCGGGATCATCATCATCATCACCACCATCATCACCATCAGCACCCTCATCACCATCTCCATATTGCTGTAACAATTGCGTTGAATCTTGCTATAGTTCATAGGGGAAACTTTCTCGGTGTTGATTACTCTTTGTAGTTGATGCTATTGAGTGAACCATTGAATTATTGTTTATGTTCAGATTGTTATACATCATTATTCCATCTCTGATCATGATCCATATGATGTCTTGTGAGTAGTTCGTTTTGTTCTTGGGGACATGGGAGAAGTCTTGTTGTTAGTAGTGGAGTTGCGTTGAGAAAGATTCAATAGATTGTTATTTAAGTTGTGGTGTACTTCTTCTAGTGGTGTCATGTGAACGTCGACTACATGACACTTCACCTATATGGGCCTAGGGGAATGCATTGTGTATTTGCCTACTAATCGTAGGGGTTGCCGGAGTGACAGAAACCTGAACCCCCGTTAGGAAACCAGTGCACAAGGGAAGTAAGGGTCTTAGAGTTTAAAGCTGTGGTTAGGTTTCTACCTTTAATTACTTTCTTGTACTTACGGATGTTTGCAAGGGGGTTTAATCACAAGTATGTATTAAGTCTTGAATGGGACGGTACATTAGCACAGGTTCACCCACACAACACTTAGCAAGCTAGAGAAGATTAATCGACTATATGAAGCGAAAGCACTTGACAGTCTTCCCATGTGTCCTCGAGAACGTTTGGTCATCTATAGAAATACAACCGGCTTGTGCTTTGCTGCATAAAGGATCGGGCCACTTGCTGCATTCATTCTTACTGTCTTTTATTTACTCATACTTTGTTTACTTGCTTTATCGAAAACCCCTAAAAATATGTTTGCTAAGTATTTGCAGAGAATTCCTGATCCATACCACTAGCCAGCACCTTCTGCTCCTCGTTGGGTTCGACACTCATACTTATCGAAAATACTACGATACACCCCCTATACTTGTGGGTCATCAAGACTATTTTCTGGCGCCGTTGCCGGGGAGTGAAGCGCTATTGGAGAGTGGAACTGGTAAAGGAAACTTCTACTATGAGTATTGTTTACTTCTGCTAGTTGCTTTATTTTCGTTATGGATAATTCGCTGAGTTTCTTATTTGGTAATGCTACTACCACTGCTAAGGTAGTAGATAAGCCACCACCTACTGAGAAAGATGTTTTCAAAATACCTACAAGAATTATTTATCGTGTTATGGATAACTACTATGTTGGGGATGGGACTGTCCATCCTGGTGATCATTTACTCTTTATACACGAATTATGCTGGTTGTTCAAGTGTGCAGGTATTACTACAGATCAAGTTAAGAAGAAGTTATTCTCATTATCACTAAAAGGAAGAGCTGAGGAATGGTATAAGCTGCTGAAGAATGGTCAAGCTCTGGAATGGGAGGAAATAGTGCCTCTCTTTTATTCAAAGTTTTATCCTCCTAGTGAAATTCATAAAGATCGGAATCAAATATACAACTTTTGGCCTCTTGATGGAGAGAGTACTGCTCAAGCTTGGGGGGATTGAAGTTACTAATGCTCAAATGTCCCATTCATGAGCTCCCCAACAATATTATTATCAATAACTTTTATGCAAGGCTCCCTCTACATGACAAGGATTTATTGGACGCTTCTTGTGCTGGATCATTCACTTGAATGGAAGAAGAAGTTAAATGGGACCTTTTGGACCGTATTCAAGACAATGCTGAAGCTTGGGAGAACGACAAAGGTAGAAAGTCAGGTATAAAATATGATTATGAATGCATTGAATCTTTTATAGGAACTGATGACTTTCAAAATATTAAAAATGCTTATGGTCTAGACTCTCAAGCTATTGCTTCTTATTTTAAGGCTTTTGCTTCTTATATTGAAGTGCCTAAAAAGAAGTGGAATAAGTATCATGAACCTTATAAAGATATTGCTAAGAGTGTTCCTGCAAGAAATACTGAAGTTTATACTGCTAGTCATGTTTTCCTAAACCTTATATTGAGAAAATGCCTTTCCCAGTTAAGGTAAAGGAGCATTCTATGATAGCTAGTATGGTTAATGAAAGTATGAGTAGGGCTACTGAACCTGATAAACAAATGATTGATGAACCTATTGTAGCAAATGTGAAAGACTTTGTTGCTAAATATGAAAAAGAGGGACACACTATCCTTTGTAAGGATACCTCTAATATTGTTTCGCATAGTAGTGTTATGAGAGCTAGTATTCCTGTGTTTTTTGTTAGCATAAGTGATCATTGCTATGATAGTCCTTGTGATAGCTACATTGTTAAGTTTATGCATCATACTGAAAGCTATTATGATAGAGGGAAAAGTGTTCTTGTGCATCTCAATAATATCAAGTTTCCTCGTTTTATGCTGAAAGTTTTTATGTTGCACTTCTTTTGCCTTCTTATGCAAGTTGCCTGTGGTTTCAATAACTTGTTTGCTTACAAAATCCCCTTGCATAGAAAGTGAGTTAGACTTAAAATGTGTGTGTTTTTTCTTCTCAATGATCTCTTTCATTTCAAATCATATCCCTATGAGAGCTTCTTCAAAATTATCATGCCCATCTTAATGGCTATAAAGAAAGAGCTTTATGGGAGACAACCCAATTTGTTTTTGCTTTCAGTTTGTTTTTGTTTCTTTGAGTCTTGGAAGTTATTACTTCGGTAATAACCGCTCCTTATCCGTTTTGTTTGGTTTTTGTGTCAAGATCAACCTCTAATGAGAGAGAAGTAAGATTTGGGGAAGTTGCTGTCCCGAAACAGATTTTTGTGCTTCACCGTAAAAATTTGTGAGAGATCTCTGTATATCGGATTGAGCTGTAATTTTTTGTGCTTCTGCCCCAGGTTGTTAGTTAACTTTAGTTGGTTTTGCAATTTTTGATTTGAGCAACATAAGAATTTCGAAAAAATTGATCTTTACCTGCTGGTCTGTTTTGATAGATTTTGCCAATCTTGCATTTGCTTCTTTATTCGATTTCCCTTTTGAATTCTTTTTGGGCTTTCGGAAGGAGTTGCTACAGTAGCTTATGTTTTGATGGTTTTCAGTTGAAGTTGGACTCAAAAGGTTTTATCACTTCACTTATACTGATGTTGCTAATAAGAACTGTGTGAAGTTTTGTGTGAAAGAAATTTCCAGGAAGTGGAGATAGTGGTGTAATAAGGAAGAGAAAGGTTTTATGACTCAAGTAATAAGTATATGAAGATGAAGATATCGATGATATTCAAGTGATGACTCCGGAAGGATCCACTCGATACCAAATTCAGAGACCTGCAGAGTCCGTTTCCAACTAGGTAACAGTTCTGGTAAGAAAGGTTCCACGAAAATACAATCCAACTATATTTTTGCAGTTTTCAGTCAATAAGGAAAGCTACGAAGCGAAAAAGGGACGGAACCGGAGCCAGGGTGGCCCACACCACCCCATGGCGCGGGCCCACCCCTGTCCGCGCCACCAGGTGGTGAGGCCACCCAGGCTCCCGTCTCCGACCCGTTTTCTCCCAGTACCTTCCTTTTGATATGAAACTTCGTAATATATAACCCCCAGATCCCCCAAGGTTTGTATATTGTGTTTTCGTCGTGTTTTTGTTCCGATCTATTTCTGCCAGGACATACTCTTTGAAAGTTTAGAAGCACAATGGTGTCCGCCAAGGATAAAGAAAAGGAACCCATGGAGGAAGACCTCCAAGACACCGGGAAGGAGAAGGAGATCAAGAGTGAAGGTGAAGAGGAGGCAAAGCACACCGGCACTACCGTTGTAAGCATCGGAGTGGTGGCAAATCCAGCCATTGGAGGGAAGCCTCCTCATCACCGTTCAGATCCCTGGTCACTTCCTCCATGCACCAAGAATCATTTCCACACTCTTATCCATGAGCATCAATACCAGAATATGCCCAAGGAGAAATTACCCTCCAATTGGGATTTGCCTCGTTCTAACCATGCAGGAAAAGAAGACTTCAAGGAGGAAGAGTGGGGAAAGAATAGCAAGAGCTGGGATTCTCAACATGACATGATCATGAGCCGCATTGAGCAAAACTCACAGCTGATTCGTAATCTCACCTTCAAGATTGAGGACTTGGGGAAACTTATCAGAGAGCTCATTGAGAAGATACCACCACCACCTAAGGAGTAATTCGTCATCAGGTTTGGCATCCCCTTGGTTTGTTCCAAGCTTGGGGGAGTGCCGCGGTATCATATCACTATCTTCTATCTTTTTACCTTATTAGTAGAGTCATATCATGAATAGAGGAGTTATTGTGTAGTATGGTTTGCATTATGGAAGTGTCCCCTCTCTCGTTAGATTTGTATCCCCTTGTGTGAGTTTCCATTATGGAGTACTAATGAGAAGTTCTATCATTCACTCTTTTGCATAGCTTATGATAATTTTTAATTCGTGGTTATATGATTGATCTTGTTGTTAGTATTGGTAGCACTTTGGGATCATTGAGTTAATTCCGTTGGTTTTGGCAAACCCGGCTCGGTCAGTAGCAACACCCTTTTTGAGAGTTGAAAATAAAAAGATAGAAGTACTCTAGAGGAAAATAATTTCATCATCTTTCTTTCTTAATTTGCTCATAAGTCTAGTTTTCTCTAGTTAAGATATTTTGTGCTTCCAAGGAAGATTGCATGTTTGTCTTTACCATTTGTATGTTTGTTTGTTTCCTTCAACTCTTATACTTTCTACCCAGCCTTTCTAGCCAAAAATCTGTACTGGGAGGAAATTCTTCTGGTGCATCCGCCTCCTTTAAACCAAAACCTTCACCATTTGTGTCCACCATACCTACCTAGTAGCATTATTTGCTATTCCAAGTAAATTCTTGTTTTATCTACCTCCCAAATTAAACTTGTTATGTGAAATTTAGTGATTAAAGCTCTCACGAACTTGATGGCACACTTTACTTTCTTGCATTTAATAAACTTGAACCATTGGGTCCTTCTTTGTTGCGTATATGCTTGCGCTTTATGAGTTGAAGTTAGCCGAACCATGTATCATGGGGACCGCTTGCAACACTTCATTGGTACTTGTACCTAGTTGATATCATGTTCTTTTGCTTATGGATCCCGACGGTGTGAAATAAAAGTGGAACTTGTAAGATCATGGAGTTTATATGTGTGTTAGAGAAACGCCTGGGCCGCTAGCCTAAGCCATGCCTAATCATGGTGGAAACTTGCAGCATAACTATAGTGAGCATTCTATGAAGCATCCTCAATAAAAACCTATGCAAATAGCAAATAAAAAGATCGCTGAGATGCTCACTGTCTGCTTGCCTTGTCATTTTGATTATGGGATAGCTCCTGTGTCATGTGCAAGGGGTACCCCGTTGGCGGTTCTCAATGATACGCATGTATTTACAATGACAAGAGCTTGCTCATGACTGAAGTTGAGTAGCATGAGGATCGGTACTCATAAGTAAGGGGCTTGATATTTCAACTTATAACTTGTCAAGCATATCCTCTTAGTTGTGTCACTTTAACCTTAATCACCTAAAGATGCCTATGATAGGGGCAATGAGAGCTGAAAGCTAGTAAGTATCATGATTTTTGGGAGCTCTTTATGAGACTTGTAATCCCTGCTTCCCTCTTTGAAGGGCCCTTTATTTTACTTTGTAGTTGAGTCAGTAAACCTATTCCCTTCTATCTCGGCAAGTATTTTGAGTTGATGTGTTTCATTCATTCATACGATGATTTATGCATTCATGTTTCTTATGTTCCTTGTTTTGCACATTGCTCTTATCTTGATGTTTACTACTTTGAAAGCTTTCTTTGGAAAACCAGCTATTTGTGAACTCCAGCAAATTATCAACTATTCTTCGACCAAGAGCTAAGTTTGCCATTACCAATTATGATTCACTTTATGTATCTTTATTGTGTTTCTTTTACTCGTTGCAAGTTGAGTTGTATAATAGTGAGTTGTCTTCTATTATGATCTATGTATTTGATGAATGTGATGCTTCTTGTCCGTATTCTTTTATCGACTCTTCACTCCATAAACTTGAGGTCATGTTTATTGAGCTCAGTTTCGCTTGGGGACAAGCGAAGTCTAAGCTTGGGGGGAGTTGATACGTCCATTTTGCATCACTATTCTATGTCTTAATTCACTATTATTCATTGATATATTTCGTATTGAGAGGTGATACTTATGTTATTTCATCTGTTTTTGCATGGTTGATGACTTTTGGATCATGCACCGCTGCAGTCAGGATTCTGATGGAAAAAGGTGTTGTTTGGAGGCAAAATTCACGAAGATCAGAAAATCCGGGAAAATATACGGAAAATTCTATTTTTCCAGAAGACTCAAGATGCCAGAAGATGGAGTGGAGGTGGGCCACAGGGGGCCCACACCACCCCATGGCGCTGGCAGGCCTAGGCCGCGCTAGGGAGTGGTGTGGCCACCCTGGCCCACTCCAGCCTCACCCCTCTGGCATATATCTTCCACCCGAAACCCTAAGACTCGGGGAGCAACCACAGAAAGGTTCCGTCGCCTCTTCGGGGCGGAAAACACTGAGAGAGAAAGATCTTTGTAGTTGAATCTTGCTATAGTTCATAGGGGAAACTTTCCCGGTGTTGATTAATCTTTGTAGTTGATGCTATTGAATGAACCATTGAATTATTGTTTATGTTCAGATTGTTATACATCATTATTCCATCTCTGATCATGATCCATATGATGTCTTGTGAGTAGTTCATTTTGTTCTTGAGGACATGGGAGAAGTCTTGTTGTTAGTAGTGGAGTTGCGTTGAGAAAGATTCAATAGATTGTTATTTAAGTTGTGGTGTACTTCTTCTAGTGGTGTCATGTGAACATCGACTACATGACACTTCACCTATATGGGCCTAGGGGAATGCATTGTGTATTTGGCTACTAATCGTAGGGGTTACCGGAGTGACAGAACCCTGAACCCCCGTTAGGAAACCAGTGCACAAGGGACGTAAGGATCTTAGAGTTTAAAGCTGTGGTTAGGTTTCTACCTTTAATTACTTTCTTATACTTACGGATGTTTGCAAGGGGGTTTAATCACAAGTATGTATTAAGTCTTGAATGGGACGGTACATTAGCACAGGTTCACCCACACAACACTTAGCAAGCTAGAGAAGATTAATCGACTATATGAAGCAAAAGCACTTGACAGTCTTCCCATGTGTCCTAGAGAACGTTTGGTCATCTATAGAAATACAACCGGCTTGTCCTTTGCTGCATAAAGGATCGGGCCACTTGCTGCATTCATTCTTACTGTCTTTTATTTACTCGTACTTTGTTTACTTTCTTTATCGAAAACCCCTAAAAATCCGTTTGCTAAGTATTTGCAGAGAATTCCTGATCCATACCACTAGCCAGCACCTTCTGCTCCTCGTTGGGTTTGACACTCTTACTTATCGAAAATACTGCGATACACCCCCTCCACTTGTGGGTCATCAACCTTCGTCTAGTGATCACTAGGATCTTCCTCTTATTGTCCTGTGAAAGCAATATCTTTCATCATATATATTAGCTCAGGATATATTTCAAATTCCTGGCCTTCAAGTTCAGGATAAAGAATAAGCATTTTTCTTAACTGCCTTGATGGATTCCCATATTCTCTCAATAGTAGCTCAGGCTCTTTAGCCCCCTAGGTGATGGTAAAGTACACCATCAAAGGAATCAAACTATTCACATCTACAGTACATGAGATAGAAAATATTTCAATAAATACTAGGAGTCTTTCTGTTGGTATATGATCAATATACGGAGGTAAATATGTTTTTCCAGATCGAGTGGTACCTCTGTCTTCAACGGAGATCATGGATGGTGTTGACAATTATATATGTCAAGAAACAATACTTAGCTCTTAGCTCCCCAGCAACGGTGCCATAAAATAGCTTGATGGCCGCAGGTGCACATGTTCATCAGAGCATGTTTTCGTGGAAGTATTAATTCCAGTTTTTATATCGATCTCAATAAGGAGCCTAGGTAAGTGTTTTTATGCGAAGTTTCTGTTGCACTCAAGGTGTCACCAGTCTTGAGTGAATTGACTACAATTGTTTAAGTGGAAAGCGGTGAGTGAATAATAGAGAAAACTTGCGTAAGGAAAACGAGAATTAAATAACATAAAAGTAAAGACGCGAAAGGTGTTCGAGGTTCCTGTAGATGAGAAGTTAGGCATGGAGAGAAACGATGCATGGTAATAGTGAAAGTGCCAGATGAATAAAATGGAATAAGTGATTGTGATATTTCTTATTTGTAAGTTAGTAGGCAAGCAACCCATATACCGACTGGAAGTCCTCATGGCAAATTCTTCCCAGTCTCAATGATCCGTCTGCCTGTTACCACGGCAATGGTCAGCACATTAATTAATGTCTTCCGACTGGATCAAGGCTTTACTCTAGATGGTTCTTTGTTATCCTCGAGTAGTACCAGCTCCTCATTGATATCGACCGTGTCGCTCGGGGGTCGCCGATTCGCTAGCATACAAGTTCATACCTATGAGATCTCTGGATTATGTTACATGGGCCCTTAAGTTAGATAATAAGAATTAGGTGAACATAAATAATCATTCTCACAATTTAATAAACACTACACCAATCATGAATGGATGGAATTAAAAAAGACACAACACATCTCCCAATCCCCTATATCTCCCACGCCTATGGGGATTTACTTAGACATGAGAGGAAGGTAAATCAAAAGGCATAGTAGTATTGCAAATGGAAATCATCTCAGAGTTATCGTAGCAAGCCACAATACCAGTTGAAGATTGAATCAAATACAAACAAAAGGTAGATCAAAGTATCAAACCCTAATCTTACAAATGCCAATCTCTCTCTAAGTAACAATGGAGATGATGGTGGAGTGGATGGTGTGGAGTCTAGAGATCGTCGAAGAATGAGACGGTGTTCTTCTCCTTCTCCAGATCCGATCTCTCCACTTCTAGATGAGTTTGTAGCGACTGTGTTCTATTTTTCCTTGTCTCCCCTTCACGAAAGTTGCTTATATTGATATAATGGATCCAACGACGGGTAGTACGGGCGGACGGTACGTGAACACCCCGACCGTACCAGTACCTGTTATGCACTCTGAACGCCTTCAATGAAAGTGGCTCCAATTGGGTATTTGCTTATTTTGGTGTAATTAGCCCATAATAGCTATTAGATCTTCCATAAATGTCCATTGCCTGAAAACCATCACAATAAACCAAGGATTCACTAATAGCGATGTTAACGTTAGTGGAAATGGTAATCTTCAATAAAATTTGGCGATAAACAAGAGGAAAAATAATGATAAAAAGTGTTGAAATTTGGAGCTATCATCGGGTAAGAATCAAATAGTGAGATTTTATAAATAAGTCATTATTGTTTTGACAATGATAAACTGACTGCATACAAAGAAGCGATGATGAGCCCTGACTCCATAAAGTGACTAGAAGTCATAAAATCCTTGATAGTTTTCATACACGAGAAATCAAGTTTTTTTTTTAACTTGGAAGACCCTTCGGAAAGAAGTCTATCGGTCGTATTTGGATCTATAAAGAAATAGACATAGATGTTTAACATCTATGAAATAGTCGACATGTCGAAAAAGAGTTTATGACAATGTTCAAGGAGTTGACTACGAAAAGATTTGATCTTTCGTAGGAATATTTAATCTGGACGGATTAATGTAGCAACCACTACGTATGTCAATTTCGGTATATGGTAGTTGAACAAATAAAAGAAAGTTCTTCTAATAGAATGGTTACCTAGGACATGTACATGACACGGTCCGAAGGGTTTTGTTAATTTAAAGGATGCTAAAAGGGCATGCAAAGTTCAATGGTTAAAGTAAGCATAGTGGAGTTGGAATCTTCACAATGATAAAACTGTTAAAAGAGTTTAATTTCATCAGAGATGATGAAGATGCTTGCATTTTCAAGAAATTAAGTAGAAGCACCGAGACATATTTAATACATTATGTAGAGGACATGTTGTTGATTGGAAATAATATACTGCCTCTGACCCATATTAGTTGACTCAAATTTGTCTACATACGGATATATCTAGCACTAAAACTTGACTAGATACATTACTACCTAGATGAATATAAGTCAATTAGTATTAGTCGGAGGGAGTATCTTTTATTGACACGGGTTGAGAATTTTGTTAAAATTGGATTTCGATGAAAGACTTGGGAAAAAACAGAATATTAGACATCAATGTCTATATGGATAGATTGATGCGCTAATATGGTTGTGCCAGACGTACATATATGAGATATTAAATAAGTTCAATATGGAAACAATAAGAAAGATTATTGCCACATGGAAAGGGTTGAATCAAGATTCAAAGTGTATCGACACTTGGTAAGTGAAATGAGATTCAAGTGTTTTGACACTTGGTGAATGAAATCACATGAATATTTTGATCAATCATGTATACCATGATATGTGCATATCTAGATATGTCATGTGCTCTAAATGTTATGTGCATATACCAGAATGATTTATAAGATGATCATTGGACGATAGTAAAGATGTTCTTATGAGCTTTGGTAGAACTAAGAATATGTTATCTATAGGTGAAAAATAGTTCATTGTAAATAGTTACAAATAGTTTATTGTAAAGTGTTCATTGATACTATTTTTGTCACAAGATACAGTTTATCTAAATTTAAACTATGGGTGACACAATGTAATGGAAAGGAGGTTTTATGATGGATTTGAATGGGTTCCAAAGTTAAGATATTATGACTAATACTACAATAAACGGCTAAGTATGTGAATGCTATAGTAGTATTAAAGGAGGGCATTTATGTTAAGTAGTTTGTTATCAAACTAAGTGTAGTTCACAGTGGGATAGTACTATGAAGATATATTGTATGACAATAATATCAGGGCATGACTAGAGGGGGCACGCATGCTGAAGAGGACGACGACGCGTAGGTGCGCAGCAGTCCCGTCTTGTTACTATTGATCGCCACGTGGCTACGCTGGGTGCTCTACCTACTGCTCTTCTCGTGTACTGTTATTCTGCTGTTGGACGCACGTGGTACTAAAAAATGTCCACGACGAAAAATACGTGAGCGGTATATGCAAAAAGAGAAGTGCACATAAAAAAAGAAAAGGAGAAAAAATTGTGCACTACCACTGGATCGTCCCGTGCACTGCAATCGAAGGCAGTACACCATAGTATAAATAGGTAGTGCATCGCCGGTGCACTGCCAAGACATCGTCCCATGCACTGCGATCGAAGGCAGTGCAACGCAACACAAAAATGCAGCACACGAGTAGTACACTGCCAGGATACCTTATCGTGCACTGTGCCTGAAGGTAGTGCAACACAGTATAAATAGACAGTGCATGTCCGGTGCACTGCCAGGGCATCGTTTCGTGCACTACGACCGAAGACAGTACAATACAACACAAAAAGGCAGTGCACGAGTAGTGCACTGCCAAGATACCTTGCCATGCACTATGCCCGAAGGAAGTGCAATGTAATACAAAAAGGCAGTGCACAGACAATGCACAACCACTAGACCATTCCATGCACCACGACCGAAGGCAGTGCACTGCAGTAGAAAAGGCAGTGCATGTGCACTGGTCATGCATTGCCAGGACATCGTTTCGTGCATCGCGACCGAAGGCAGTGTAGTGCATAAGAAAAAGGCAGTGCACCGACCGTGCACCGCCAGGACATCATGCCGTGCACCGCAACTGAAGGCAGTGCAATGCAGGGTCAAAAGGCAGTGCGAAATAAAAAGTTCGTCAAAACCTATCACATGGGATCTAGTTTTGTACATCTCGGCATGACTAGCACAACCGTGAAAATGGATCTTGGTTTGGACGATTTGTTTAAAAGATATTTCATTTTTTGTATTTGAATCTAAAAAAGAAAGAAAAAAGGACCGCTACAATCTCTCTGTAGACACCACGTGTCGCGCACGGGAAGGCCAGGGACAGCGTTGAACAACTCCCAGGACGCCACGTGCAAGGACAACAACGATCGCGGGCCGAAATCTAGAATGCGCTAGAAAGCTATAGGTCTTGAATGCCCAAGTTTTTCAAACTAGATTATTGACTCTAGTGCAAGTGGGATACTGAAGGGAATATGCTCGACAGGCAATAATAAAATGGTTATTATCTTATTCCATGTTTATGATAAATGTTTATTTCTCATTCTATAATTGTGTTAATTGGAAACGTTAATATATGTGTATTTAATAAACAAATAAAGAGTTCCTAGTTATTCCTCTCATATAAACTAGCTCGTTGATTAACAAGATGATTAAGGTTTTCTATCATGAACATTGGATGTTGTTAATAACAAGATCACAACTTTGGTGGAATGATGTGATGAACATTCATCCGAAGTATAGTAATATGATCAAAGCCATTATGTTTGCATTGCAATAACAGCATGCAAAGTAACTTTAGTCCTTAAACCATGAGATCATGTCAATTAATAATACCGGAAGAGTAACTTGATAACATCAAATGTCACATCGTAACATGGTGGCAATAAATATGGGTTCAGATACTCCGAGAGTGTTATGTAGAGGCTCATGGATCAAGATTGGGATTTTTCCATCCTGATGATGGAGAGATATACTCTGGGCCCTCTCGATGATATCGCATTGACATAACTTGCAAGCAAATGATAATATCACTAGAATGTTCTATCACGGGAACAAAAAAAGAATACTTGTCGGTAACAAGATCAAACTAGGTATGGGGATAATGATGATCAAATATCGGACATGCAATATATCGCGAGAGAAAGGGATTTAGTTACGACGTTAAAGGTTCACATGATCACTAGAGTCATCGTTGAATGTGTGGGAGTCAGTACAGATCTCCAGGTCCCGATGCTGATTATTGATCAGAGAGGGGTCTCGATCTTGTCTGCATTATTCCCAAACCGTAGGGTGACACACTTAAGGGATACCGACACCATTTGGGGAAATTTGATACCAGAGAAAGATTATGAAAATGCTGGAATTATTTCGATGAACACCAAAATTGTTTCGAGCGAAATTGTTGAAACTGGTTCTGCATGTGTTATCGAAATATTGTAGAGGGTTTTATGTGTATGTTTTTTAACTAAATTAATTAACAAAATTCTGAATAAAATAAATAAAAGAGTTTTATTAATTGAGAGTTGCATTAAATTTGGTGAAAATTTAATGCATGTGAGTAGAAGTGTGAGTGGAGGAGTATTTATGTGAGTGGAAGCTCCACTCACATGAATGAAGGGAGAGGTAGGGGCACTACCTTGGCCTCCGGCCATGGGAGGGGTTGCCCCTCCTAGAAAACACCTCCTTTTCCTCTCACTCCATACCTCCTTGTGAAGGATCTCTCCCTCTCTAGATTATTTCTCATGGTTTCAGATTAGCAAAGTACATGTTCCTAGTGGCTTTCTCTAGAAGGATTTACTAATTCTGCTGCTTTGCTGGAGCGAGGACTCGGAGGTGGTCGGGGTACCTGACGTGTGTGCGATCACGGATGCACTCCTGTTTTGCGGTGCTGGACTTTATCACGATCTTGAGATCAGCAAGTGAATGACTATATCAGCCACGAAATCAGATTTCGTTAACAAATCTTTTAGGTCTTCGAGGGTAAGATCTCTATGGATGTATATCCACCCATTTATTGTATCTAGGTAGATAGATCTTGGTGCTTAGTTGTTCATATCATAGAAAAACATTTGTTTTTTATGATGTGAACCCAACACCATGGAGGACAGTGCGGCGACGCGGACGACCATGCATGGTGGTTTATGGTGGCGGTGGTGGGAGAGGGGGGCTCTGGTTGTGGCTATCTTGCCTGGCCTCCCCTTTTTATGGTTACGTCTGGACGTGGCGGGAAACACCCAGAACAGGCGAGAAGCGACGGGAAAGAGTGGCGGGAGGCAGTGGGAACACACTGGAAATACACCGGCACGGGCATCGATGAGGGCCTATTTTCCAAGCGTGGACATATAGGTCGCATCGCTGGGCGCGGTTGGCCGGACAGGCCGGACCCCGGCCCAAAAGTGACCGCTTCTTGACCCAAACAGACAGAAATGGACCGTTTCGGTTGGCCTGGTGGAGATGCCCTAAATTGGTAATCCAAATCAATAACTAGGAGGGTGGAGACTTTTTAAAAACTCGGAGTCGCTTAGTGCGATGATTTTGAAGGCAAGATATTATCCCACAACCGACCCTGATGCAGTCTGAATTGGGGTCAGCACCATCTCAAGTTTGGAGAGTGATCCAAGATGGTCTACCGGTTCTTAAGTAAGGGATGATAAAACGCATTGGCAATGGGTCTGCCATGGACCCTATAAATGACCAATGGATACCACGCGATGGTATGTTGTGGCTGGTAGCTTGCCTCGTCCGGGAACCACCGGTCCGAGTTTCAGAATTCATTAGCGCTTTGTCGGCCTCCTGGGACGAAGCGAAATTGAGATATTGTTTTAGACCAATGGACATAGAAGAAATTTTACAAATCCCTCTGAGCCATCAAAGCCAGGATGATTACTGGGCTTGTCACTATGAGAGAAAAGGTTTGTTCTCCATCTGTTCCGCTTATCGCATGCTGATAGCGGCGAGAGATCGAAGGGAAGCTTGGCTAGACAAACGAACATATTGCTCAAACTCGGCTCAGGTTCAGAAGGATTGGAGCTCGTTGTGGCGGACTCAGGTACCGTCCAAGGTGAGATCTTTTCTATGGCGGCTGGCTAAACAATCTATCCTGACAAATGCAGAACGCCACCAAAGATACATGGCGGACAATAACTTGTGTCAGCTCTTTGGAGCGCACGATTCTTGGAAACACGCTCTGATCGACTACACCATGTCTAGATGTATTTGGGCTCTGGTTGACGAAGAGATTACCGAGCATATGTCATGCACGGATGATGAATCCTGCCACTGCCTAGGATCGTCAAAATCAATGTTGATGTTGCGGTCGGGAAGAACTCAACGCGGGGGACTATCGCGGTTGTTGCCCGATGCGGTGTGGGAGTGTTCATGGGGCATCGTCTATTGTGTTCCCGGGATGCATGGATGTGGAGACGTTGGAAGCCCTAGCGTGTAGGGAGGTGATCTCTCTGGCAAAGGATACCGCAGCCACTCGCATCCGCGTGGCGAGCGATTGCTTGAATGCTGTCTGTAGTATAGAGGACGGGTCCAGGGGAAACTATGCTCACATCGTCAAAGATATCATAGACGCTATTGAGGAGTTCGACGAGGTCTCATTCTGCCACGAAAGGCGAACCTCGAACAGGGAGGCTCATAATTTGGCAAGGAGTGTTGTTCATGAAGAACAAGGTCGTGGAATTTTTCTTATAAATCCGCCCAATGGGTGTTGTATTCCTGTAACTGTTATTGTTTAATAAAGACGGTGACACTCAAAAAAATCTCGAGCTGGGTTCGGGCCAAGGAAATACAGAAAATAGGGGCCATCAGGCGGTGAAAATTGTCTTGCTCGGACCAGACCTATGCCTAAAATTTTGGCCCGACGGTCGGGCCAGGCTAGGCTTGGGCCTGGGTTTTGCATGACGGGCTTTCTCTAGCCCGGCCCGAAGCCTGGCCCGTCCCGAAAAATGCCCATGTCCATGTATAGTCCCTAGTGGCGGCGGTGAGGAAGGAACTGAACATGGACGCAACGGGTTCTGCGGAAATTCCCCCATCGCCACCTTCTTACGTCACACCAGTGGAGAGGAATTAGAAATTAAGGAAGGTAACAACTGATGCTGGGAAACATAAGGGGGAAGCGGCGATCATGCCAGCAAGAAAAAGGGCGTCCAGGAGCCCGAAACCAAAAATGCAAAGAAGGCGGCCTCCCTAGAGGAGGACCGTCCGGAGAAATGAGTGCCATGAGTTTTAATTGTTGTGGCTTGGGTGGAGCCGCGACAATTAGAGAGCTTCGCAACCTAGCGAAGAGATACGCCCCCACGGTGCTATTTGTTCTTGAAACTCAACTGAGTAGGGCATGCGTGGAAGCTTTAGCTTGATCGATTGGTATTGATAGATGCTTTGCTACGAGTAGCACCGGGCGCAGTGGTAGCCTTGGTATCTTCTAGAATAATAATATATCAATCGAGATTTCTCCTTACTCTTAGTATGACATCGATGCTATCGTGACTGAGGTAGGGAAGGACCCATGGCGCATTACGGGCGTCGATGGGGAAGCTCAGACAACTGAGAGGTTTAAGACTTGGAATATGCTGAAATATATTTGAGTGTCGTCACATTTATCCTGGATGTTGCTAAGGGATTCCAATGAGGTACTGCATAGACACGAGCATGTTGACGTGCAGGAAAGGAGCTATCCGCAAATTGCAGGCTTCCACAATGTGTTGGATATGTGTGGCCTTCAGGATTTGGGTTACCGGGGAACTAGCTGGACATATGAGAAGAAGGTGGCAGGTGGCTCCTTTTGCCGGGTGCGACTTGACGATGCGCTTCCTATACCCCAGTGGTGTGAGCGTTCCCTTTGGCTACGACTCTCCATCTCACGGCAGCTTCTTCGGATCACTGCCCGATACTCCTGTGGTGGGAGGAAGATCGACGCCCTCCGCGGCAAGAGGTGGCGGGGAATATATTCCGATATGAATTAATGTGGGAATGCCATGATGATTTTATGCCGATGCTTCAGGATGTATGGGGGAGGCAAGGGAAAGCAACCACACTTGTCAAACTCCAAGAAAAGCTAGCTACTGTTATAGGCTCACTACAGGCGTGGGGAACAGGAGCCTTTGGTGGAGTTCATAAGGAAATCAGGGGCCTCCGTGATGACCTTAAAAAGCTACGTGAGGATCCTGTACGTGTGGGACCTTCCCATGTGAAACTTCAAATTATTAATCGACTGGTGGAGCTCGATCACCGCAAAGAGATTATGTGGCGGTAATACTCACGGGTTCAATGGCTGGCTGAAGGAGATAAAAACACCGGATTTTTTCATCTACGCGCTAGCTTGCGAAAAAAGAAGAACAAGATAAATGCTCTTCGGAAATCCAACGGAGTGCTCAGGGGGATCAGGGAGAGATGGCGTTGGCTACTAATGAGTTTTACCGTGACTTGTACAGGTCTGAGGGCACATAGAAGATGGACGTGGTCCTTGACACGGTACCGTCGCGGGTGACCGCGCAGATGAACGAGCGGTTGATATCTACTGTTAGTGACAAGGAAGTCAGAGAAGCGTTGTTCTAAATGTTTCCTACCAAGGCGCCCGGACCGGATGGCTACATTGCACATTTTTTCAGCGCCATTAGGATCTGTGGGGGAAGGAGGTAACAAGTATTGTTCTTCGCGTGCTATGCGGAGAAGATGACCCGACTGAATTCAACAAGACATTTATTGTGCTTATCCCTAAGGTTGAAAAAATGGAAGAGTTGGGTCAGTTTAGGCCAATCAGTCTATGCAATGTGATCTACAAGATAGCATCTAAAGTCCTTGCCAATAGGCTGAAGCAAGTTTTACCTGTGATTATTTCACGAGCAATCAACTTTTGTTCTGGACAGGCTGATTACGAACAATATTATAACAGCATATGAGTGTCTTCATTTTATGAAGAGTAATAAGGCAGTCAAGCATAGGTTCTGTGCACTGAAACTTGACATGCGGAAAGCCTATGATCGGGTGGAGTGGAGCTATCTTGAGGCCATAATGGTAAAGTTGGGCTTCCACCGTATATGGGTTCAGATGGTTATGAGGATGGTCACTACCGTTTCATTCTCAGTCTTGTTCAATGGGGAGCGCTTAGAGGAGTTTAAGCCTTCCTGTGGTATTCGTCAAGGGGATCCGATCTCACCATATTTATTTTTACTAGCACAAATGCTCGTGCGTTCCAACGGGACCAAAAATTGTGTTGTGGTTACATGCGTGTCACTGGCTATTGCGTCCTCTATACGCCGCTTCATGCAAGGAAATCTAGTTAGGCCATCCGGTACACGTGCACCGCCTTCGCCACCTCATGCCACTTCGCTAACGTCTTCTCCTCCCTCGGTGCGGATAAATCGTTTGAGGGGACTCAAGATGCAGATGTCCAACGATCCTCAAACACATGCGACGTATATGCATTTGACAAAATCTTCATAATAATAAGTTATAATGGGATTACACGAATAATGGACGCTTCCAAGTCTTTTAATATAAGTAAGAAGGTATTATAAAATTTTCATTTTTTTTGAAATGCAAACATACTAATTTTGGAAATTAAACTCCTTTGAAACACAAAACTTGATTTGAGAGTTGGAGAGAATAAAGTTATACTAAAAATTGCTGGCATATTTGTTGAATATTTTGGGACCAGGAATCCTATGAGAATTTCCACTTTTTGTACTGTGTTGATTTTGAACCTACAAATAATTCAGATACTTAATATGTTGATTTTTGAAATAGAAAATATAAAAAGAAAAGAGAAAGTGACCCGGTGTTACCTTTTTGGCCCGAAAATATGGTAGCCAGCGATCTAAAATTCATGGAAATAGATCCAAGATCGAAGACTAAAATTGTCCCTCTATGCCGCTTTTTTTCTTTAAATAAACACTTGCACTTATTTAGGACAGAACCACAATTACTCTCACTCCACTGCTTGGATAAAGAGCGATCAGTGAAGACAGACCTATGGCGGTCTCCGTCACAGACGACCAGAAGAAAATTTAAAATTAATATATACACGTAAAATTAAAGACCAATGTATTGCATCCATGCTTGAGTGGATACAGTGGCGGTGAGATGATGAATACAAACTATCAGCAAGACCAAAATCGGATGAAAAGAGAAAGCATGGCTGCCGGGAGTTAAATGGAGCTGTATGGGCAGACTATAGATTAGCTAGCCTAACATAGATTTTCCAATCATAATGTGCATCTTCTCGGATTTTGCACCGGGAGTATCCAAGTACTTAACAATATATCGATGTACGTTACAAATTTTAAAGTTTCCGAATCAAATTTCAAAGAAGTGTGCCGGTCTGACAACGCGCTTGTCGGCAAGTATGCGGGCAAGTGCGAGGGCTCCCATCGTTCTCATTGGCAGCAGCACCAGCATGATTGAGATGGCAAGGATGCGGGCGAGCGCGAGGATCGCAGAGTCTGTCGTGGCGGATGAGGTAGAGTTCCTTGTTCTAATCAGAATCTTGATCGACTCGATTGGATCTTTTTCGTGTCAGCTATATGGACCACTTTTAATATCAATCGTCGAAGCTGCGTGTGGTGTGGTCGAGGCTGTTGATCCGGTTGACAACGACAGCCATCTTCTTCGTTGTTGTTGACACGACCTTGTTGTATACTTGTATGTCATATTTGTTTTTGCGTGATTGATCAATCCATGGAACGTTCCTAGCGCCACTCAGGCTTGCCCGAGAAACTGCTAGCAGTCATCATCTAATGGCGCAGTGGAATCACTCAAGAGGTGATGGAGAGGACTTGCTCGGACACGGACAAGCGGCCGATCGTCCGGTATGGACCAGACGCCAACGAAATTGAGCTAACCTAGGTTGGTTAGCAGGTACTGTACACCGCAAGGAACTTCTCTTGATGGCTTACTCCCCAAATCAAATCTGAGTAGCACGTCAATGGAGAGTGGATTAATAAAAAAAATGGAAAAATAGGAGGCATCAGTTCTGCCAACGTGGGTTCCTCCTCGCTCGACCTCTATTCTCAATCTCCGCCTCATTCTGCCAATTTCTTACAGAACAGGCGGTGGCGGGAGCTTTAGTTGGGGGTGGCGCAGGGGATGATCAAGGGGCGACTGGCCGTCGGCCATCCTCTCCCGACGAGGTAGAAAAAACAAACTCTAGATAAATTTCTGGGTCTGTCTAACTGTTTGAAACATCCTGCGCTGTCTTTGTTGGGCGTAGAGAATAGTCAGGCGAGACCGCCTCCATTACCGCGCCCTTCGCCTGTGTGGAATCTGGCGCCAGCCGCCCTGCCTGCGTGGATCATTAAGGGGTAAGCAAACTCTGGCGAGCTCATGCCATCGATTAGATAGGAATTTTTCTACGTCTTCTGCAGGAATCACGCACGGAAGATAGGTCAGGCTGGACTGCGTGGGTGAAACCAACCGATCGCGACGGAACAAACGTAAAGAGGAAACGCCTACGCGGACGGACCAAAGCGCAAAGTGACGGATAAAGAGAGAAACCTTAGCCTCTTTATTATTAGGTATAGATTAAGAGCAGAGGGCCTGTCGTGCCTTTTAAAATCTAGAAGTGAATCATCAAGCCTACAAGGATTAAAGGTGGCTCCTACCGCCCCGGCGGTGAACCATCTTCTCTTCGCATATGCTGTTTATTAAAGCGAATGGGGAGAGTGATCGTGATGCCTGCGATGCTTTAGATGCTTATTATAGGGCTTCAGGTCAGCGTGTGAATCTGGATAAGTCCTCCATCTTCTTTAGTAAGCACTGTCCGGAAGTGGTAAAACAGGAGCTCAAGTTGATTCTTAATGTTCAGAATGAGTCTCTTAGTGCTAAGTACCTTGGTATGCCTTCTGATGTAGGACGATTTGTGAATGGTGCCTTCAAGTATATGAAGGATCGCATCTGGAAGAGGATCCAGGGATGGATAGAGCAATGCTTGTCGGCCGGCGGAAAGGATGTGTTGATAAAATCAGTGCTGCAGGCAATCCCGATATTTTCTATGTCTTGTTTCAAATTACCCCAAGGCTTGTGCGATCATATCATGTCATTAATCTGGAGTTTCTGGTGGGGGTCTAAGGAGGGCAAGAGAAAGACATGCTGGGTTGCATGGGAGGAGATGACAAAACCGAAATTTATGGGCGGCTTGAGATTTCGGGATATAGAGTTATTCTATTTGGCCTTATTAGCCCGACAGGGGTGGCGGATTTTGCAGCATCTTGAGTCCTTGAGCGCTCGTATTCTTAAAGCTATATATTTCCCGGATGGGGATTTTTTGAGCGCCCAGCTGGGATCGCATCCGTCAAAGATATGGCGATCCATATTGAAAGGTAGACCGGTGCTCACCACGGGTCTAATTCGCCGCATTGGCTCAGGTGAACACACTAATCCTTGGACAGATAATTGGCTGCCGAGGGATGGAGCGATGCGCCCAATGGCTTGTCTTGCGGATGATCCACCACAGACGGTAGTAGGGTTTATCAGTCAGGTCACTGGGCAGTGGGATCAGGCCAAACTACGGACCTTCTTTCTCCTGATGGATGTTCAGATTATTTTATCTATACCTTTGAGCACAAGGATATAGTCAGACTTTTTGGGCTGGCACTATGACAGGCGTGGAATATTCACGGTTCATTCTGCCTATAGGATGTTGATGATCCTTAAAGATCGACGCGAAGCCTGGCTGGATGATCGGGCATCAGGATCGGATCATATGAGGGATCAGAGGAATTGGACTGGGCTGTGACATACTCAAGTACCTTCAAAATTACGTGTCTTCCTGTGGCGCCTAGCCAAGCAGTCGTTGCCGACGATAGACGTTCTTCATCATCTACACATTTCAAAGTCTAGTCTATGTACTTTCTACGGGGCCGCAGACTCGTGGAGGCATTCCCTCTTGGACTGCACTATGGCAAGGTGTGTCTGGGCGCTCGCTGACGAGGAAGTGCTCGAGCACATGTATCAGGTACAGGAAACAAATGCGAAGAATTGGCTATTCTCTACGATCGAGACGCTATCGCATGATCAATTCACTCGCATGAGTGTGACTTTGTGGGCTATATGGCACGCGTGGCGCAAAGCTATCCACGAGGATCAGTTTCAGAGTCCTCTAAGCACACATTGTTTCTTTGACAGTTTTTTGGCCGAACTTGATCAGACAAAGAAGCCAAAACAACTGAAAGTGCACCAATCTACTACTGCTCCACATGCGGTATGGATCCCCCACTTCCTGGATCAGCAAAACTGAATGTCGATACTGGGGTGGCAAAGAGCGGGCAGTTTGGAGCAGTAGCTATTGTATCAAGGTCGGCTGTGGGCGAGTTTCTTGGGGCCTCAACTATTCTAATCACAGGACTATCTGATCCGGAGACCCTGGAGATTCTTGCCATTCGAGAAGGCTTAAACCTGGCCAAAGATCTCAATCTACCCAGGATCACAGTGGCGAGCGACTGTCTTTCAGCCGTAAATGCTTTGAAGGAAGAGAACCTGGGGTCTTATAGTCATATTATTAGAAAGATTGTTTCGTGTGTGGCAGGCTTTGGCGCTGCCACGTTTGTACACGAGGGTCGTTCGTCAAACAAGAAAGCACACAATCTTGTTAGATTTGCGACAAGTAAATAACGAAGAACGAAATCAAAATCACAGCAAGGAGACACAGATTTAACGTGGAAAACCCTCTTCAACAAAGAGAAGGGAAAAACCACGGACGCCAGCTAGCGAAACTTCACTATAACGGAGAGTGTTTACACAACGCCGGGGATTTCACAGATGCAACTTTTTCCAGCCGGCGGCTTACAAGAAGTATATATAGTGGTGGTAACCTTAGGTCATCAACGATCTGTACGGCCCAAGCCTCCGGCGACAGGCCTCGCTCCGCTCCATCAGAAATTGGCCTCTACTTTATAGAATTTGGATCAACATATAACAAATCTGGTGCGGCTGGGCTTGTCCCACCTGGTGGTCGGCATGTTTGGTTCATCGATCAGGTGTCTGTATCCCCAAACTTGTGATATAATAAAAGATCGAAAGCTTTCTAAAAAAAAATGTATAGTCCCTAGTCCCTACCAGCCTCTGATTCTCATCACATTCTCGAACTCTGCCGTACTGCAGCACAACACAGTACCACCACTCCACCAGCTCAACTCAAGGCGGCAGATCCGGCCAGCGCTCCCACGCCATACTGCCCCCATCTTTCTCCGACGAGGGCTCCGCCGCAGATTTCATCCCGCAGTGCTCCAGGGTCCGCTCTCGAGATGGTACTTTCTTCCTCCCGAAACTTTCTCCCAGCATCCCCGCGTTCTTCGATAAGTGAAATGCGCTGCGTCTCTTCAGCTCTGGTGGAATCATCCGATGCGCGTCGATTCCGTGGCTAGATTAGTGTAGCATAGCTATGGCGGTGTGTAGTTGAGACTTAGGATCTTCTCTTTCAGTTCCGAAAAATAATGGCTTGTAGGATCTATCTGTAATAGAATTTGCTATGTGGACGGTGGCTCGTCATTGTTGGTTAAAAGTGCAACTTGGGAGGAAAATGTTCTCCAATTTGCCTGAAGGAATTTGATTTCCGTCTAGCTTGAGTATTTCCAGCCTAAAATCTTGTGTCCACTCTTGTATGATAGACAGAGCTTTCGGTTTTGCTGCGAAGTTGTAGCATAGAAAGGACAAATAATTTCACATATTTACTCTGTCTAGGATAAAGACTAACCTGTCTCCATGAAGGTACACCATATTTGTTATGCAATTTACTTCCTAAATGATGGTTATGAATGGTACTGTTATGGTTTTTGTAGGATAGAGAAGCCAAGAAAGAAGGCTTCAGGAAGTATCTCGAATCCAGCGGTGTGCTGGATACTCTCACGAAAGGTTTATTGTTACATTCCTTAAGTATAGGATCCTGGTAAATTTCCGTTTATGTGACCGGCTACTTATGTTTACCTCTTACCATTTTGCAGTTCTTGTTGCATTGTACGAGGAGAACGACAAGCCATCGTCTGCAGTAGAGTGAGTTGATTTGAACTTTTGGCATGTCTATTTTCTGGACCATCTATTAAACGAATGATTCATAATTACTCCCTCTGTTCGGAAATATAAGACGTTTTAGCTTTGTGCAGTGAGTTATCTAGACACTTTTTAGTGTATAGGTTCACTCCGAACCTCTATGAACCTATATACTAAAAGATGTCTAGATACATTGGATTCACAAAGCTAAAACGTCTTATATTTCCGAACGGAGGGAGTACCTCTAGATATTCATGAGACAGAAGCTTGGCTGAGGTAGCCCTTAAATTGCTATAAATGACATAAATTCAATGTTTTTGGCCAATACCCAATGTGATTGAGCATGACTAAACATGCTGATATATCTCAGGTTTGTTCAGCAGAAATTAGGTGGTCCATCTATTTCCGACTATGAAAAGCTCAAAGCTGAGAAGTTGGATTTGCAGTTGAAATATAATGAGCTTTTAGAGACTCACAAGGAAACAAGTAGACAGGTAAACTGTGTTATCATGTTTGCAGAATACAAAATATGCAATGTTACTTCGCCCATTTACATCAAATTCTAAATTTGTAATGTGTAGATGGATATTAGTCATGAAGTACTAGCACATAACTAACATTTGGGTAATTAAACCTGTGGGCTGTGTGCGTTGCCGCTATAGTTACTTTTTTTTTTTTGAGAAACACAGTACAAACGCAGACACTCACAATGCATACATACACTCACCCCTATGAACACACGCACACACACCCTACCCCTATAAGCACCTCCAAGAGACTGAGTCGAATAGTTACTTGAAATACGTGGTGCTAGATGGAACATGAGCTGCAGGATAGCATTACATAATATAGTTACAGTACCATTTCCATTCCAATCAAAGTTTATAGTTAAAGGATGAACATGAGCTGCAGGAGATTATTTGGTTAAAAATGGAACGGAAATTAACACACAGTTCTCTTTGCAGTTGGAGGAACTTAAGAATTTGAAGATCGACGCACCTTGGAATTAGTGGAACCAACCGGTGTTGAAGATCGACGCTGCACATGATCCACCCCACCTGGGAGGGACAGACCTGAAGTACCAACACTTCATGGGCGAAGCTGAACTTCGGCTTTACTAAAGAGTCCAACTACTCGAAAATGCAAAGTTCGCTCAGTTGTAAGTCAATACTAGCACAAGTGCCCGTGCGTTGCACCGGGAGACATTAATGTTGCAATATGTTTCATATGCAGATCTATCCATACTTTGCATGGGTTAATCTATTTCTAACATTATGTACTCTATAATTAATTAGTACACAGGTTTATATGATAGCGAGAGCAGAAATGGGAACATTATGCTCCTTACTTAAATATATTCTGTGCCATGAGTGTGCATGTTACATACACTACAAAAATTATCAGATTTATTACATGTTTGAAGATGATAAGTACCATGTACGCCCACCACAATAGTTGGCTGTGACGTTGTTCATGTGTGTCGGACCCAGCGACATTGTGATCTCGGTGAGCTTTGAGTATCGGACCTCCTCTCGCCCTATGTGATTATGACGCCGAGCACTATCGTTTGCCACCAGGAAACAACTTGCAAAATCCGGCGAATGCAATCGATTTGGTGGGATTTTTTATCCGCCAGGAAACAACTTGCGAACTACGGCGAATAAAATCAATTTGGTGGGATTTTCTCTAGGGTTTCCATGAGAATTGTAGAGTTATTATTGGTGGATATTCTTGGGGAGGGGCAAGAAATTAAACGTAAATCGGTAGGATTCCAGTACTGCGGCGCAAGTGGGAATGTGTTCAAGATACATGTGTGATTAATGAAGAGAATGGCACACTGGCTCAATGTGGCACAAGGCAATTTTAAATTTAACCTACGGCTATACAAATGAAACTATATGTTTGCACCATGCCTCCCATATTCTCAGCTACAATAGTTCCACATATAAAGGTTTGTAAAATGATCTCTCTCACTCCAAGAATTAAGAGTAGAAGAAACATAAAAGCACATGAGTAGGAAGGGAACTGATAACTTCTTTTGCTGCTCTGCACTTTAAGTTCTCCACGTCAGCAGTAGTCCTTGCCTCTCTTAACTGATTATTTGTTTTATCGAGTTCTGCTTAAAGTCACTCGGACTTATGTGTGAGCACATTCACCTACGGGAATCATTCAGGTTAGGTCACAGTATGAGGAAAAACAATAAGTATGTTTTCGAAGGTAAAGATAGAGGAGTACAATATTAAGTCCCAAGCAAATGATTGGGAAATCTAATCCTAGTTTTATAAATGATCATCTATGCTACTTAGTGAACTGACATCCTATGAAAAAAACGATCTTTAGAAGAACTGAGAATCGCAGAAGAACTTCTGGGATCTGGAAAAAATAAGTTTTGTTACCTGTGATTGCAATCTAGCAACTTCTCCAGTCAGATTCTTGTTTGACATATACGTACAAGCAGAGCCTGGTGATGGTAATGCTAGGCCAAATGTAGTTAACCTATTAGCAGAATGTGGTGAAATCAATCCATAGGACAAAGATCATGTCGCCAAGGCAGGAATGCGTGAAGAAATCAACTCTTTGGAGTCACCAATAAAGTTTATACTGCCAAGGTTTAAGCTTCCTGAACAATGAAGAGGAAACCGGCTGTTACTCGGTGAGTGTTTTCCTTCAGGCTTTAGTGTTTCCATAGTTGAAAACCTAGATAGTCACACTCGCAAATTCTTAACTGAATTTTCTCTATCAGTTGCTTCACTTGACAGTTGATGTGGGTTTTCCTCATGTCCGTCTCCACGCACGTGGTGCCCGGGCTCGATGCGTCACCTCCTTTCCGCTCGTCGTCGATCGGCCATCCCGCGCCGTCCCCGACCACGGCAGCCTCCCTGCCATGCTCTTGCGTCGACCGCCTCGTCCCCGAGCTAAGGTGCCTCTCCTCCTGCTGCCGCCTCACGCCGGTGTTTCAGCCAACGTCGCCTTCGCATGCGACTATGACGCCCCCCACGACCTCCGCTTCCACCTTGTCGTTCCGGCAGGCCACTTTAGTGCTTCACCTTCCTCCTCTCGCCAAGCAGTCACCACTCCTCTGCTTGAGATGCCCTCCTCTGTTCTATAACAACCAGCAGTTAACACATCCCAGTTCAAATTAAAAAAAGCAGTTAACACATCCCATTCCTAAACTGGTTGTCTTTGGAGTTCGCTCATTTTCAGACTGCTTAGGCAAAAAGCAACAAGTGAAGTTGGTAGTTTCAGAACAGATTGCAGATCTCTCGCTCTCTGCATTGACGAGAAGTTTGGATGAGTCGACCACACCATACACCCTGGATGAAACAATAGGAACATAATTGCATAGTAGGCTACTAACGCAGAGGAGGAAAGGTACTGAACTGCACCGGATGTGAGTAGAGTGGCTCCTTATTTGGAGGAGGTGGACTTGGCCTCTATCGCTCGACCTCCCGGGGCGAACTCCATGCGTGGCCCCTCTTACCTCACGGCACGACGGTGGTCATGCCCGCGGCTCCCACAGAGCGACTGCTAGCACTCCTCTGCGTGCCTCCGGCAAACAGCCGGCACACCGCACATCGGTTTGCTTGTTGCCTCCCCTGCCACCCCTTCTCACGGACGCATCGAGGGGGGAATGGGGTTCGTTGGAGAAGTATGCGCCGGTGGACGGGAGGATGGATCATCTCTACTGGATCCGCCTTGTCTCGGTCAAGACTGACTGGACTTGGGCCCCTGTCGGCGCCGTCACCATGGCTACGGTCAGGAGCGCTTCAGAGGAGGCTGGGGCCAGCTCGGGGAGGGCTTTAGCCTACCTGCGGCGGCGGAGGATGGGTCGGCGCAGGATTGGAATCTCGGCGGAGGCGCAGGCGGAGGATGGATCCGGTGAGGAGAGGAGTGGGTGCTGGCGGAGGCGCGCGACCCTCTGGTCGTGGAGGCTGCGGAGGGCGGCGGTCGATGAAGCGGTACAATGGTGTATTATGTGAATCGGTGGGAGGGTAAAACCGTTCATAAAAAAAGCTGGTTGATAGAAGCGTTGCGTATTTTATTATTAGATATAGATTGTTATGGTTTTGTAATATTAGAAACTTTTATCTCCTAGTAATTCGCATGATAAAGAAGAGATTGATTTTTTTTGTCAGTTGTCACACTGTGCGTTGTCAATTCCATGATCTGAAAGTAATTTTGGCAATTAGCTGCTCGTGCACAACCATATTCTCTCACCTAGTATATCTTTATTATGTATTTTCTCACGAAGGACACGCCCAAGACACATTGGAAGTTTTATCTCTTCAGCGGAAATATGGGTTGTACGCATAATATAATTGTTACGAGCAAGAACACATTGAACGTAGCTTATACGATACGCTTAGGTTATGTTTGTTTGGGCTGCAGCTGTTGGAAAGATTGGTGTTTGGCAAAAGTACTTTTGATTGACATGGTTGTAGGACTGAAATGTCCTGATGTAGAAGGTTTATTATATTATAAAGCTTCTCCATATTACACGTGAACGTGAAACGAAACATATCCAAAATATTATATGAAGTCGTGGCGATAATTATATTACAAAGATGTCCAAAAGAAGTACAATCTGGCCATGCCTACAAGACACCTCCTCTTGCAACGGACAAAGTGTCAGCTACGTCATCATGGTTGTTGTTCATGCTAACATGGTCCTCTCCCAAATCATTGCCTATATTGCGTCGTGATGTGGAAACAACATGGCCTGGAGGATGTAGTTCTCATCATTATCACATCGATAGAAGTGGAGACCAAACAGCTGACTATCTCTAATGAAGTTATGAAGAGTTATACATGCAATGATAATTTATGTCTGCTTATCTAATGGGTAACTTGGCACAAAATGCAAGATACGGCATTTTCTTCAATACCCCAAATATTCTCTCAATATCATTCCGCAGAGATGAATGGGCATGGTTGAATATTTCTTTCTTCTGGGTAGGCGCTCCAGAAAGTCTAAACTAGGGTAAATGGTACTCGGTGCATGTATATGGTGAAAGATAGCCATCAGTATCTTCCTAATGAAACACGCAATAAGCTTGTTAGCTTGCATAAGATTATACAAGTTAATAACCATAATATGAACTGCCCTCTATTGTAGATTTTTAATTGTCCTCTATTGTAGATTTTCCCTAGCCTCTGACTAAATTCTCTAGCTAGATTCTTGTACCCGTAGTACTAAAGAAAGTTGTAGGCCTATTTCCTGCATCTAGATTTCACAAAACATTGTGGTGGACAGAGCATCCCAATATGCTTTAAGGGCCTTAATTTCTTGATCCATCTAAGTACATGTATATAGCAAGAAATTAAATCAATAGCACTAGAAAAACACAAAACATCATAGTACTACAAACAAATCAAAACAGGTGTAGCAACAATTCAAAACACCTCACAGATTACTAGCAGCAATTCAAACAACAACCATTTAGGAAATTTGAGTCCAGTTTAATTTGTGATAGGATATAAATGAAATATATGTGCTCAACTCATATATTATTAGCCAAAAAAATAATACGAGACACATATTACTAGCAAAAAAGGCACTACCAAAATAATATCTATGTGTTCAACTAACATATTACTAGCAAACAAATGATTCAATTCCATGTCTATCAGCTCTCATCGATTCACCAATTAAGAAAACAATTGCCATGTTCATGATGTAGCCCGACCTACGGTCGTTACCACATCAAGGTCTCCATCTTATGCCAAGTTGTCATGGACTCCAAAGGTGAATCCTATCCTCTATGCGAGTCCACTTCCTACCCTATTGAATGGTAGGTATACTACTTCATACTTCGTCCCATGACCATGATAGGTTCACACCGACAAATACAGAGACAAGGGAGGGAGCCCGGGGTACCAGGCCTAACAAGATGAAGGCTTAGAAGAGAGACGGAAGAAGCAACAACAGAATCACCGGAGTCTCTGGTCCTACTGCTTGGAGTCTCCGACCATCAGCATTGGAGTCTCCGCCCCGGACTCTGGACCCCTACCTGGAGCTCTCTGTCTACCACCCCGAAGACAGCTCCAGAGTGCGACGACCACTCGAGAGTCTCTGTTCGCCCCGGAGTCCCCGGCCCTCTACACCGGAGTCTCTGACCCTAGACTTCGGCAAGGACTACGCCCCCACTTCTAGAAGCTATAGTGGGGACCCGGAGTCTACCTCGGAGACTACCCTAGAGTCTCCGGTCACACCAGAGTCTCTGACCCTCAAGCCTGGAGTCTCCGGACTAAATGATGGGCCTGCGTGCCAATAGCTAGGCCCTTGGCCCATATACCCCCTTATTCCGTTCCAAACCCTAGTTTATGCCCAAACTATCCCTATTTTAGTGGCTGGCCTATATATATAGCCCCCACCCCTCATTATACCCTAGAGGCATAGATGATAGACTAGAAGACAACCCCCTTTGTGGAATTTATAGTTTTGCCTCATCCCCTTCACAAAGGGGACCGACTATCGTCACCAACCTCGTTGGACTTTGCATAGCGCATCCATCGCTGTACAAGGCCTACATTTGCGAGTGCGTGAGCGCAGATGTCAAGACCCTCTCCAAAGTGTTCTTCTCTCTCTCCGCTTGGGATTGACGGGAGCACGTTGACCGATCTTTCCTTGCGAGGATTCTATCAGACCAGTGGCCGCCGTTCGGGAACAATATGCCTTGTATCGTGTCATGTTTGCGTGTGTTCACTGTGTTCTTGCGAGGTGTGTGTTCGCTTCCCCTACCTTCTCCCTTTCCCTCACTTTTCCCATTGATTTGACCATCAGATCCATGAACATCAGGCCACCCTTGAGGTTCACCCTTTATCATCTCGTATCAAGAGCTTTTGGTAGCCACAGATTTCTCATCGATTTGCTCTTTCCCCCATAAATTCGAAAATTCCACCGAAAATAGCCCTAATTTCGTGTTTTGGATCGATCTGTGATTTGAGTGAGTCTTGGTAGGTTTTGGTCCATGGATTACTTGCTAAACCTATTGATCTACCTTCCCTTGCATTTTCATAGCCTAATTTCTTGATTTCCCCCATCAATTTGAGGTTTTGGTTTGAGTTTATCCGCCCAAAACGCGTCCCGGTCGAGTTCTTGACGTCCTTGAATCGACTTGGACCGGATTCTCTGGCCCAGGACCAGAGTATTTTGGGTTAGTGAGCTCATACTGGAGTCTCCGGCCCCCAAGACCGGCGCCTCTGCCCCCGGATAGACAGAAAAACTGTTTCACAGTTTTGAGCATAACTTTTGCCTTCGAACTCAGAATTTGGTGTTCTTTAGCTCGTTTCGAAGAGGATAAGGTTTGATACATCATCATCCAAGTTGTGCATGTTATCTACTCCATCCAAATTACTTTAGCAAGGCGGAATCCAACAATAAAGGGTGAAGATCGATGATGAAAGGTATAAACATTTCACAACTTCTCCCCACTTGGATTCCTTTATGAACTACATTATCTTTGCGATCAACAAACACCTATTGAGACTAGTTTATCCTATGACTACTTGGGATTTTCACATCTGATACGTTGTAGAATTATGAACAAAAGTTGTGAGAGCTATCTCATATAGTTATCTTGTATAGTTGTTGGCACAAGGAAGATGCAAGTGAAAAATAAAAGAAAAAGAGTGATACAAAAAGAAAAGAAAAAGGGAAAAAAGGAAAAGAAAAGAAAGAAAGAAATAAGTGCCTCATAGAATGGGAAGCGCAAGCTCGATGAACATCATATAAGTGGTACTTATTGTGCATATCTTGTAGCCCACCAATTTATTGCAGTCGAACTAGCATCTCTCCTTGCACTTGTGTGACACGAGCTTATAGTCTTTGTTAGGTAATCATTTGGTTCTTAGCTCACTTTAATTTCTCCATCTCACAAGTCCCATTTATCCCACCTTATGCGTTTCCTTAAACATTTTTCCTATATCTTGTGGATTGACTTGTTTTGTTTTGTGATCATTGTGGTTCTTTACTTGCCATTAAAATACCTTGAACTCAGATTGTTTCTTGACATGCCACTTTCCATATCTATCCACCATAAGCTTTGTGTGTGTGCTTTTTGGTTCTTAGTCGGGTTTAGATTTCCTTGTCACTTCACTTTGCTTGGTTTATTGCTTTCAAGTGTGACCACTTGCATGCTACTATCTTCCAAGGTAAAGTAAGGTTTGATGTTGCATCCCTAACACCCTCTACCACTTCCATATACACCACTTGGTCTTGTGAATCATGTCTAGAGACTCCGGAACCGAAGAGGACATATATGACGAATCCATGACGAGCCACAATGACTATGATTCTGTAAGTATAGATGACATGACAGAGCACTACGCCTACGATGACTCGACATGCATGGAAGACATGGAGAACGACATCAACTATGGCTCCTCAAGCATAGAATACTTGGATCTCTACATTGACAATGGCTCCTCATGCATGGAGGATATGGGGCACTACACCGACAATGGCTCCACATGCTTGGGTTATATGGAGTACTACAACAACAATGACTTGCCAAGCATGGATGACTTTGAGTGCGACATCGACAACACCTCGCCAAGCATGGAGGACATGGAGAACTTCATCGACTTTGATGGCTCTTCCATGAGCCATGTTCCTCCACCGCTTGGAGATGGAAGACTACTACGCCAAGCATGTGGAGGCGCATCCAAGAAACCATGACCTTCAAGGCCAAGCGTGCCACACCAAAGGGCACCACTTACTTCGATGATCCACCTCCAAGGCGTCAAGCACCACCACCTCCAAAGCATCAAGCGCCACCATTTCCAAGGTGTCAAGCGCCACCATCTCCAAGGTGCCAAGAACCACAATCTCCAAGGTGTCAAGCGCACCCACCTCTAAGGAATCACGTGCCACCACCTTTAAGAAGAGTGGCACCCCAACATCATCTTCAATAAGAGGTGCCACGAAATAAGAACCTTCATCGACATACATCCTCTATTGTTCATCGCCAGCATAAAGAGGATATAAGACATTGTCCAAGGCATCTTCATCATGAAGATGGAGAATACATGTTGAGCACCATCCATAATTCTCAATCAAGCTCAAGAAGGCACCACCATCACAAGAAGAGTGCCTATTAAAAGGATCATCATCGCGAGCGTCATGTGGATGACCAAGTGCTTCACCAACATAAATCTTCGCCAATGCATGCCAATGACCTCCATCGACACCATCATCATACGGCACCTTCCACTAATAGTGCCACCACCAAAATGGCACCAAGAGCAATCCTTCTTCCACGCCATCAAGCTTCAACGCCAAAACTTCAAGTTCAAGATGAAGCATCCAACTACAAGAACGTCAATGCAACATCTTCGTCAAGCACTCCAAGAAGGTCATACAAGCAAGAGATGGACCTCTACTTCGCCAAGTTGGAAGAGGCCATCAAAAATATGACCCCTTGTGAGATAGAAGAAAACAAGTTGCTTTGTCAACAATTGAATGCCATGGTGAAGTTGGCGTCAATGACCACTACTTCCTATACGAGTGTCACCACCATAATGGAACCCAAAGTACAAGATGGCGACAAGGTTTATAATGGTGAGCATGGGACTTTCCCTTCACTAAAGGAGGCTCATGGAGTTGAGAAAACCGAGCATATCCCTATATGCTTGAGTGATGATGTGGTTCCAGTCCCATGTGAGTATGAGAGCCACTCAACCCACTTGAGTGAGAGCAAGAGTGAGATGAGTGACTCCACCATATGTGAGATTGAGTTCTTCCACTTTGAGGGCCCGAGTGATACACCGAGTGAGTTGAGAGTGGTAGTTGATAGGTCATGTGAGGCTATTCTGATTTCTAACGACTTACCCTCTACCTCTACTGTGTTCTATCATGATGTGCTAGGTTCCATGAACAAAAAGGTGCTAATCTTAGAGATAATGATGCCTCCCATCGAGAAGATGTACATGGTGGATGAAGATGATTCCATCACCATGGAGAAAGAAGAAATCGGCCACAAGGAGGCCCCTACTAACATAACACCCACTTCATATGAGAGGTATGAACAAGGTTAAAAAAAGGGTGTTCATGATGACATGATACCACTAGTGGACATGATGACTCATGATGATTGGCATGCTATGGATGATATTTGTAATATTTCATATGATTCATTTATATTTCCATATGATACTTTGCCTTTGTATAATGTTGAGCATGTGAAATTATTTGATTGTGATGATGTTGCCATAGACATGTCATGCTATAAACATTTCATTTACCCTACCATTGCTTGCAATATGATGAATAATTGCTCTTTCAAATGTTTTACTTGAAATGATGATAAAAATGCTTGTTGTGTTGCAGAAAAATTGACAAACAATTTCTCTTTCCATATGTTTGTCAGCAACCAAGATATTGCTTCGGATATGATTTGCCATGATAGTTATCTAGTTTCTCCCGTTGCTTGAAATAAGATGAATAATTGCTCTTTCAATTGTTTTTCTTGCAACAATAATTATCATATGGTTTGTAATGAGATTTGATGGGTTCGCAGCATGGAAAACAAAAAAATTCTACCGCAAGAACGAACAAAACCCAAATCTAATCTAGATAAAAGCCAAGATCTAATCTATTAGACATGTGCAACGAGATAGATCTGTACTAACCCTTGTAGACCCAAAAGCGTTACGAGATTGGATCTCGTGGTTGATGTAGTCGATCACTTGCCGATCTCAAGATCGAGTGGACGATCCTTCCGGCGCCGCGTTCCGGCAGCGCTTCAGCAGTTGGTCACACGTGCGGAGTCGAAGCAGACCTTCCTCTCCTTGTTCCAGTGAGCAGCGGAGGTAGTAGATCTTCTCCACAGAATCCCAGCAGCACGACGGCGTGGTGGTGGTGGTGGAGTAGAGAATTTTTCAGGGCTTCGCCTAAGCCTGAGCAGAAGAAAGGAGGAGGAGAGAGGCGGCTAGGGTAAGAGTGGAGGGGGCCAGGTGGTGGCGCCTCCACCCCTCTATTTAAAGGAGGGAGGCGCCATGGGGAGGTGGAGTCCTTGTAGGACTCCCTCTCCCTTGGCCGGCGGATCAAGGAGGTGGGGGGAGAGTCCTACTCCCCCACGAATCCTTGTCTTACCCCATAAGGATTCCTTGATCCTTTCTTGGTTTTCAAGTAAACTCCAAGAAATCTTCTAGAACCTTCCGGAACATTCTGAAACCTTCTAGAATCGCCATACAAATACTCCGGAACATTTCCTAACTTAGAAAATGATCCCCAATATATGAATCTTATTCTCCGGACAATTCCGGAGCTCCTCATGACGTCCCGAATCCAATCCGAGACTCCGAACAACATTCGGTCTCCAACGCACATTCTATATCTACTTAAAACAACTTCGAACCTTAAGTGTGTCACCCTACGGTTCGTGAATATGCAGACATGATGGAGACACCTCTCCGATCAATAACCATCAGCGGGACCTGGAGATCCATAATGGCTCCCACATACTCAACGATGACTTTGTGATCGATAGAACCATTAACATACGAAACCAATTCCCTTTGTCACACGATACTATACTTATCCGAGGTTTGATCGTCGGTATCTCCATACCTAGTTCTACCTTGTTACTGACAAGTACTCTTTACTCGTTCCGTGATATGTCATCCCTTGTGACCCAGTCACATGCTTGCAAGCTAACTAGATGACATTCCACCGAGAGGGCCTAGAGCATATCTATCCGTCATATGGATGGACAAATCCCAATCTTGGTCCATGCGCTTCAACACATACTTTCAGAATACCCAATAACACCTTTATGACCACCCAGTTATGAAGCGGTGTTTGATGTCATCAAAGTACCCATCCGGTGATGGTGATTAACATAACCTCATGGTCGAAGGATTAGGTTACTATGTATTTTAAAGCTTATAGCAAATGAACTTAATGACTTGATCTTATGCTATGCTTACTACGGGTGTGTGTCCATCACATCATTCTCCTAATGATATGATCTTGTTATTAACGACATCCAATGTCCATGATCAGGAAACCATGATCATCCATTAATCAACAAGCTAGTTTAACAAGAGGCTTACTAGGGACTCTTTTATGTTTACAAAACACACAAGTATTAATGTTTCCAGTTAATACAATTATAGCATGGGAGGTAAACATTTATCATAAACATAAAGATATAATAATAACCACTTTATTATTGCCTCTTGGGCATATCTCCAACAATCCATTACCCTGTTCCAGTCGCCCAAACATTGGAATTGAGCCAAGAACAGATTCGTGCCCTTTGTTTTGAAAATTACATCCTTCGCCGATGCCCAGGCGTTCCTCATCTGTTTGAATATTGCCGCATGGCTGCACGGTTTGGGGGTGTGAACCCTAAAGATCGCCAACCAACGAACATCTCCGATGAGTTCTTCGATCTCCTCCGAGAAATCTAAGTCTGATTCCTCTTCCCCACACAGATTCAGCCCTTCAAATCTGTCCTCAATCTCCTTCTCTATATTTGATTTACTTGAATTTTCTGCTTTTCCTCCCGAGTACAGATTATCGTTAGGTTGGGCATGAGTTGTTTCTTCTGCCGCCGCCGCCATCTTCGATCCTGTCTCCTTCCCCGCCATGCAGCTTCTCGGGCCCCTAGGGTAGGCCGCCTTCGACACTTGGAACCGAGATCAGCGCGAAAGCTAGATGGAATCACGTCGATTGGGGTATTTTCCTGGTAAAAATCGAGGACTCTCATGCTAGGCGCGAGAGGATGTTGGGAACCCTAGAAACCCTAGGGGAAAAGGAGTGGTGTGGTGATGCAACTTAGGTCACACTAGTTCACCATTCCATGTAAAAGTTGCATTCCTGGGGCTTTTTGGCCTTTCTGACCATGATTTGATACGTGGAGTCCCTAGAGTCAATGCCTGTGTTGTTTTCCAAACCACCTTGATCCACATGAGAACACACACTCTAGTGGACGTGGTGATGCAACTTATATCACAATGCATCACCATGTCATGTGATAGTTGCATTCTAGGGGCTTTTTGGGCTTTCTGACCATGGTTTGACACATGGAGTCCCTCGAGTAAATTCATGTGTTCTTTTCCAAACCACGTTGATCCACATGAGAACATGCACTCAAGTGGATGTGGTGATGTGATGGCTCCGATTTTTGCCATCTTCCACTGCGTTTAAACGTTGTCTTTGGTCAAGCAATTGTCAAATAAACTCTCAACCTTGCCACTAATGACTAATAATGGCAAAGATATGCAAATCCCTTCTTTGAATTATGGTGTGCAGGAAATCACTACTTTTAAGGCAAAATAAGGAGTCATAATGCAGGATTTTGAGGAAGTACCCACGGCCAAGTAATTGGAGAATCTAACCAAGGCGTCAGTATGCTTAACGACCACTTGTACGGGCGTGGTCCGCCTGTACCGCTTGCTCGTACCAAGTGGCGACGGCTTCATCTCGTTAAACTCTACAACTTTCATGAAGACGCCTATATATTTTGAGGCTCCAGCCACCGGCTAGAGAGCCGCCATTCTCAGATTGCATCACAACACCCCCAAAGGAGATCCACACCATTGTTCATCCATAGTTCATGCATTCATCCATTGTTCATCACTTCCACCATCCATCCCTCCACTATCCATAGCCATTGCTTTGTACTTTTAGATCTCCTTGTGATTTGGCGACCATTGTAAGAATATTTGATTTCAATCTAAGTATTTGCATGATATTTTTTTATCTCCGATCTATTTGTTATGAGTGAGTAGTCCTCACGGGCTGCGAGTTGGAGAGAAACCTTGTAGAAATTATGTGCATCTAGATCATGGGAGAATTGTATTTTGTTTGGATTCGTGAGTTGTATCTTTTGTTTCTTCGTCTCTCACCTCAATTTGTGGACTTGTAGGTACCCAATATCCCATAGATTGATAAAGTCTTGAGGTGAGATACTTGGCTAGCGGCAATCTCATAGGAAACTTAGTGACAGAAAGGGAAGTACGGTCTTCGCTTAGCGCCTCATTCGGGATCAACAACAACATCACCACTTAAAGCTTTAATCTGTGTTTACACATAATAATCATTTGCAACCCGTGGCTTCGGTGTGTTATCCGTTGGATTAAAAGTCTATTGCTATGCCCACTACATCATGGGGGCTCTAGAATATTAGGATGTGCTTCCCACAAAAGATTATCTCAATAAAAACACTATACATGATTATGCTTATTATTATCTTTCATCCCATTTGATGTGCAGCTGGAGGTGGATCCTCAACCCTAGCCTATCTCCATCAATTGATGCAACCCCATTATAAAGTAAACTAGATTGGTCTGGTCAGGTAAGATAAAACAAACAAACAAAGTCTTGTAGAAATGTACTTTCTTATTACCTTTTAGCAGTGCTTTCCAAGGTTCGATTAAACCTAGGTCTTATAGAGAAAAAGCTATTATACTACATCCATGAATCCGAATCAAAGGTATCATGATGCAACTTCTATCACACTGGTCCACCATTAAATGTTTTGCAGTTGCATTCCAGGGGCTTTTTAGGCTTTCTGACCATGGTTTGACACATGGAGTCCCTAGAGTCAATGCATGTGTTCTTTTCCAAACCACCTTGATCCACATGACCACACACACTCTAGTGGATCTAGTGATGCAACTTATGTCACAGTGGTTCACCATTCCATGTGGCAGTTGCAATTCCGGGGCTTTTTGGGCTTTTTTTACCATGGTTTGACACATGGAGTCTCCAGTGGTAGTTGCTTTCCAGGGGCTTTTTGGGCTTTCTAACCATGGTTTAACACATGGAGTCCCTAGAGTTAATTGCATGTGTTTTTTCCAAACTACCTTGATCCACATGACCACATGCACTCCAGTGGATGTGGTGATGCAACTTTTGTCACAGTGGTTCACCATTCCATGTGGCAGTTGCATTCCAGGCGCTTTTTGGGCTTTTTGACCATGGTTTGACACATGGACTCCCAAGAGTCAATGCATGTGTTCTTTTCCAAACCACCTTGATCCACATGAGGACCCACATTCTAGTGGATCTTGTGATGCAACTTCTGTCACACTCCTGCACTATTCCATGTGGCAGTTCCATTCCAGGGGATTTTTGGGCTTTCTAACCATAGTTTGACACATGGAGTGCCTAGAGTCAATTCATGTGTTATTTTCAATACCGCCTTGATCCACATGAGAAAATACACTACAGTGGATGTGGTGATGCAACTTCTATCACACTGGTTCACCATTGCATGTAGCAGTTTCATTATATGGGCTTTTTGGGCTTTCTAACCATGGTTTGACACATGGAATATCTAGTGTCAATGCATGGTATCTTTTATAAACCACCTTGATCCACATGACCACACATACTCTAGAGGATGTGATGATGCAACTTCTGTCACACTGGTTCACCATTCCATGTGACAGTTGCATTCCAGGGGCTTTTTGATTATGGTTTGACACATGGAGTTGTTTTCCAAACCACCATGATCCACATGAGAACACAGACTCCAATGGATGTGGTGACGCAACTTCTGTCACACTGCATCACCATGTCATGCTGCAATTGCATTCTAGGGGCTTTTTGGGTTTCTGACCATGGTTTTACACATGGAGTCCCTAGAGTCAATGCATGTATTCTTTTCCAAACCACCTTGATCCACATGAGAACACACACTCTAGTGGATGTGGTGATGCAACTTTTGTGACACTGGTTCACCATTCCATTTGGCAGTTGCATTCGAGGTGTTTTTGGGCTTTTTGACCATGGTTTAACACATGGAGTCCCTAGAGTCAATGCATGTGTTCTTTTCCAAACCACCTTGATACACATGAGAAAATGGACTCCAGTGGATGTGGTGATGCAACTTCTTTCACACTAGTGCACCATTCCATGTGGCAGTTGCATTCTAGGGACTTTTTAGGCTTTCTAACCATAGTTTGACACATGGAGTATCTAGTGTCATTGCTTGTGTTATTTTCCAAACCACCTTGATCAACATGACCACACACACTCTAGTGGGTGTGGTAATGCAACTTATATCACACTGGTTCACAATTCCATGTGGCAGTTGCATTCTAGGGGCTTTTTGGTGTTTCTGACCATGGTTTGACATATGGAGTTCCTAGAGTCAATGCACGTGTTCTTTTCCAAACTACCTTGATCCACATGAGAAAACACACTCATGTGGATGTGGTCATACAACTTCTATCACACTGGTGCGCCATTCCATGTGGGAGTTACATTCTAGGGGCCTTTTGGGCTTTCTGACCATGGTTTGAAACATGAAGTCTCTAGAGTCAATGGATGTGTTATTTTAAATACAACATTGATACACATGAGGAGAGAGACACCAGTGGATGTGATGATGCTACTTATGTCACGCTAGTTCACCATTCCATGTGGCAGTTGCATTCTAGGGTTTTTTTGGCTTTTCTGACCATAGTTTGACACATGGAGTCTCTAGGGTAAATTCATGTGTTATTTTCCAAAGAACCTTGATCAACATGACCACACACACTTTAGCGGATGTGGTGATGCAACTTCTGTCACACTGGTTTACCATTCCATGTGGAAGTTGCATTCTAGGGGCTTTTTGGGATTTCTGACCATGGTTTGACACAAGGAGGTCCTAGAGTCAATACATGTGTTCTTTTCCAAACCACCTTGATCCACATTATTAGACACACTCCAGAGGACATGGTGATGCAAATTCTGTCACAATGGTGCACCATTCCATGTGGCAGTTACATTCTAGGGGCTTTTTGGGCTTCCTGGCCATGGTTTGACACATGGAGTCTCTAGTGTCATTGCATGTGTTCTTTTAAAAACCACCATGATCCAGATGACCACACACAATCTAGTGGATGTGGTGATGCAACTTCTTTCACACTCGTTCAACATTCCATGTGGCGGGTGCATTCTAGGGGTGTTTTGGGCTTTCTGGCCATGGTTTGACACATGGAGTCTCTAGTGTGAATGCATGTGTTCTTTTCAAAACCACCTTTATTCGCATGAGCACACACACTCTAGTGGATGTGGTGATGCAACTTATATCACACTAGTTTACCATTCCATGTGGCAGTTGCATTCCATGGGATTTTTGCGCTTTCTAACCATGGTTTGACACATGGAGTCTCTAGTGTCCCTACATGTCTTCTTTTCCAAGCCACATTTATCCACATGACCACATGCACTCTAGTGGATGTGGTGATGCCACTTCTATCACACTGGTTTACCATTCCATGTGGCAGTTGCATTCTAGGGGTTTTTTCGGCTTTTTTACCATGGTTTGACACATTGAGTCCCTAGATTCAATGCATGTGTTCTTTTCCAAACCTCCTTGCTCCACATGAGAACACACACATCACAGGACGTGGTGATGCAACTTCTATCGCACTAGTGCACCATTCCATGTGGCAGTTTTATTCCAAGGGCTTTTTGGGATTTCTGACCATGGTTGCTTTTTGGGCTTTCTACCATGGTTTGACAAATGGAGTCTCTAGTGTCATTGCATGTGTTCTTTTCCAAACCACCTTGATCCACATAACCACACACACTCTAGTGGTTGTGGTGATGCAACTTCTGTCACACTAGTTCAACATTCCATGTGGCAGTTGCATTCTAGGGGCGTTTTGGGCTTTCTGGCCATGGTTTGATAGATGGAGTCTCTAGTGTCAATGCGTGTGTTCTTTTCTAAACCACCTTTATCCACATGACCAAATACACTCTAGTGGGTGTGGTGATGCAACTCTTATCACACTAGTTTACCATTCCATGAGGAAGTTGCATTCTAGGGGCTTTTGGGGCTTTCTAACCATGGTTTGACACATGGAGTCCCCAGAATCAATGCATGTGTTATTTTACAATCCACCTTGATCCACATAAGAACCTATATTCTAGTGGATGTGGTGATGCAACTTCTGTCACAATGCATCACGAAGTCATGTGACAGTTGCATTCTAGGGGCTTTTTGGGCTTTGTGACCATAGTTTTACAAATGGAGTCCCTAGAGTAAATGCATGTGTTCTTTTCCAAACCACGTTGATCCACATGAGAACACACACTCAAGTGGATCTGGTGATGCAACGTCTATCACAATGGTCCACCATTCCATGTTGAAGTTGCATTCCAGGGGCTTTTTAGGCATTCTGACCATGGTTTGACACATGGAGTCCCTAGAGTCAATGCATGTGTTCTTTTCCAAACAACCTTGATCCACAGGAGAATCCACATTCTAGTGGATGTGGTGATGCAACTTCTATCACATTGGTGCACTATTCCATGTGGCAGTTGCATTCTAGGGGATTATTGGGCTTTATAACCATGGTTTGACACATGGAGTCCCTAGAGTCAACGAATGTGTTCTTTTCAATACCACATTGATCCACATGAGAACATACACTCCAATGGATGTGGTGATTCAACTTCTGTCATACTGGTTCACCATGTCATGTGGTAGTTTCATTATAGGGGCGTTTTGGGCTTTTTGACCATGGTTTGACACATGGAGTCTAGTGTCAATGCATGTGTTCTTTTATAAAACACCTTGATCCCCATGACCACAAATACTCTTGTGGATGGGGTGATGCAACTTCTGTCACAGTAGTTCACCATTCCATGTGGTAGTTACATTCCAGGTGCTTTTTGGGCTTTTTGATTATGGTTAGACACATGGAGTCCCTAGAGTCAATGCATGTGTTCTTTTCAAACCACCATGATCCACATGAGAACACACACTCTAGTGGATGAGGTGATGAAACTTCTATCACACTTCATCACCATGTCATGTGGCAATTGCATTCTAGGGGCTTTTTGGGCTTTCTCACCATGGTTTAACACATGGACTCCCTAGAGTCAATGCATGTATTATTTTTGAAACCACCTTGATCCACATGAGAACACACACTCTAGTAGATGTGGTGATGCAACTTCTATCACACTGCTTCACCATTCCATGTGGAAGTTTCATTCTAGGGGCTTTTTGGTCTTTCTGACCATGTTTTGACACATGGAGTCCCTAGAGTCAATGCGTGTGTTATTTTCCAAACCACCTTGATCCACATGATAAAATGCACTCTTGTGGATGCGGTGACACAACTAGTATCACACTATAACACCATTCCATGTGGCAGTTGCATTCCAGGGGCTTTTTGGGCTTTTTGACCATAGTTTGACACATGGAGTCTCTAGAGTCAATGCATGTGTTATTTTCAATACCACCTTTATCCACATGAGAATACACACTCTAGTGGATGTGGTGATGCAACTTCTGTCAGGTTAATTCACCATTCCATGTGGTAGTTACATTCTAGGGGCTTTTGGGCCTTTTTAGATTTCTGCCCATGGTTTGACACATGGAGTTTTTAGGATCAATTCATGTGTTCTTTTCCAAATAACCTTGATTCACATGACCACACACACTATTGGATGTAGTGATGCAACTTCTGTCACACTAGATTACCATTCCATGTCGTAGTTGCATTCTAGGGGCTTTTTGGGATTTCTAACCATGGTTTGACACATGGAGTCCCTAGTGTCAATGCATGTGTTCTTTTCCAAACCACCTTTATCCACATGACCACACACACTCTAGTGGATGTGGTGATGCAACTTCTGTCACATTGGTTTACCATTCTATGTGGTAGTTGCATTCTAGGGGCTTTTGGGGCTTTCTAACCTTGTCTGACGCATGGAGTCTCTAGTGTCAATGCATGTTTTATTTTCCAAACCACCTTTATCAACATGACCACACACACTCTACTGGATGTGGTGATGCCACTTCTATCACACCGGTTTACCATTCCATGTGGGAGTTGCATTCTAGGGCTTTTTGGGCTTTTTCCATGGTTTGACACATGGAGTCCCTAGAGTCAATGCATGTGTTATTTTCCAAACCACCTTGATCCACATGAGAACACACATTCCAGAGGACGTGGTGATGCAAATTCTATCACACTAGTGCACCATTCCATGTGGCAGTTTCATTCAAGGGGCATTTTGGGCTTTCTCACCATGGTTTGACACATGGAGTCTATAGTGTCATTGTATGTGTTCTTTTCCAAACCACCTTGATCCACATGACCACACACACTCTAGTGGATGTGATGATGCAACTTCTGCCACACTAGTTCAACATTCCATGTGGCAGTTGCATTTTAGGGATGTTTTGGGCTTTCGGGCCATGGTTTGATAGATGGAGTCTCTAGTGTAAATGCAGGTGTTGTTTTCCAAACCACCTTGATCCACATGACCACGAATACTCTAGTGGATGTGGTGATGCAAATTTTGTCACACTGGTTCACCATTCCATGTGGAAGTTGCATTCCAGGTGCTTTTTAGGATTTTTGATTATGGTTTGCCACATGGTGTCCCTAGAGTCAATGTATGTGTTCTTTTCCAAACCACCATGGTCCACATGAGAACACACACTCTAGTGGATGAGTTGACACAACTTCTGTCACACTGCATCATCATGTCATGTGGCAATTGCATTCCAGGTGATTTTTGGGATTTCTGACCATTGTTTAACACTTGGAGTCCCTATAGTCAACGCATGTATTATTTTCAAAACCAGCTTGATCCACATGAGAACACACACTCCATTGGATGTGGTGATGCAACTTCTATCACACTGGTTCACCATTCCATGTGGTAGTTGCATTCTAGGGGCTGTTTTGGCTTTCTAACCATAATTTGACACATGGAGTCTCTAGTGTCATTGCGTGTGTTCTTTTCCAAACCACCTAGATCCACATGACCACACACACTCTAGTGGGTGTGGTGATGCAACTTATGTCACACTGGTTCACCATTCCATGTGGCCGTTGCATTCTAGGGGCCTTTTGGTCTTTCTGACCACGGTTTGACACATGGAGTCCCTAGAGTCAATGCATGTGTTCTTTTCCAAACCACCTTGATCCACATGAGAAAACACAATCTTGTGGATGTGGTGATACAACTTCTATCACACTAGTGCACCATTCCATGTGGCAGTTGTATTCCAGGGGATTTTTGGGCTTTCTGTCCATGGTTTGATACATGGAGTCTCTAGAGTCAATGCATGTGTTATTTTCAATACCACCTTGATCCATATGAGAATACACACTCCAGTGGATGTGGTGATGCAACTTCTGTCACATTAGTTCACCATTCCATTTGGCAGTTGCATTCTAGGGGCTTTTTGGCTTTTTGCAAATGGTTTGACACATGGAGTCTCTAGGGTCAATTCATGTGTTATTTTCCAAAGCACCTTGATCCACATGACCACACACACTCTAGCGGATGTGGTGATGACATTTCTGTCACACTAGATTACCATTCCATGTGGTAGTTGCATTCTTGGGGATTTTTGGGATTTTGTGACCATGGTTTGACACATGGAGTCCCTAGTGTTAATTCATGTGTTCTTGTCCAAATAACCTTTATCCACATGACCACAAACACTCTAGTGGATGTGGTGATGCAACTTCTATCACACTGGTTTGCCATTCCATGTGGTAGTTGCATTCTAGGCTCTTTTTGGGCTTTCTAACCATGGTTTGATGCATGGAGTCTCTAGTGTCAATGCATGTGTTATTTTCCAAAGCACCTTTGTCCACATGACCACACACATTCTAGTGGATGTGGTGATGCAACTTCTGTCACACTAGTTTACCATTCCATGTGGGAGTTGCATTCTAGGGGTGTTTTGGGCTTTTTTTACCATGGTTGACACATAGAGTCCCTAGAGTCAATGCATGTGTTCTTTTCCAAACCTCCTTGATCCACATGAGAACACACATTCTGGAGGACGTGGTGATGAAAAGTATATCACACTGGTGCACCATTCCATGTGGCAGTTTCATTCCAGGGGCTTTTTGGTCTTTCTCACCATGGTTTGACACGTGGAGTCTATAGTGTCATTGCATCTGTTCTTTTCCAAACCACCTCGATCCACATGGACACATACACTCTATTGGATGTGGTGATGCAACTTTTGTCACACCAGTTCAACATTCCATGTGGCAGTTGCATTCTAGGGGTGTTTTGGGATTTCTAGCCATGGTTTGACAGATTGAGTCTCTAGTGTCAATTCATGTGTTCTTTTCCAAACCACCTTTATCCACATACAACACACACTCTAGTGGATGTGGTGATGCAACTTCTGTCACACCGGTTTACCATTCCATGTGGTAGTTGCATTCCACGGGCTTTTTGGGCTTTCTAACCATGGTTGACACATGGAGTACCTAGAGTCAATGCATGTGTTATTTTCCAAACCACCTTGATCCATATGATAACCCACACTCTAGTGGATGTGATGATGCATCTTCTGTCACACTGGTTCACCATCCATGTGGCAGTTGCATTCTAAGGGTTTTTGGGCTTTTTACCATGGTTTGTCACATGGAGTCTCTATTGGCATTGCATGTGTTGTTTTCCAAACCACATTGATACACATGAGAACACACACTCAAGTGGATGTGGTGATGCAACTTATGTCACACTTTTTCACCATTCCATGTGGCAGTTGCTTTCCAAGGGCTTTTTGGGATTTATAACCATAGTTTGACACATGGAGTCTCTAGTGTCATTGCACGTGTTCTTTTCCAAACCGCCTTTATCTACATGACCACACACACTCTAGAGCATGTGGTGATGCAACTTCTGTCACACTGGTTCACCATTCCATGGGCAGTTTCATTCTAGGGGCTTTTTGGGCTTTCTGAACATGGTTTGACACATGGAGCCTCTAGAGTTAATGCATGTGTTCTTTTCCAAACCACCTTGATACACATGAGAACACACACTCCAGTGTATGTGGTGATGCAACTTCTGTCACACTGGTTCTCCATTCCATGTGGGAGTTGCATTCTAGGGGCTTTATGGGCTTTTGACCATCGTTTGACACATGGAGTCTCTAGTGTCATTGCATGTGTTATTTTACAAACCAACTTGATCCACATGAGCACACACACACTCTTGTGTCACACTTGTTCACTATTCCATGTGGCAGTTGCATTCTAGGGGCTTTTGGGGCTTTTTTACCATTGTTTGACACATTGAGTCTCAAATATCATTGCATGTATTATTTTCCAAACCTCCTTGATCCACATGAGTACACAAACTCTAGTGGATGTTGTGATCCAACTTCTATCACACTAGTCCACCATTCCATGTTGAAGTTGCATTCCAAGGGCTTTTTGGGTTTTCTGACCATGGTTTCACACATGGAGTCCCTAGAGTCAATGCATGTGTTCTGTTCGAAACCACCTAGATCCACATGAGAACCCACATTGTAGTGGATGTGCTGATGCAACTTGTGCACTGGTGCACCATTCCATGTGGCAGTTGCATTCCGTGGGATTTTTGGGGTTTCTGACCATGGTTTGACTCATGGAGTCCCTACAGTCAATGCATGTGTTATTTTCAATACCACCTTGATCCACATGAGAACGTACACTCCAGTTGGTAGTTTCATTATCTATCACACTATTTCACCATTCCAGGTGGTAGTTTCATTATAGGGGATTTTTGGGCTTTTTGGCCATGGTTTGACACATTGAGTCTCTAGTGTAAATGCATGTGTTCTTTTATAGACCACCTTGATCCACATGACCACACATACTCTAGTGGATGTGGTGATGCAACTTCTGTCACACAAGTTCACCATTCCATGTGGCAGTTGCATTCCAGGGGCCTTTTGGGCTTTTTGATAATGGTTTGACACATGGAGTCCCTAGAGTCAATGCATGTGTTCTTTTCCAAACCACCTTTATCCACATGAGAATGAAAACTTCATTGGATGTGGTGACACAAGTTCTGGCACACTGCATCAGCATGTCGTGTGGAAATTGCATTCTAGGGGATTTTATGGATTTCTGACCATGGTTTTACACATGGAGTCCCTAGAGTTAAGGCATGTATTATTTTCCAAACCACCTTGATCCACATGAGAACACACACTCCAGTGGATGTGGTGATGCAACTTGTGTCACACTGGTTCACCTTTCCATGTGGCAGTTGCATTCCAGGGGCTTTTTGGGCTTTCTGACCATGGTTTAACACATGGAGTCCCTAGAGTCAATGCATGTGTTTTTTTCCAAACCACCATGATCCACATGAGACAACACACTCAAGTGGATGTGGTGCTACAACTTCTGTCACCGAGTGCACCATTCCATGTGACAGTTGCACTCTAGGGGCTTTTTGGGCTTTTGGCCATAGTTTGACACACGGAGTCTCTAGTGTCATTGCACGTGTTCTTTTCCAAACCGCCTTTATCTACATGACCACACACACTCTAGAGCATGTGGTGATGCAACTTCTGTCACACTGGTTCACCATTCCATGGGCAGTTTCATTCTAGGGGCTTTTTGGGCTTTCTGAACATGGTTTGACACATGGAGCCTCTAGAGTTAATGCATGTGTTCTTTTCCAAACCACCTTGATACACATGAGAACACACACTCCAGTGTATGTGGTGATGCAACTTCTGTCACACTGGTTCACCATCCCATGTGGTAGTTGCATTCTAGGGGCTTTTGGGGCTTTATGACCATGGTTTGACACATGGAGTCTCGAGAGTCAATGCATGTGTTCTTTTCAAAATTCCATTGATCTCCATGACCACACACACTCTAGTGGATGTGGTGATGTAACTTCTGTCACACTGCTTCACCGTTCAATGTGGCAGTTGTGTTCCAGGGGCTTTTTGGGCTTTTTGACCATGGTTTGACACATCAGTCCCTAGAGTCAATGCATGTGTTATTTTCCAAACCACCTTGATCCACATGACCACACACACTACAGTGGATGTGGTGATGCAACTTTTGGCAAACTGGTTCGCCGTTCCATGTGGCAGTTGCATTCTAGGGCCTTTTTTGGCTTTTGACCATAGTTTGACACATGAAGTCTCTAGAGTTAATGCATGTGTTCTTTTCAAAAGCACCTTGATCCACATGACCACACACACTCTAGTGGACGTGGTGATGCAACTTCTATCACACAGGTTTACCATTCCATGTGGCACTTGCATTCCAAGGGCTTTTTGGGCTTTATGACCATGGTATGACACATGGAGTCCCTAGAGTCAGTTCATGTGTTCTTTTCAAAACCACCTTGATCGACATGACCACACACACTCTATTGGAAGTGGTGATGCATCTTCTCTCACACTGGTTCACCATTCCATATGGCAGTTGCATTTTAGGCATTCTGGCCATGGTTTGACACATGGAGTCCCTAGAGTCATTTCATGTGTCATTTTATAAACCACCTTGATCCACATGAGAACCCACACTTTATTGGATGTGGTTCTTCTATCACACTTGTTCACCATTCCATGTGGCAGTTGCATTGTAGGGCTTTTTGACCATGGTTTGACACATGGAGCCTCTAGAGTCAATGCATGTGTTCTTTTCCAAACCACCTTGATACACATGCGAACACACACTCTAGTGTGTGTGGTGATGCAACTTCTTTCACACTGGTTCACCATCCCATGTGACAGTTGCATTATAGGGGCTTCTTGGGCTTTCTGACCATGGTTTGACACATCGAGTCCCTAGAGTCAATGCATCTGTTATTTTCCAAACCACCTAGATCCACATGACCACACACACTCCAGTGGATGTGGTGATGAAACTATTCGCAAACTGGTTCACCTATCCATGTGGCAGTTCCATTCCGAGGCCTTTTTGGGGTTTTTGACCATGGTTTGACACATGGAGTCTCTAGAGTCAATGCATGTGTTCTTTTCAAAACCACATTGATCCACATGACCACACACACTCTAGTGGATGTGGTGATGCAACTTCTATCACACAGGTTTACCATTCCATGTGGAACTTGCATTCCTGGGCCTTTTTGGGCTTTATGACCATGGTTTGACACATGGAGTCCCTAGAGTCAATGCATGTGTTCTTTTCAAAACCACCATGATCCACATGTCCCCACACTCTCTAGTGGATGTGGTGATGCATCTTCTGTCACACTGGTTCACCATTCCATATGGCAGTTGCATTCTAGGGGCTTTTTGGGCATTCTGGCCATGGTTTGACACATGGAGTCCCTAGATTAATTGGATGTGTTATTTTCTAAACCACCTTGATCCACATGAGAACCCACACTCTATTGGATGTGGTGCTTCTATCACACTTGTTCACCATTCCATGTGGCAGTTGCATTCTAGGGCTTTTTGACCATGGTTTGACACATGGAGACTCTAGAGTCAATGCATGTGTTCTTTTACAAACCACCTTGATACACATGAGAACACACACTCTAGTGTATGTGGTGATGCAACTTCTGCCACACTAGTTCACCATCCCATGTGGCAGTTGCATTACAGGGGCTTTATGGGCTTTCTGACCATGGTTTGACATATGCAGTCTCGAGAGTCAATGCATGTGTTCTTATCAAAACACCATTGATCTGAATGACCACACACACTCCAGTGGATGTGGTGATGTAACTTCTGTCACACAGGTTCACCGTTCGATGTGGCAGTTGCATTCTAGGTCCTTTTTGGGATTTTTGACCATGGTTTGACACATGGAGTCTCTTGAGTCAATGTATGTGTTCTTTTCAAAAACCTTTTGATCTAGATGACCACACACATTGAAGTGGATGTGGTGATGCAACTTCTATCACACGGGTTTACCATTCCATGAGGCAGTTGCATTCTAGGGGCTTTTTGGGCTTTATGACCATGGTTTGACACATGGAGTCCCTAGAGTCAATTTAAATGTTCTTTTCAAAACCACCTTGATCCGCATGATCACACACACTCTAATGGATGTGGTGATGCATATTCTGTCACACTAGTTCGCCGTTCCATATGGCAGTTGCATTCTAGGGGCTTTTTGGGCATTCTAGCCATGGTTTGACACATGGAGTCCCTAGAGACAATGCATGTATTATTTTCCAAACCACCTTGATCCACATGAGAACCCACACTCTATTGGATGTGGTGAGGCAACTTCTATCACACCGGTGCACCATTCCCTGTGGCAGTTGCATTCCAGGGGATTTTTGGCCTTGCTGGCCATGGTTTGACACATGGAGTCCCTAGAGTCAATTCATGTGTTACTTTACAAACCACCTTGATCCACATGTGAACACACACTCTAGTGGATGTGGTGATGCAACTTCTGTCACAGTGGTTCACCATTCCATGTGGCAGTTTCATTCTACTTTTGGGTTTTGTGACCATGGTTTGACATATGGAGTCTCTAGTGTCAATGCATGTGATCTTTTTCCAAACCACCTTGATCCACATGACCACACACACTCTAGTGGATGTGTTGATGCAACTTTTCTCATACTGGTTTACCATTCCATGTGGCAGTTGCATTCGTGGGGTTTTTGGGCTTTTTGACCATGGTTTGACACATGGGGCCTCTAGAGTCAATGCATATGTTCTTTTCCAAACCACGTTGATACATACGAGAACAAACCCTCTTGTGTACATGGTGCTGCAATTTCTATCACACTGGTTGACCATTCCATGTGGCAGTTGCATTCCAGGGGATTTTTGGGCTTTCTGACCATGGTTTGAAACATGGAGTCTCTAGAGTCAATGCATGTGTTCTTTTCAAAACCACATTGATCCACATGAGCACACACACTCCAGTGGATGTGGTGATGCAACTTCTGTCACACTGATTCACCTTTCGATGTGGCAGTTGCATTCCAGGGGCTTTTTGGGCTTTCTGACCATGGTTTGGCACATGGAGTCCCTAGAACCAATGCATGTGTTCTTTTCTGAACCACCTTGATCCACATGACCACACACACTCTAGTGGATGTGGTGATGCAACTTTTGTCACAATGGTTCACAATTCCATGTGCGGGATTTTTGGGCTTTCTGACCATGGTTTGGCACATGGAGTTTTTAGAGTCAATGCATGTGTTATATTCAAAACCACCTTTATCCAGATGACCACACACACTCTAGTCGACGTGGTGATGCAACTTATATCACACTATTTACCATTCCATGTGGCGGTTGCATTCTAGGGCCTTTTTGGGCTTTCTGGCCAGTGTTTGACACATGGAGTGCCTAGAGTCAATGCATGTGTCCTTTTCAAAACCACCTAAATCCACATGACCAGACACATTCTATTGTACATGGTGATGCAACTTCTGCCACACTTGTTCACCGTTCCATGTTTGCATTTGCGTTCCAGGGGCTTTTGACCATGGTTTGACACATGGAGTCCCTAGAGTCAATGCATGTGCTATTTTACAAACCACCTTGATCTACATGAGAACCCACAATCTAGTGGATGTGGTGATGTAACTTCCGTCACACTAGTGCACCATTCCATGGGATTCTAGGGGATTATTGGGATTTCTGACCATGGTTTGACACATGGAGTACCTAGAGTCAATGCATGTCTTCTTTTCAATACCACATTGATACACATGAGAAGACACACTAGTGGATTTGGTGATGCAACTTTTGTCACACTAGTTCACCATTCCATGTGGAAGTTTCATTCTAGGGGATTTTCGGGCATTTGACCAAGGTTTGACACATGCAGTCTCTAGTGTCAATGCATGTGTTCTTTTCAAAACCACATTGATCTGCATGACCACACACTCCAGTGGATGTCGTGATGCAACTTTTGTCACACTGGTTCACCATTCGATGTGGCAGTTGCATTACAGGGGCTATTGGGGCTTTCTAACCATGCTTTGACACATGGAGTTCCTAGAGTTAATGCATGTGTCCTTTTTCAAACCCCTTTGATCCACATGACCACACACACTCTAGTGGATGTGTCGATGCAACTTCTGTCATACTGGTTTACCATTCCATGTGGCAGTTGCATTCCTAGGGCTTTTGGGATTTTTGACCAAGGTTTGACGCATGGAGCCTCTAGAGTCAATGCATGTGTTCTTTTCCAAACCACCTTGATACATATGAGAACAAACGGTCCAGTGTACGTGGTGATGCAACTTCTATCACACTAGTTGACCATTCCATGTGGCAGTTGCATTCCAGAGGATTTCTGGGCTTTCTGACCATGGTTTGAAACATGGAGTCTCTAGAGTCAATGCATGTGTTCTTTTCAAAACCACATTGATCCACATGACCGCACACACTCCAATGGACGTGGTGATGCAACTTCTGTCACACGAGTTCAACATTCGATGTGGCAGTTGCATTCCAGGGGCTTTTTGGGATTTCTGACCATGGTTTGACACATGGAGTCCCTAGAGTCAATGCATGTGTTCTTTTTTTGAACCACCTTGATCCACATGACCACACACACTCTAGTGGATGTGGTGATGCAACTCACACTGGTTCACAATTCCATGAGGGTTTTTTTTGGGCTTTCTAACCATGGTTTGACACATGGAGTTTATAGAGTCAATGCATGTGTTATATTCAAAACCACCTTGATCCACATGATCACACAGACTCTAGTCGATGTAGTGATGCAACTTCTATCACACTATTTACCATTCCATGTGGTCGTTGCATTCCAGGGCCTTTTTGGGCTTTCTGGCTAGTGTTTGACACATGGAGTCCCTAGAGTCAATGCATGTGTCTTTTTCAAAACCACCTAGATCCACATGACCACACACACTCTATTGTACATGGTGATGCAACTTCTGCCACACTGGTTCACCATTCCGTGTTTCCAGTTGCATTCCAGGGGATTTTGGGGCATTTTGACCATATTTTGACACATGGAGTCCCTAGAGTCAATGCATGTGCTATTTTACAAACCACCTTGATCCACATGAGAAGCCACACTCTAGTGGATGTGGTGTTGCAACTTATGTCCCACTAGTGCACCATTCCATGTGGTAGTTGCATTCTAGGGGATTTTTGGGCTTTTTGACCATGGTTTGACACATGGAGTCTCTAGTGTCAATGCATGTGCTCTTTTCAAAACCACATTGATCTGCATGACCACACACTCCAGTGGATGTGGTGATGCAACTTTTGTCACACTGGTTCACCATTCGATGTGGCAGTTGCATTACAAAGGCTTTTGGGGCTTTCTAACCATGGTTTGACACATGGACTCCCTAGAGTCAATGCACGTGTCATTTTTCAAACCACCTTGATCCACATGACCACTCACACTCTAGTGGATGTGTTGATGCAATTTCTATCATACTGGTTTACCATTCCATGTGGCGGTCGCATTCCTGGGGCTTTTGGGATTTTTGACCATGGTTTGACACATGGAGCCTCTAGAGTCAATGCATGTGTTCTTTTCCAAACCACCTTGATACATATGAGAACAAACACTCCAGTGTACGTGGTGATGCAACTTCTATCACACTAGTTGACCATTCCATGTGGCAGTTGCATTCCAGGGGATTTTGGGGCTTTCTGACCATGGAAAGAAACATGGAGTCTCTAGAGTCAATGCATGTGTTCTTTTCAAAACCACATTGATCCACATGACCACACACACTCAAGTGGATGTGGTGATGCAACTTCTATCACATTGATTCACCTTTCGATGTGGCAGTTGCATTCTAGGGGATTTTTCGGGTTTCTAACCATGGTTTGACACATGGAGTCCCTAGAGTCAATGCATGTGTTCTTTTCTGAACCAACTTGATCCACATGACCACACACACTCTAGTGGATGTGGTGACGCAACTTTTGTTACACTGGTTCACAATTCCACGTGGGGGATTTTTGGGCTTTCTGACCATGGTTTGACACATGGCGTTTCTAGAGTCAATGCATGTGTTATATTCAGAACCACCTTGATCAAGATGACCACACACAATCTAGTCGACGTGGTGATGCCTCCACTTATATCACACAATTTACCATTCCATGTGGTGGTTGCATTCCAGGGCCTTTTGGGGCTTTCTGGCCAGTGTTTGACACATGGAGTCCCTAGAGTCAATGCATGTGTCCTTTTCAAAATCACCTAGATCCACATGACCACACACACTCTATTGTACAAGGTCATGCAACTTCTGCCACACTGGTTCACCATTCCATGTTTGCAGTTGCATTCCAGGGGCTTTTGGGGCATTTTGACAATGGTTTAACACATGGGGTCCCTAGAGTCAATGCATGTACTATTTTACAAACCACCTTGATCCATGTAACACCCTCGAATCGTCCCTATTCAAGTTTTAGCGCTTCCCGCCAAACCCGCATAGAAACGATTCAAGGACGCCCACCAGGCACTTTCGTGCGGGTGGAAAACGAAGTAATACCATTACACAATAGTCCATGATGGAACCCACAGAACATATATATATACAACAATGACTCCATGAGTCAAGAATACAGATATAAAGTACAAAGATCCAATTCACCTTGAAAACGATACAACATTCGATTACGGATAAGATGCAAATGGGGCTAAGATCCCTGAAGAATAACCAATAGCGTCCATAACCTTGCCCAGGACAAGCCGGAAGGGTAACCCTACTAACGACGTCGATCGCAAACCTGCTAAAACAAAGGGGTGCCGACAAAGGGCAAAGGCAAAAGGAGGAGCGTCAGTACTGAGGCCAGTACATGGCGAGGCTAGAATTCGGTGGCTCTTGCCTACATAGGAATGGTGGACTGAAGCGGCAGCGCAGCATGCACTAAACAATCTATAGAGACTCGATTCAACTGTCGGCTATTAGAGAGGGATAAGAAAGACCTATTCGGATCCAACCTGATAGTAACACCAAACATACCCATCCTGGCATTTCCCCCTCGAGACCAAACGAGGAAGTCAAACCGAGGAACTCACACAGTTGGTAGTTTTGTTCATTCCATTATAGTTGAAGCACTTACTAGTCAGATATAGACAGCATGAGTCATCCTGATAGCATAAGTAGTGGGCAGTTTTAGTTAACCATTCAGTTGTAGTTGCAGTACTTACTAGTCAGATACAATTAGCATGTGACATTCCAAACCCCAGCAGTTGTTGGCACTTTTATTTCATTCCATTGGAGTTGCGATACTTACTAGGCAGGTATAACATGACCCGATACACCCCAGTTTCACCAGTTGTTGGCACTTTCATTATCCATTCCATTGTAGTGAAGATGATTATTAGTCACATATTAAGTCAAATTTATAACGCTACTTTAGTTATGCTTGTCTATGATCGAGATATTGTGCTCCGAGTCGTCCATAACTGCGGACACGGCTTTCAGAAAGATTTAACCTGCAGGGGTGCACAAATAGCAACACACACACGATCAACCTCGGAAAAACCAACTCAAAACCCAACGAGGCTTTCACGACAAAGCAATCATAGGATTCATAAAATATTTTAGGGGGCCACCCCACTAAGCTACCCGCAACGAAGTTGGCCGGCTCCGAAACAGACCCAGGGTTTGTGACGACGGATGTAAACGACTGGGAACCCGAAAGTGTGACTGGGCTTGTCGATACCGCGAAAACGTGGCATGGTCCAAAATAGTAAAGGTGCTCCACGCACAATCTTAAATAAAGCAGTAAAGCATGGCATAAGTACAGGATAGTAATAAAGCCCCAAACTACTTTGTGGCCCCAAGAAATAAGAAATGAATCAAGCTCTGGCTAAGGTGGATCCATAGAGTTCCCGGATGTGGATAGTGCGAATAATCAAGGTACATGTATCAAGTACTCGGGGCCTACGGGACACAAGTGGACATGAAAAACCAAATAGCATATATTGTCCACTGGTGCCTCTTTCATTAGTTATCCCAACAGTTTAATAGTTGTATTTAATGAAGGGTTCCGTAGCAGAAAACTATATTATGTAGACATAAGTAACGGAGAAGGAATACAGTATTCATACCTTTGCAAACAGAGGCACGCCTTATGCAGGAAGGCGTATATTGATTAAGACGAGCAGCACCCTAAGTGTGGTGCCTCCAAAGTACTACACACGTCCGGTGTAGGTGGCGTCTCCCGGGCTCCGATCCAGCCGAGCAGCGGAAGAAGAAGATGCCGGACCGAAGATCACACGACGGTAGTGTGAAGGTGGAGAACTCAAATCCCTCGAGGTCCTCCCCAATATTACGGAGAAGTCCTCATAGGAATATGAGAGAGAGAATGAGAGAATTGGATGCCTCCAAAGGGGTGGGGGGAGACCCTTATATATAGTAGGAGGGGGGCTCACCACCTAGGGGCTAGACGGTGTGGGACTAAACCCCACACCCGCCGGCCACCTAGGGGCAGCCGCTGGCCCTAGGTGGGCCCCACTTGGGAAGCCCACCAAGTCAAGGCTGGCCGCCCCCCTCCCCTTAGGCGTCTTGCCCTATTGTGCCTCCCTTCGGGTGAGGCCCATTAGCATTAGGAAGCCTTTAATAATAAAATAAAATATATATTTAATATTAATTCTCCAATTAACATTCAAATACATATATTATCATATTCCTTTACTTTGGAACTCCTTCCTAACCCCTTCCGATCACCATCGGATGTTACTCGGAACTATTCCGGTTTCTCTCTCTCTATTTCTCCTACGGTACCTCATCTATCCCTAAGCGCCCCCACCCTTAAGTGTGACATCCTTCGGTTCGGGAACACTCCGGACATGATTGAGAATCCTCTCACATCAATGATCATCAGCGGGACCTAGATGCCCATGATGACCCCCATGCATTTCACGAATCTTATCGCTCGAACCGTGAATAGTCGTTTCCCGTTCCCTTTGCCACTTGATACCTAGTTCATCTGAGACTTGATCTTCGGTATCTACATACCTTAGTTTGATCTCGTTGCCGATGAACTTGTTTACTCGTTCCCATGCCGTTGCGTTCCGTGACCTAGTCACACGCTTGCAAGCTTCATTAATGCAATGTCACCGAGATGGCCACATATGTATCTATCCGTTACATGGACTGGCAAATCCTAGTCTTGATATGTACTCCTCTACGCGTTCCTTCGGGAAACCTGAGTGGCACCTTTTCGATCATCCAGTCACGGTATGATACTTGATAACCATCTAAGCTCCCTCCAAAACGGTGATTTGCATTATCTCACAGTCTAAGGATCGGGTTAAGAGGTTTCATGTGTTTTATCATCAATGCTGAACTTTGTAACTAGATCTCATTGAGATACAACTATCGGATGTTTGTCTATCACGTCATTCAACCAATGACGTGACCTCATTGTCAATTGGCATAAATGCCCATGATCTTGAAATCCAGATCATCCTCATGACCAATGAACTAGTTCGCTAGAGGTAACTAGAGACACGGTTTGTTTACATACCACATGTGTATTAACGTTTCGTATTAACACAGTTATAGCACAGTATGAAACGTATTATGAACATATAGGAGATATATCAAACAATACACTTTATTATTTGCCTCTAGGGCATAACTCCTTCATTTAAAGTCATGATCCTCTCCACCGTAAAGCATATGACAACATTCCAACAACTGTGTGGTACTTCACGACATGGGATCGCACCTGAGCAAGCGACTACGACTCGCAAGGCCATCTATCTACCACACAACAGGTAATAGGAGGTGTCCAAGGCAATATAAAGCCTGCACAGAATATATCTAGTATGAAACACTAAAGCAACACGACACGGATAACAATAGATCAACAGGAGGAAATAAAGACTATAAATGCAAAATAGATAGAAAAGGGGAGAATGCTCGCCTGGGAAACACTGCCGAAGGTTCATATCCGAAGGACTTGTCGATACTCGCAGCCACTCAATGGCCTAATCTGCGAAGAAGCAAACACTAAAAGAAACACCGGATGCACTATTTAATACTACGACAGAAGAATCAGCATGTTTATGATATGATGTATGACATGGCAAAGATGCGATGCGACTAGGTAATATTAAGCGAAACCGTGGTCCCGACAATTAATTAGATGATTTATGTTGTTTAGATACCCAGCAATTTAAATGTTGTCTTAACAAGGCAAAACATGGCATCGGTTCGCTAATTTTTTTTAAATGGAGCCAATATAACACTAGAATCGTCCACATATGGTCTCTATATTTAATTATGAGGTGAATCGACAAAGTACCCCCAAACGAATAAACATGTATGCAAGTATGGATGATTTAATATGCAAAAAGTTAATATGGCATTTATAAAATAAGGATAGATAGGGGTCACACATCTCGGATCGAAGAACTTGGGGCTCGGAGGGGTTCAGGTTTGGTCTTCGGGGCAACGGCCTTCGGATCCGTGAAGGCGATCTTGGCATTCCGGGGTCTCGGTGGGATCAGTCTTCGGTTCTAGGAAGGAGTTCTTGGTGCTCCCTGAGGTAGATCTTGTCGGTTCCACCCCAAAGGCCTTGTTGTTCCGTGACGGAGATCTCCGGGTTCGGGTTCGCGGTTCCTCGTCGACGGCTCGGGGTCATGGTACCGGGAAGGAGATCTTGGCAATGAGCTTGTCAACTCGAGAGAACTTGCAATAGTCTTCTACCGAAGACATATCACCAAAACACGATAGCAGACACTAAACAGGACGCTACGTGGAGGCCCGTGTCCCATTCATACATTAACTCGAACACCTTGCTGATGGGACACATCCGGATGGCAACAAACCGGCTCGATGGCGGGACACGCGCGCGGGTAGTAGTGCTTGCTCGACGAGGCCGGGAGGGTCTCTGGCCGCGGACAGAGGAGGTCCCTGCGAGGCCGGCTTGAAGCAGGTGGAGGCGCTCGCGGACGGGGAGGAGCAGGGCAGCGAAGAGGAGACATCGTGACGGCGGCCAGAAGCGCGGTGGGGAGGAGCTTCAGGAGGCGGCCGGAACTACCGAGGGTTGATCCCTTGGAGGCGCAGAAGCAGGGACTCGAGGAAGGGCATGTCGGTAGCGAAGGGCGAGGTCGGTGCAGGGCCTGCTCGGGTGGCGCGCGCCAGACGGCTCTGCAGTGAGGTTGCGCGTCGATGGCGGCATCAGTTGAAGAGGACGGTGCGGCCGGAGGAGCTCTACGAGGCCCGCGTCGATGGGTTCGCAGGCCGGAAGGGAGAATGCGACGGTGGTGCTCCCGGCCCGTGCTGTGGAGGCCGGCACGGTGGAGCTCGCAGGTGCCGCGGGCACACACCCAGACGACGAGGTGACGCAGAAGGCGGTCGGTGCAGAGGCGAGCAGAGGAGGAGGTGGGGGAGGAGCATGCCGGCAACGGGGCGAGCAGCGACGCCTGGGCCAGGCGAGGGAAGCAGAGGGTGGCGGGGATGGTGCGGATCTCGTCGGTGCAGTCGGCGTGCGGGAGGAACCGTGCGCGAGGGAGAGAGGCAACTGGCGGCGCGCCGAGGCAGAGAGTGGTGGCGACTGTGCGAGTTGGGACGAGCGAGCACGGAGGGAATCTCGGTGGAGAGACGGCGCGTGGGGATCGTGTGAGGGAGAGGTGGCCGCGGTAGCGCGTCGCGACGCGGAACGCATGCGGTTGGTGGGGTCGGTCGAGGCGGTTTAACCGCGAGGTGGATGCGGGGCCACAGGGGGAACGCTCCGTGCGGAGGATCCGAGGCGGTCGGGCGTGGGGCTTGCTGCGGTCGGAGAGGGCCAGCGGGGCGGGTCGGGGGACGATTGCGGCAGGTGCGCCGGGTCGGGTCGGGGTTAGGTGGGAGCTGGGTGGGGTTGGCGTGTAGCGGCCAGGTGCGAGCGGCACGTCGGACGCGCGCTATATGCACTGGTGTCGTGCGCTGCTATGTTAGGTATGTGTGCTGCCTCGCGTGAGTGCAGTGGCGGGTTGGGACTTGGGACTAGGTGGTTTAGGCTAGGGATTAGGGTTAGGGTTTGGAGGTGGCTGGCTGGGCTTTTGGGCATGGCTGGCTGCCTCCCAAAAATAATATAAATTTTGGTTATTATTTTAACAGACGTTTGTAATTTGTTTTTAGACAAACAAAATATCCAGGAGAGACCGGGGTTTTGATTTGAATAAATACGGGGGATATTTTAGAAAACAAAACTAGGCTTTTAGAAAATAGTTTTAGACAAAACATATGCATGGTGATGACGATGCTCAAATGCAATGTGGCATGATGGCATGATCATGTGGTCATGATGATGCACAAAATAAAAATAACACATGATTTTCTAGTAGTGGTTTTACCCGGGGTGCTACAATTCGACACCACTAACAATGGATCTCGCCCTCGAGATCCGCCTCATGGAACGGGGAAGAAGGCCGATGATCTGGATATTCTCGCTCCGTGTAGATCCTCGGGACACCACTAACAAAGATCCTGCTCCATCTTCAATTTGGCGACACCACCGACAAGGGATCATTGCTCACGTTTATCGAGAGGGCACTCCGGAGAAACAAAGATAAAGTTAAAGGTCACAAGGCTACCTCTAACTTCAGTGGAATGAGTAAATTGCCTTGATCCACCAATTCAATGTACAAGAGCGAATGATAAGAGTAGTGTTATGGTAGCTACTCCATCCCGCACTCAAAGCATTACTCTGCACAAGAATAGGGGAATTATACAACCAACTCTCGGAATTCAGACTGAAGATCTTGACAATCAGTATTAACAAAGATTCAAAAAGATGATGATGTCACTGTCTCGGAAGTCGCAAAACAGCAAAGCACTTGAAGAGGGATCAAATAGAGCAAAATCCAGATGTAGAACCACCTACAAAAGGAAGGAAATGAAACCCTAAAGGTTTGACGAAAACCCCAACCACTGGAAATTCTAGACTTGAAGAAGGTAAGAGATTAGATTAAACACACGAAGATAAGAGGAGAAAGAATGGAGGTAAGGAGTAAAATCAGAACTAATCAGATCTATCTAACGCATTTGTAGCAAAATAGTTTGACACTAGAGGACGTCCGTTGGCAAGGTTAACCTACAGGCTGGACCAGTGAGGTATCGTAAACCTTTGCTCTGATACCACTTTGTAACACCCTCGAATCGGCCCTATGCAAGTTTTAGCGCTTCCCGCCAAACCCGCATAGAAACGATTCAAGGACGCCCACCAGGCACTTTCGTGCGGGTGGAAAACGAAGTAATACCATTACACAATAGTCCACGATGGAAACCATAGAACATATATATACAACAACGAATCCATGAGTCAAGAATACAGATATACAGTACAAAGATCCAATTCATCTTGAAAACGATACAATATTCGAGTACGGATAAGACGCAAATGGGGCTAAGATCCCTGAAGAATAACCAATGGCGTCCATAACCCTTCCCAGGCCAAGCCGGAAGGGTAACCCTGCTAACGATGTTGATCACAAACCTGCTAAAACAAAGGGGTGCCGACAAAGGGCAAAGGCAAAAGGAGGAGCGTCAGTACTGAGGCTAGTACACGGCGAGGCTAGAATTCAGCGGCTCTCGCCTACATAGGTATGGTGGACTGAAGCGGCAGCGCAGCATGCACTAAACAATCTATAGAGACTCGATTCAACTGTCGGCTATTAGAGAGGGATAAGAAAGACCTATTCGGATCCAACCTGATAGTAACACCAAACATACCCATCCTGACATTTCCCCCTCGAGACCAAACGAGGAAGTCAAACCGAGGAACTCACATAGTTGGTAGTTTTATTCATTCCATTATAGTTGAACCACTTACTAGTCAGATATAGACATCATGAGTCATCCTGATAGCATAAGTAGTGGGCAGTTTTAGTTAACCATTCAGTTGTAGTTGCAGTACTTACTAGTCAGATACAATTAGCATGTGACATTCCAAACCCCAGCAGTTGTTGGCACTTTTATTTCATTCCATTGGAGTTGCGATACTTACTAGGCAGGTATAACATGACCCGATACACCCCAGTTTCACCAGTTGTTGGCACTTTTATTATCCATTCCATTGTAGTGAAGATGATTACTAGTCACATATTAAGTCAAATTTATAACGCTACTTTAGTTATGTTTGTCTATGATTGAGATAATGTGCTCCGAGTCGTCCATAACCGCAGACACGGCTTTCAGAAAGATTTACCCTGCAGGGGTGCACAAATAGCAACACACACATGATCAACCTCGGAAAAACCAACTCAAAACCCAACGAGGCTTTCACGACAAAGCAATCATAGGATTCATAAAATATTTTAGGGGGCCACCCCACTAAGCTACCCGCAACAAAGTTGGCCGGCTCCGAAACGGACCCAGGGTTTGTGACGACGGCTGTAAACGACTGGGAACCCGAAAGTGTGACTGGGCTTGTCGATACCGCGAAAACGTGGCACGGTCCAAAACATTACAGGTGGTCCACGCACAATCTTAAATAAAGCAGTAAAGCATGGCATAAGTACAGGATAGTAATAAAGCCCCAAACTACTTTGTGGCCCCAAGAAATAAGAAATGAATCAAGCTCTGGCTAAGGGGGATCCATAGTCTCCCGGATGTGGATAGTGCGAATAATCAAGGTACATGTATCAAGTACTCGGGGCCTACGGGACACAAGTGGACATGAAAAACCAAATAGCATATATTGTCCATCGGTGCCTCTTTCATTAGTTATCCCAACAGTTTAATAGTTGTATTTACAGTCATGATCCTCTCCACCGTAAAGCATATGACAACATTCCAACAACTGTGTGGTACTTCATGACACGGAATCGCACCTGAGCAAGCGACTACGACTCGCAAGGCCATCTATCTACCACACAACAGGTAATAGGAGGTGTCCAAGGCAATATAAAGGCTGCACGGAATATATCTGGTACGGAACACTAAAGCATCACGACACGGATAGCAATAGATCAACAGGAGGAAATAAAGACTTTAAATGCAAAATAGGTAGAAAGGGGGAGAATGCTCGCCTGGGAAACACTGCCGAAGGTTCATATCCGAAGGACTTGTCGATACTCGTAGCCACTCAACGGCCTAATCCGTGAAGAAGCAAACACTAAAAGAAACACCAGATTCACTATTTAATACTACGACAGAAGAATCAGCATGTTTATGATAAGATGTATGACATGGCAAAGATGCGATGCGACTAGGCAATATTAAGCGAAACCAGGGTCCCGACAATTAATTAGATGGTTTATGTTGTTTAGATACCCAGCAATTTAAATGTTGTCTTAACAAGGCAAAACATGGCATCGGTTCGCTAAACAAATTTAAATGGAGCCAATATAAGACTAGAATCATCCACATATGGTTTCCATATTTAATTATGAGGTGAATCGACAAAGTACCCCCAAACGAATAAACATGTATGCAAGTATGGACGATTTAATATGCAAAAAGTTTATATGGCATTTATAAAATAAGGATAGATAGGGTTCACACATCTCGGATCGAAGAACTTGGGGCTCGGAGGGGTTCAGGTTCGGTCTTCAGGGGAACGGCCTTCGGATCCGTGAAGGCGATCTTGGCATCCCGGGGTCTCGGTGGGATCGGTCTTCGGTTCCAGGAAGGAGTTCTCGGTGCTCCGTGAGGTAGATCTTGTCGGTTCCACCCTAAAGGCCTTGTTGTTCCGTGACGGAGATCTCCGGGTTCGGGTTCGCGGTTCCTCGTCGTTGGTTCGGGGTCATGGTATCGGGAAGGAGATCTTGGAAATGAGCTTGTCAACTCGAGAGAAATTGTAATAGTCATCTACCGAAGACATATCACCAAAACACGACAGCAGACACTAAACAGGATGCTACGCGGAGGCCCGTGTCCCATTCATACATTAACTCGAACACCTTGCTGACGGGACACATCCGGATGGCAACAAACTAGCTCGGTGGCGGGACTCGCGCGCGGGCAGTAGTGCTTGCTCGACGACGCGGGGAGGGTCTCTGGCCGCAGGCAGAGGAGGTCCCCGCGGGCAGGTGGAGGCGCTCGCGGACAGGGAGTAGCAGAGCAGCGAAGGGGAGACATCGCAACAGCGGCCAGAAGCAGGGTGGGTAGGAACTTCAGGAGGCGGCCGGAACTGCCGAGGGTTGATCCCTTGGAGGCGTAGAAGCAGGGACTCGGGGAAGGGCATGCCGGTGGCGAAGGGCGAGGTCGGTGCAGGGCTTGCTCGGGTGGCGCGCGCCAGGCGGCTCTGCAGCGAGGTCGCGGGTCGACGGCGGCGTCAGTTGAAGAGGACGGTGCGGCCGGAGGAGCTCTACGAGGCCCGCATCGATGGGTTCGCATGCCAGAAGGGAGAAGGCGACGGCGATGCTCCTAGTCCGTGCTATGGAGGCCAGCGCGGTGGAGTTCGTAGGTGCCGTGGGCGCACACGGAGACGCCGAGGTGACGCAGAAGGCGGTCGGCACATAGGCGAGCAGAGGAGGAGGTGGGTGAGGCGCATGCCGGTGATGGGGCGAGCGGCGACGCTTGGGCCAGGCAAGGGAAGAAGAGGGCGGCGAGGATGGTGGGGATCTCATCGGTGCGGTCGGCGTGCAGGAAGAACCGTGCGCGAGGGAGAGAGGCAGCTGGCGGCGCGCTGAGGCACAGAGCGGCGGCGGCTGTGCGAGTTGGGACGAGCGAGCACGGAGGGAATCTCAGGGGAGAGACGGCGGGTGGGGATCGCGTGAGGGAGAGACAGCCGCGGTAGCGCGTCATGACGCGGAACGCATGCGGTTGGTGGGGCCGGTCGAGGCGGTTTGACCGCGAGGTGGACGCGGGGCCATGGGGGGAAACGCTCCGAGCGGAGGATCTGAGGCGGTCGGGCGTGGGGCTTTCTGCGGTCGGAGAGGGCCAGCGGGGCGGGTTAGGGGACGATTGTGGCAGGGGCGCCGGGTCGGGTCGGGGTTAGGTGGGAGCTAGGTGGGGTTGGCGTGTAGCGGCCAGGTGCGAGCGGCACGTCGCACGCGCGCTATGTGCACTAGTGCCGTGCGCTGCTATGTTAGGTATGTGTGCTGCCTCGCGTGAGTGCGGCGGCGGGTTGGGACTTGGGACTAGGTGGTTTATGCTAGGGATTAGGGTTAGGGTTTGGAGGTGGCCGGCTGGGCTTTTGGGCCTGGTTGGCTGCCTCCCAAAAATAATATAAATTTTGGTTATTATTTTAACACATGTTTGTAATTTGTTTTTAGACAAACAAAATATCCGGGAGAGACCGGGGTTTTGATTTGAATAAAGACGGGGGATATTTTAGAACACAAAACTAGGCTTTTAGAAAATAGTTTTAGCCAAAACATATGCATGGTGATGACAATGCTCAAATGCAATGTGGCATGATGACATGAGCATGTGGTCATGATGATGCACAAAATAAAAATAACACGCGATTTTCTAGTAGTGGTTTTACTCGGGGTGCTACAATCCACATGAGAACCCACACTCTAGTGGATGTGGTGATGCAACTTCTGTCACTGGTGCACCATTCCATGTGGCAGTTGGATTCTAGGGGATTTTTGGGCTTTCTGACCATGGATTGACACATGGAGTCCCTAGAGTCAATGCATGTGTTCTTTTCTGAACCACATTGATACACATGAGAACACACACTCCAGTGGATTTGGTGATGCAACTTTTGTCACACTGGTTCACCATTCCATGTGGCAGTTTCATTCTAGGGGATTTTTGGGCTTTTTGACCATGGTTTGACACATGGAGTCTCTAGTGTCAATGCATGTGTTCTTTTCAAAACCACATTGATATGCATGACCACACACTCTAGTGGATGTGGTGATGCAACTTTTGTCACACTGGTTCACCATTTGATGTGGCAGTTGCATTACAGGGGCTTTTGGGGCTTTCTAACCATGGTTTGACACATGGAGTCCCTTGAGTCAATGCATGTTCCCTTTTTCAAACCACCTTGATCCACATGACCACACACCCTCTAGTGGATGTGGTGATGCAACTTCTGTCACACTGGTTTACCATTCCATGTGGTAGTTGCATTCCAGGGGATTTTTTGGCTTTCTGACCATGGTTTGACACATGGTGTCCCTAGAGTCAATGCATGTGTTATTTTCAAAACCACCTTGATCCACATGAGAACCCACACTCTATTGGATGTGGTGATGCAACTTATGTCACACTAGTTCACCATTCCATGTGGTAGTTGCATTCCAAGGGATTTTTGGGATTTTGGACCATGGTTTGACACATGGAGCCCCTAGAGTCAATGCATGTGTTCTTTTCCAAACCACCTTGATCCACATGAGAACAAACACTCTGGTGGATGTGGTGATGCAACTTCTGTCAAACCGGTGCACCATTCGATGTGGCAGTTGCATTCTAGGGGATTTTTCAGGTTTCTAACCATGGTTTGACACATGGAGTCTGTAGTGTCAATGACAGCCGTTGGATATTAACCATAGTTTCCAATGGTAGCCATTGGATCGGGTCTTCTAGAAGCCTCGAGCGGTTGCAGGTTAGTTATGTGTCCCGGTTGTTTGGCGTTGTTGGATCAGGTAGCATGGACGATAAGGATTGTCCTTCATAAGGGTGATCCGTGAGTAGTCTGTTCTGTGACCTGATTGGCAGTCGCAACTATGAGTGGGCCTACCTCCTTGACCTTATCCCCGTGACTATGGGGGAGAATCTCAGATCATGTTCCTTCCTCTCCATGGAGACACCCAATCTCAGATTCTACGAGGCTGAGATGTTCGGACACTACGACATACTCGCGCCACCGTGCGCGAGGCTTTATGTCGGCTTCGAGATCAGCTACACTGGGGTTCCTATCACACCGCTCTTCCACGGCAATGCCTTGGCAAGGCAGATCAAGGAGCACTTCCGCCAGCTACCGGAGAAGAAGAGGGCAATGGCTCGGTACTCGTGCATGAGCGCGTACTGGGCAAAGCGATTCAAGAAGGAGTGGATGGCACTACTTTCGCTATGCGAAGCCCATCGATGGGAGATCCACCTGGATCTGCACAACCCTGAAGGGAGGTAGCGCTTCTGGGCAGTGCCTAGGCGTACGACCTCCACCGTTATCTAGGTGGCATGCCGTGAAATATTCATGAGGAGGAGGAACACAGCGGGGAACATCGTCATCGATTCCGACATGGAGGAGGCAGATGGCGAAGCGGATGACATCATCGATGATGAAGACAGCGGGAGCGGCATAGTCGATTAGGTTCACTTAAGCCTAAATTTAATGTATGTACGGTAGCTTAATGGCATCTTTGGATTGAAAGTTTTTCAAAGGAATTTTGGGAGGAATTCAATCGATAGAATATTGCAGGGCATATATTGGCCATGTTTTAGGTGTCTTTGTCTTTGCAACTAATCGAAAATCATCCGATTCTGAAAAATCAAAGTTCGCGCGTTCCTGGCAAATCTAATGGGACAATACACTGACTATAACTCCCAGCACTTGATGGCACAACCATAATTTTGGAGTGCGCTAGAGGATAAGGGGACGAGCATATTGTTCCAGATGGGAATCCAAGGGAGATGGGAACTAGTGGTTGCATCAATGTATAGGTAAAAAATAAATGTAAAATATTTAAATAGTTGTAATCTGGTCCACATGACCCCATCATAGACACGTTGCACGTGCTAGATATAAATAAAGACGACACGAATAGTTCAATTTCAAGGATAATTCAAGAAACGGCGTTATTGTGACTGCTTCTTTCTGCTCCTCTTATTAGTCTTCGAGCCCGCACTGCATTAAACAACAGTTGATGAGGATGGAAACCAAAATGATCAAAATGGCAAATAAAACAATTTTTAAGCTTACCTTTCATTTGTAGAATCATAAGGAAATGAAATTCGTAGGGATTTATTATTTCTCCTGCAGTTAGCTGAAAGATCCTCAAGAATATCCTCAATCACCCCTGCAACTTCTTCATATTCTAATTCACCTCCATTATTTTCCTTTTCCTTCCCATTCCGCTTACCCTTTTTTTATTTTCACCCCTATCCTCGCCGGCACCTCCACTTCTTCATCAATTTGCTACTTACTGACATTTTCCTCTGCATGCTCGTCATCGTTTTCCTCCACCTACCGTAGTTCCTCAAGTTCTACATCTTCTTGCTACTATTCCGCTAGTTCTGGCTGAGAAGCATCATTTTCTGCCTTCGGGGTTTGAACAGGGATAGGATCATGTGGAACTAGGTTTTTGCACAACCTCTTGATATGGCCCAATCCTCTACACCGTTTGCATTTCCTTTTCCTTGCTCCTAGCCTTGAACCTTTATCAGTGGAGGCTTCAATCCTTAGCTTTCTAGGCCTCCCGGGTGGCCTCGTAAGAACTAGTGGTTCAAGTTCGAACCCTGGATCGACTATCTCCCAATCATTTTCATCATCCATAGGTGGTACGTTTTCTGCATAAGTTGTAGCAAACTTATCCATGGAGAAATAGTTATGAACATAGTTCTCCATTTTAGCTCCGCTACCTCTCGATTTTAAGATGAAGTACAGTGCATGGTGACATGGCAGTCCAGTAATCTACCACTTCATGCAAGAACAAGTCTTGTTTCCAATGTCTACAGTATACCTCCGTTCAGTTCCATACTTGTATTCTGCATAAACCTCAGCCAATGTACTGGAACTTCTGACCATCCTCATATTTATCGTTCTCATTGCCCTAGTTCTTGCATTCAGTAACATAACCACCTTTGAAACTATTTTATGGCCTAAAAATATTCTTGCACAAATTCTTTGCCTTAAATCTATCTTCACCATTATGCACTATCTTATTGCATCCAACAAAATAACAATTGCAAGTGTCTTCATGCTCCAAATCTTAGCATTGAATATCTCTACCAAATTATTACGAACATAATCCACCTTGATTAACTCACCAGACTTGCTTCTGCCCATAGCTTGGTGTGATGTTCTTCAAGGTATTCTTTCACCTTTGACACTATATACATGTTCTGCATGTAAGTAACATGTGTGCTTGGGGTGTATGTGTATGCTAATCGCCACAAGTTCTCTTCAAAGATCTTTCTTTTGAACTTCTTAGTGAAGTTAGTAGCATGGTGCCGCATGCATTCCCTATGCTCAACCCCAGGAAACACAGGATCAACAGCATTCTAAAGCCCCTTGCATGCACCAGTGTGTATCACCAAGCCTTCAGGGCGACCAATTACTGCATGTAGTCTCTGTATGAACCATGTTCAGCTTTCATTTGATTCAACCTCAAGAACAGCATAAGCTACTAGAAGAAGCCAATTATGCGTGTCCACAGCACAAGCAGATTCAAGCTTTAGTTGCATCTATTTCCATGTATGTCCTACAGCCGTCTAGGAACCCCTTCCAGCATGCCTTTAGGCAGAAAAAACATCTCCTAAAGCATTTCTTATCTTCCTGCTTATACCTGACCCCCCTTGAGACCTTTTCGCTTCCTTTCACAACCTCATAATCAATGTCAACAACACTACCAGGTGATGTTTTCTCTACCTCATCTTTGAAACTATACAACATGTGAAAACTGTCATTCCACTTGCCTTGAATAAAGTCTAGAGTCATCTCCTTCCCAACAAATACTTTATTGTAAGGAATCAGAACATTAATTTTTCTAGTAATCTTTGTTCCGAGCTCAGTAGGTCCAATGTTATGATGATGCCTCACCTAGTCAAGTACAGTAGCAGCAATCCACTTGATTGTTGCCGGTCTAATTTTATCACTTAAAGAAGTATTAGGGCAGTTGTGTTTCTTCGTGTTTACCTTGATCTACATTCGATAAGAGTCCAAATAAATCGGAGGACATATCAACAGAATAAATATGAGAAAGACTGAAACTAAATGTAGCTATTGCAACCTGAAATGGGTGTCCACCTCGCATTGGAGATGCATGCAATCTCCATTTACACACATTACTTTCCCTACAATGCACCCTAAATCTCTTTTGGTCTCTCTTTTCAATGATAAATTCGAACCCAACTCTTATTGCATAGGTAGTAACTTCATATCTGCAATCCTCCATAGTCTCAAAGACGATCCCCTCAAATTGTAGGATTGACCCTGTCAATGTGTATCACTGGCCTATCCTCGTCTTTGTCATCATATATGCATCCCTTATCTGCATCTTCATATTCCTCTTCCTCATCAGTCCCATAGTCAGGCTCAAAGTTTGAATCAAACAAATATTCATTACTCTCCATCCTATCAGGGTCAGCAGCCATATATGGATATGCTTTCTCATCATCATCAACATCTTCGATCACAAAATCATCCCCACCGCCACCCATTTCAATATCTTCATGCTCGCTTGACAAAGCATCATGCTCAAGGACAAGCTGGGTAGATGTCTTACGATTACCAACACATATCCTTGCCATCACCATGGGACTAGAAACGCTAATTTGGGAATGTAGAGAAGTAATTACAGTTCTTACCCTTCAGGGAGGACGTACATCATGTTCACCGGGCTCCAGACCTCCAAAGCTTTGCACCCCGCTTCCTCTTCCTCTGTTTCATTCTCCTCTATGCCCTACAAACTTGAAGGAGATTTCGTGCTCTCCAGTCGTGCAGGACCAATCTCCATGTTCTCTGACCATGCATGATCCATCTCCGAGCAGGATCCGGATCACAACCACCATCGTTGGGAGCCTCACCCAATGCTCGAATCTCAGTTTTTGTTTCCAAACATGCATGGCCGATGGACGGCACCAAGGAGACAGGACAAGGAGACATGGTAGGGAGGGTAGGAGAGGGAGGGAGGATGATGGCCCAAGGGTAGGACGAGAGTGGTGCACGATGTTACGGAGTGGTGCCGGGAGGACCAGAGGAGCGGAGCTGGGAGTGACAAAATGTGAAAAATTGCACAATAATGGGGGGCACCAGTCCTCGAACTTGGGATGCGCACCATTGACGGTTGAGATGGTGGTCCCGCAGTCGCAAAACATGCCACGTCGTCTTCCCATGTTTCTGATGGTGTTGCTACAAGTCGACGATTCATAGTGGCACATGAATAATATCATAGAAACCGAAGGCCACAATCGTAAATATATTTAAAATGGAACTAGGTTTGTTTGGTCTCTCACCTGTCCTGGTACATTTCCCGATCCGGTGGGTAGCCACGACCGGTCTTTTTAATATATTCGCACTCTAATGCTGAGAAGGGAAATAAAGATTGAGCGGTTAGTGCAAGGAGTATCGAATTATTACCCTCTCAGGAAATAGGAGAGGATTATTTTCACGTGGTCCCGGACTCCACACCTATTATCACTCCCCTTCTCCGACTAACCCCACTTCCCTTTGCGCAGCTCCGACCCGATGCACCACCTAGGGTAATATGGCCCCGCATAAGCAGTCGTCATGGTCACCGCCGAAACTTGGGTATTTGGCCTCTCTAAGGCAGGCCATGGAGATCTCCCATTTTCATTGGTGGTGGCGGCGGAAAGCAGGGCCAAGCGAGCTCTATGGAGAAAGCGCACGTTGGCATTATGGCATGCTCTATGCAGGGACAACAAGGTACGTCTCAATGCGTTCATGTGAGCATGTCGTGGATGGTACAAATCCTCGAATAGGGCAGCGCCAAGGTCTAGGAACTCTCATGTCCATGCTTCGGCACGGGTGACCTTACCACAGTGGGGGAAGCTAGGAACACACTGTCGGCGGCAAAGATGATCCATCCACCACACCATCGGAGGCTAGACTACGCCGGTGAGAATCCATCTACACTCAGCCTGTTGGATTGTTCGACAGCTAGAGCCGACGGCGGGCAACAACTCAGCGCTAGAATTCAGGTTCTGATTCAAACAGACCTACGATTCCTACCATGAGATGTCGGATTTCACGTTCGAAGAAATAGTTGCGGCGGCACGGATGTTCATACTGAATCCGGCCTGGTTCAAGCACAACAAACATGCATGAACGATGCAGATCTCTTGAAGTTTGGCAGGAAGGAAAAAAGATCAGTGGGGTTGAATGATCACTGAACTTACGTCATCTCAAGGCAATTGGCCAGCCAACTTTTCTGGTGGAGATCTATAGTTTGTTCAGTGAAGAATAGTTAAGTTTAGGCTGAAGAATGGCCTTTATAGATGCAATGTTGACGCATTGTTAAGAAACTAGTAGGAAGTTTAGCCCACTTTTGTGTAGCTATCACACCCTTTTGTATCAAATTACTACTGATGTAAACAAATACTATCAAGTATCTATTTATTTAATTACTACTTGTGGTTAAATTCAGTTAACTGCCATCTTTATCCCAGATAGACAAAATTCAGACAACATCTATGTACTGATTTTGCATGGTTTATTCATGCATGTTCCATACAAAATCACGAACTATTTCGAACAATGGTAAGGAAATCGGTAATCATTAACTGCTCGCTCGGCTTGGGAGTAGAGACTAGTCGGAATTCAGACGATTAACTAATCGGTCGACTATGAATCGGTGCAACCTATGCAAATTAGCACCTAAAACACGTGTATATACGAAATAAATAGTATATTGGCCTGTATATGCCTGAACCTATTTCTCTTGAGCCAAAAAGCCTATTAAAACATGTACGCTTTTCTTCTCTGACCTAATCTTTAAGGTCACGAGCGACTCAGGATCCACTAGCTGACACCTTGTGCCCTCCTTCTGTTTATCCTCCTCTGACCTCTGAAGTTGCTCTTATCCCACCACCTACCCAGGGTACTTGTTGGTGATAGTGGGAATCGAGCTCTTGGAGGCGGGAATCGAGGGGGACATTCACAAAACCTACTTTATTGGGGCGGGCTAGCGGATGGACGGGCGATATGCGTTGAAACTTTTGCAACTTTTTTGACCAAGTGTGGTAGTTAATTGTAGCATCCCAATTGTCTAACAATTGTAATGCTACTTGGTCTAGTAATATAATGGCTACTTCCTATATATAATTGTTGCATCATAATTATATCATGCTCATGTCATCATGCCACCTTGCATTTGAGCATCATATAAAACCCCTTTTCTTTTGGTTCTTCTCTCACATGCATTATTAATTGTATTTGCCTCTTGATATTGTATTTGGTTATTGATATATTGTCTAAATGCCCAAGTTGAGTTGGGGGCATATCTTTTATTTCAACTCCACCACCTTTCTTTCACCACTTTATAATTCCACCATCCTACTAGTCCATGACAATTCTTTTTCTTTTGATTTTATCCTAGCTCATGTGGTGGGGTGGATCTAATCCTACTTATCCTTTGTTTGGATTGTATTCCATTTATGGGAAATGCATAAGAATAATGCCATCATATTATTATTGTTTTCACAAAATAAATCATGGCATTATTATTTTGCATGGGCCATGCAAACTTCTTCACCACCTTTTACTCCATTGATTTTTCCTTTGATTTAATGGATCCTACCTTTGTGGACCATCTCCTACCACTCCACCATCCCCATATTCTCATTCATATCTAGTTCTTTTCTTTATTTTCTCCATACATGAATCAAATGGGGGCTTCTTCCCATACTTCCTTTTCTTTGTCTTTCTTGTTATTCCTCCACCTCATCTCATGATAAATCAAATGCCTCAATATTTTTCCTCTTGGTTGGATCTCATAAACAAACTCAAAATAAACCTAAAACCCTAATCCACACCTAACCTAGCTCTCTCTCTCTCTAATTTTCTCCTAACCCTAGTTCTACTAAACCCTAAGCCTCCTCTCACCACTCTCTCTTAGTCTCTCTCTCTCTCTCTCTCTAGCATGACCTCCATGCCCAAGCCTCTCTCTCTCCCTGGCCCACACCTCAGCTAACCCTAACCCTCTATCTAACCTAAACAAACCCTAACCCGAGGCTACCATCTACCTAGCCCGAGCTACCCCCTCTCCTTTCTCTCTTCTCCCTACCGCGTGCTAGCCCCACCCTGCAGCTACTCCACACCGTCCCCACCTGCAGCCTCCTCTCTGTCGCTGCCCAGCCCCAGGACAAGCCCCAGCTCGCCCACGTGAGGAGGAAGAAAAGGTGGCACCCGAGGCCATTTTATCTACCCCCTGCCACGTCTGCCCCTCCTCTCTCCCTCTCGATTTCCCTCGCCCACATGACTCTCCTGGCTCGCCCAGATCTGCCCCGAGCCTGCCCTCCTCTCCTCCTTCTTCCTCTCCGCCACCAGCACCTGCCGCCGGTCGCCGCCAGCACCACATCGCCCCCGTCGTTCCAGCCGGTCAGCGCGACGTGGAGGTGGCCTGGAAGACCAAGGGCAGTCCCCTACCTCGACTCGTACACGCCGACGCAAAGGAGAAGCCTCCCAGCACCGCCAGATCCTTCGCCGCCCCCGAAACCCTAGATCGCCGGAGCGCCTGCATCCCCGACGATCCGCCGCGTCCCTCCTCGATCTGACCCCTCCGGCCAGCCCGCGGTGAGCCTCTCTCCCTCCCTAACATGCTCCGCCTCGCTGTCGCCGCCTAGCTTCGCCGTTCCTTTTGCCGAACGCTCTCAGTGTGTCGTCGCTCGCTGTGGTCTGCAACCTCCCCGCGCCGCACAGAGCCTTAGCTAGTCCCCAAGCCCCCTCCTAACAGTTCCCCTAGCCTACCACACTGGCTAGCCCCCTCAGCGCGGCCGCCCGCAACCCGGGTTCGATCCCCCGCCCCGCGCCGCGTGCCGTTTTCCTGTCAGACCGAGGAGAAGAAGAACCGTGCTAGGGCCTGTGGTAGTTTTACGAAAGCCCCCTCTTTTTAATTTCCCTCTCAACCCACGGTACCTCGTGGCCCACTAGCCAGCCGCTCTGGCAATCTTGCCGAAAACCCCCTAGATTTCTCCGGCCGTAACCCGCGCTCCAGCTCTAGCCCCACCTGTCAGTCGCTGCAGTTCCCCACCCCTGGCACGTGGGCCGTAGCCGCTGGGCCCGCTTGTCAACCGCGTGGGCTAGCCAGTGCCGCGGTAGAAAAAGGATTTTGCGCGCGTGGCCCCAGTCCGTTTGGCCCCACCCGTCAGTGACTATGGCTGGGACGGGCTGAGTAAGAAAAGTATTTCCTGTGCCTGTTTTAATTAAACCTTTTTAAAATTTGTTTTTAAATTCAAATTCAATTCAGATTCAAATAACTTTTCGAATATAAATCCAAATAATACAAGTAATATATGTTTTGGAATCAGAAAAATGTGAGGAATTCAAATATGCCATTCAAAATATCATTTGAACACTTTAAATTTCGAGATGAATAAAATTACAATAAAATGCCCTTTTCCTTAATTAATTAATAACTTTAATTCTATAACTCCAAATTGGGCAAATAATATGTCTAAATCGATCAGCGCGACGAGACCGTTCTATCTATGCAGTCCTTGTTCTGAATTGAAGCATGTATCATGTCATTATTCAAAATCTGGACTGTTTATGACAATAAACTTGGTTAAATAAATAATAAAATGCTTTCTTTCTGGAATCCACACCTCACCTTTGACATGCTACTTTAATGCCATGCAAATTGTGCATCATTCATCATGGCATGCTTGTTTGCTTGTCGCATTTTAATTCATATGCTTGTGCACTTTATTTATGTTGGCCCTTGTTTGTTTGGTTCTTCTTCGAATAGACGTCCAGCAGGAGAATTACCAGGAACCACAGGAGTACTACCCAGATCCATCTCTCGCTTCAACTGAGTTGCTAGGCAAGCACTACCACATGCTTGCATACATACAGTACCTATTGCCTCTATCTTATTCTTGCATCATTGAGTCGCGATTGCATTAAATTGAATCCCAAGTACTGCATAGCCTTTACTTTTAAACCCCACCGAAGCTTGTTCCTCCATCCCATGAGCCAATACTACAGGAGTTGTTTGAGCCATGCAAGTCGTAGAAAAGCATGTGTAGGGTATGTGAGTGTCTGATGAATAACGAGGTACGTAAACAAATTAACCGTAGTAGTAATGGGATAACTAATGAAAGAGGCACCGGTGAGCAATATCTGCTATTTGGTTTTCATGCTCACTTGTGTCCCATAGGACCCCGAGTACTTGATTCATGTTCCTTGTTTATTCGCACTATCCACATCCGGGAGGCCTTATGGACCCCCCTGAGCCAGAGCTTGATTCATTCTTATTTCTTAGGGCCACAAAGTAGTTTGGGGCTTTATTACTATCCTGTACTTATGCCATGTTACTGCTTTATTACGATTGTGCATGGAGCACCTGTACTGTTTCAGATCATGGAATGTTTTCGCGGTATCGACAAGCCCAGTCACACTTTCGGGTTCCCAGTCGTTTACCGCCATTGACACAAACCTTGGGTCCATCTCGGAGCCGGCCAACTTCGTCACGGGTAGCTTAATGGGGTGGCCCCCTGAAATCTTTATGAATCCTGTGATTGCTTTGTCGTGAATGCCTCGTCGGGTTTTGATTTGGTTTTTCCGAGGTTGATCGAGTGTGTGTTGCTATTCGTGCACCCCTGCAGGGTAAATCTTTCTGAAAGCCGTGTCCGCGGTTATGGACGACCTGGAGCACAATTTCTCGATCATAGACAAGTATAACTAAAGTACCTCTTTTAATTTGACTAAGTACTTGACTAGTAAATAGTGCAATACTCATGGAATGGTTAATAAAACTGCCAACGGATGATGGGGGTTGTTCGTCCGCTTCCTCGTTGGTAAGCGAGGAGGAGGATGGATCTGTTAATTATACTATTATAACTGTTGTTCTGAATTCACGGACATCCGTCTATCATTGGTTAGGCGGATGGTTAGCGAGTATCTGTAGAATTGTTAGGTATTATCTTTTGTTGCAATTGCGTCACCCCAGGTTGTGTCCCCTTTAGCGGCATAAAGACTTGCTGAGTACCCCTAGGGTCTCACACGATAAATTGTTTGATTCAGATGAACAGGTGTCCCCGCAAGATGGATACTGGGTGGAAGAGACAGATGATGTTGGCAACGATCATTCGGTGTAGAGATTCCGGGAACGGGGATCCGTGTGATCTGTGGGCGGGATGTGTTTATTTATGGGGCATCTTATGCCAATTTTCTTCTTATCCATACTCGGATCTTGTTTTCCGCTTCCGCCTGATACTCTGATGTGTGATGTATGAGGAGCTATCCTAAATTATTATATCTATCTAGGACATTTGGATCTTGCCGTATGGCGTTGCAATATTTCTATTTCTTTTAGATGGAATGGCTCTGAGGACTGTTGTATGTGGCTTGCATACATACTCATTTGTGTATGTAGTTGATCCCTTCGCCTGCCGATTACGCCGCTCGTTCTTGTCCCGTTGTCTGAAAGTGGTTAGGACGGACGAAAGGTCTACCGTGAGTGGCCCTGGGCCCCATCGTACTATTTTAACCACTTTCGTTCATCCAGGCATGTAACTAAGAGCGTAATTCACCGAGGTAGTTACATTAATCGGGAATATACCTAGTAATCAGTCTGTCGGAGCTATTAGTCGGGATAAAGGATTAACATGATTGGTTATTGGTAATCAACATGGTTAGGTACCGAGTAGCGATTAATCGACCTATTAATCGCTGATTTGGACGATTTTTTGAATAGTGATTTTGAACAAACCTCAGTAAATATTATAGTCAAGAAATTTAGACACAACAGTTTGCATTTTCACTGGAAGTAGATCAATTTGAAGACACTGTCTCGCAGGCATGGCCGGGTTGAACATGACCCTCCCAACAAACTGAGTCCTTGTGGCACAGTCCCAATTATGGGGTTTGAACTTAGGATACAGTCCTATAAAACCCAATTTTTCTTTTGTCTTGTGTTGTCTGCAAAATGGTCCTACAGTTCACCATGTTACAAAACCAGTAGACAATGTTATAAGGATCATCAGGAAATCTTCATTTGAAATAAGAATCATTTATTGTCTTCTAGATCGCTCATCACTTGGCAAAATAATCTATCTACCTTATACTTGAAGAGGAGATGAACTACATTTTCTCGGTAACCACAGAAGTGGCATCAATCATTGCCAGTCCACCCTCTTTTCAGGAGGTTATCCTTGGTTATTCAAATAAATTATAAAGAACGGTGTTCACTACAGATGCATTATCCACACATTCTTCAAATTCATTAGCCACACATACTACAGCAATTCAAACTATTACATATTTTTAGTCCAGGCTAACTGCCTGCTCTGCTCTCCATACTACAAATTCATTAGCCACACATACTACAACAATTCACTAGAGCTATATCTTCACTCAAGGGAAATCAGAACCACCAGCTTTTCCATGCCATGTTCCCCCATCGAAACTATGTGCTTCGTCGCGAAATGGTGGTGGTCCTATGCCATCGATCCTTCCAGGTCAACACTACAAGTGACGAGGATGCTTTCTGGCCGGCTCGTTGGGGTCCTAAATGCCATGTACCGATTCCAGAACCTTCTCCAGGTGTATGATGACCGGGTGCTTCTAGGTAAGCTGTCATCCTACCTTGCTTCGAATCTCCACCTCGTGCATATTAGGAATGGTGTCTAGATCTTTCAGCCACGCCTTTACCTTAATGATCCATATGTCGCTTAGTGGCACAATCTCTGCTAGCTCACCTCCAAGGCTACTGACGACCTGCTTGAGGGCCTTTGGCTCCCAAGAATCCAATGGGAGGCCGTCAAAGCCATGTTTGGAGAAGAAACAAAGCTGCCCTAAGCGATCGTCCCACCCACAGGCGAGATGCCAACACATGAAGCTCATTTTCTCCCCGTAGCACTCGAAAGAACGGGAAGAATGCAGAACACGCTCGGTGTCTGAGTTGTGCTCGAACCGGATGAAAAAATCGACTGGCGGTGTGCATACCTCAATCTTGACCACATTTTGTCTGATCCCAAAATGAGACATAAAACCCGACAGCAAGTCTATCGCGACACAGCAGGATGAGTGCCTAGCATGGTGGCCATGAGAGCGTAGTCGTCGAACTACTATGCCAGGGCTACCATGCATGGGGTCCGCAATAGCATGTAACCGCCCGAGGCCAATCACCGGCCAGGATCGCCCGACGGGATGCGCTCCGTCGTGCGAGAAGCACTAGCCATAGGAGAGAGACTAGGTCGGGGATGCAAAGCTCCGATACGGAGGACCATGCAATGGTGATGGTTGTGAGCTTCGATTAGGGGTGTAGGAGGTTGACTGGACATGGCAGGTACGCAAGGAGAGAAAGTGCAAGCTCCGATCTGAGACGAGCAGCTAGAGCTGAGCAAAGGTTATGGGGAGGGGAACAGTGGAGAAGAGTAGAGCAGAGAAGTAGATCTGGTCCATGAAGGGGTAAACTATTCCATGACTACAAAGGATAACGAGGAATACTGACAGGACAGGCCAAGAAGAGTTGTCCTAACAATGGTATTTGAGTTCAACCATTTTTCTTCTGGTTCAAATGATCGTTTGCCTGTTAGATTTGTATTCACCCCCATTTGGTCCCTCTAGGAAATTGGCGAAGCTACTACGGCCCCTACGCGAGATTACAAGCAACTCTGAACCCGCTATGCCTTTGCATATCAACTTTCAGGCTGCAAAGTAACAAGCCCTTTCTTGAGAAAGAGTTTCTCGCGAAAGGTGTGAGTGGAAGGAAGATAGAACTCAATGAGATTAACGATCCTGATCTTCAAATACCGAGTGTCACAATGGAAGTTGTTTTGGAGCCACCCTTATCAGTTGAAGTGGGAGTGAATGATGATGATCATGAACCTCATGAGGAAATAGCTATCGAACCATGTAGTTCAACAAGAACATGTGCCACTCCTGATTGGTAGAGTTGTGAACATAGTCATGTTAGTTGAACATGCCAAACCTGTGACCTACATAGAAGCAATGGAAGGCCCTAAACCCGAGAAATGGTGAGAAGGCATGGCATTCGAAATGAACTCCATGTATGATAACCAAGTATGGTCCTTGGTAGATATTCCCAAGGTCGTAAGGCTATTGAGAATAAATGGATCTTCAAGAAAAAGATGGATGTTGACAAAAAATTCACTGTCTACAAAACTCTACTTGTCGCAAAGGGTTTTTGACAAATTCAAGGAATGTACTACGAAGAGACATTCTCTCTGATATCAAAGCTGAAGTCTATTCGGATTCTACTAGTAGTTGATGCACATTTCAATTACAAAATATGGCAGATGGATGTGAGAATTTCCTTCCTTAATGGAAACATTGAGGAAGAGTTATATATGATGCAACCAGAGGATTTTGTTAATCTAGAGGATCCTAGTAAAGTATGCAAGCTTCAGAGGTCCATTTATGGACTGAAGCAAGCATGTCAGAGCTAGAATCTTTGATTTGATGGACTCGTCAAAAGTTTTGGATTTGTCCAGAACGCAGAAGAGGCCTACATATATAAGAAAGTGGATGAGAGTTCAGTGGCGTTCCTGTTACTATATGTGGACGACATATTGTTAATAGGGAATGAAGTGAATCTTCTAAAAAGCGTGAAACATTATTTAAATAGTAAATTTTCTATGATGGACATGGGTGAAGATGCCTACATACTAGGCATTAAGATATATAGAGATAGATCGAAGCGTCTGCTAGCTCTTGGTCAAAGCACTTACCTAGAGATGATTCTGAAGTGTTTCAGAATGGATCATGAAAAGAAGGTTTCATTGCTGATCATAAAAGGTAATAAGTTGAGTGTGACTCAATTCCTAGTAACGGATCGTGATAGGGAAGCAATGAGAGACATTCCTTATGCATCGGCCATTGGCTCTATCATGTATGCCATGATGAGCACTAGACCATATGCTTGACAAGTCGTTTCCAAAGCAACCCTAGCTTGGTTCATTGGAATGCAGTTAAGAATATCCTCAAGTATCTGAACAGAACTAAGGATATTCTTTTAGTCTATGGACGACGTGAAGAAGAGCTTACCATAACAGCTTACATGGATGCAAGCTTCGACACTGATCCAGATGACTCAAAGTCTCAAACAGGGTACATGTTCTTGGTTAATGGTGGCGCGGTGAGCTAGAGGAGAAGGAAACAAAGCTTGGTGGCTCAATATACAATGGAATCAGAGTACGTGGCTACCACAGAAGCAGCTAATTAAGATGTTTGGATGAGGAAATTCATTACTAAACTTGGAGTGTTCCCAAGTGCGCAAGACCATATGTGCATCTACTGCGATAACATGGGGGTCATTGCGAATGCACAGAACCAAATATTCCACTCCACAACCAAGCACATACACCGATGTTACCATGTAATAAGAGATTACATAGAAAATGGTGACATTAGAGTTTTCAAAATACATACGGATGTGAATGTAGATGATCCATTCACAAAGCCTGTTCCATAGGAAATGCATGATCAACACTATGATTCCATTGGTGTTAGATTAATGCCTGATGTAAAATAGTGTAATTGTACTCTAATGCAAGTGGGAGACTGAAGGAGATATGCCCTAGAGGCCAAGAAATAAAGTTGTTTATTGATATATCTCTAATGTTTATAATAGTTTTGTACCATTCTATAAATGTATTAAGTGGAAACATTAATACAGGTGTGGTATATAAACAAATAGGTCCCTAGTATCTTCTAGTACTAGTTCGTTGGGAAGACGATGATGGAGATTTCCCGATCATGATTTGACTAAAAGGTCAACTGACAACGAGGTAACTTAATGAAGTGATGGACACACCCGACCGGAGAATTGCAATGTGATCCAGTCATAATGTTCAACATTGTGATATCTAGCAAAGCATACTAACTTAATCCTTCGACCATGATATCATGTTTAATCACTATCTCCTGCGGCTGCTTTGATCACATAAACCGCCATGAGCGTAACTGGGTGGCTATAAAGGTGTGCGTCATGTATTCTAGAGGAATAGTTGAGGCATATGTATCGAGATCAGGATTTGCCTATCCGAATGACGGATAGATACTTTGGGCCCACTTGGTGAGGTTACATCAATGAGCTTGCAAGCATGTGACTAGGTGATGCATGTAAAATGCATACATGAACTTTGTAGTTTGTTGACATGATTTCTCACATATTTGCAACATATATGATGTTTGATCCATGTTTTACATTGATTTTGGGGATGTTTTCAACAATCCCCTCTATTTTGGTTCTAACTTTTTTTGGCAGAAAAACCTTTTGTTAGTGTTTTTGACTTTTTAGGAGCTACGGACCTCGAAACAGAGCTAGTTCAACAGAAACTGTTAGATAATTTCCATATGAATCACCCAAGCTAAAGTAGATCCCAAGGGACCCAATGAGCTAAAAATGGGAGCCCATATACTAGAGGGCGCACCACTGGAGCTATCTCAGTCGTCGAAACTCCAATGTCATTGATTCCACCGCCATTCGCTTATTTTTGACCTAAACCCATCTATATACACCATGGCAGCCTTTCTCGGGAAGGACGAAGGCAGAGATCGAAAACACATAAACAGAGAGTTTGCAGGCCGCCGCTGGTGGAGATCGAAGGGGGGAAACAATGTAAGGATCACCTCAGGTGGACTCCATCCCCCTCGGGCGTGTTCATCATCAACATCTACAGTAAGATCCTCTCCATTCCCCTACTATAATCGATTGGAAAACATGATGTATTATGCAATATTTTGTTTTCACATGATCTATTGTATCTCTATGTTGATGTTTGAGTAGTGACTTGTTTATGGCAATTGTGATATAGTTTGTTTTAGTTGCATACAAGTATATATTCTATTCTATGATGATCTTGATGAACTAACATATGAGTGCACACTGTTGCGACCTCGGATCGTTAAGGATCCTAAGTCCCTGTGATTAACATGCTAGTCCCTGGATCAATAGCTAGCACTTCACAGTCGATGAATATCATGTAAAAAACAAGTCATTATTACACGAATAATCCAGAGTATAATTATTACAACCTGCATAGCTTATAGCTAGCTCAAATAAAACAGCGGAAACGAAATAAAACTTGAGTCCATCAACGCCTCAGGCTAGTTGCGTGAAGACCCGCGATCCCTACGCACCTTTCAATCTTCGGATTCTGCATATAAGATGTGCAGCCAACAAGTTGGGTCAATACTTTGAATGTATTGGCAAATTACACCAAGGAAAGAGTAAGACTATCTCTACATGCAAGGCTAAGAGTAGGCTCTAGGGTTCATTTGCGTAAAGCCAATTTTATCAATGTAATAAGAAAAGAGAGGAAAGTTTTCCCTACTTTGTAAACTTTGATAAGTAGTATAGGGTTGAATGGAACACGTGGATATTACTCACCAAGTGCCCAAATCAACCTAGCACTTGGATATTACACACCAAGTTCCCAAAATCCCACCCAATGGCGATATTACTCACGCCCTAGGGTTTATAAAAACTTTAAGTTTGGAAAAGAGAGAGAGGAAGATCTTTCAGAGGCTCCATCCTTCAGATGCTCAATGTTGTTCTGTTTCCGTGAACACGGCTGATCGATCAGATTGCAATACTCTCGAGAGGTTGTGTACTTTCCCCACAATCCACGATCAAGTCCTTTTACAGACAAGACCATGGTGAAGCCTTCCCTTAGTAGCCCCTCTACCAGCTGGATCCAACCGTGCCAAGAACCTCCAAATGTTGGTACCCCGGTGAGGTTTCCCACTAAATACTAAGCCAAGACAGAGCCCATATGTATTGTGGTTGCACGGGAAGCTTCTGAATTCTGAAACATGGCAGACTTCTTTGATTCCTGGGCGGCCGTCCTCCACCAAAATCTCACTCGCTGTCCCGACAACCATTCCGCCCAGAAGAAAACTTAGTTTTTATTTTGAAGGGGTTTTGGAGAAGAAAAGTTCGCTCGAGAGAGCTATCATACTTAGAAAAGTCTTTCCAACCCTCCCAACGGTACTTGATATAGATAAGTATATATAGCATAGCAAGTAATACTTAGCAAAAACAGGGAAACCTAATAGGACGGAGAATCCTAGGTATAGAACTATCATGGCATACTACAAAATCGTCGCACTTGCAAGGATATTTTCAAGTAGATCTACCAAAACCATCCTACACATGCATACTACTATTTTGAAGAGCAAAACATGCACAGTATTCAAAACTGGGACATAAGCATGAACAAGTGGTGTAACTTGCCTTGATCAGAGCAGCAATCTACACAACAATACTCCTCAGCGCACTCCGAGCAATCTAACGAAACAAACATTGATTCAATCACGATTTGCACAAAACAATCCACGAAGTCAAATATGCATGCATGCAACATGGTAATATGCAAGGGTGGATTTGATTTCGACCAAGGGTTTTAACCAGGGGTGTTGTTGAGTTGGGGATGTCATTAGAATCGATTTCCCACAGATTTTAGGTATTTTGGATAAAACCCTGATTAACCAGGCTTGAAACTAGATCTACAGCTCTAATCTATCTCGAGACAGATCTAAATACCCTAAGCATGATATGAAAATTTTCTACAGAAGTTATTGTCAAAACAAAGCCAACGCAATAAGAATCAACTAAAACGGAGTTACGGATAATTTTCTAGAATTAAAATACTCTAATCTAAACTTTTAATTCTACTGCAAGATTGCTGTGGCAAAACAGTAATATTATTATATATCTGTGTTCTACTCGAAAATATGAATCCAACGGTATATTATACGCAATTTTTAGACTAATATTCGAATTTCTATGAATTTTACAAGATTGCAGCTATTTCTGCCTATTTAAAAGAAAAAGGAAAAAGGGGCCAGTGACGCGACGACACGTGGCGCCACGTGAGTGGGCCAGCGAGGCGCGCGTGACGCGACGCGGGGGCGACAGGGCGTCGACGTGGCGCTCTCACGTGGCGCGACGCGGTTGGCCCGCGGCCGTTGACCGATCTGGGCCGTCGGATCTAGATCCGACGGTTGGAGAGGGAGGGGCGGCGGCTTACCGGCGGCGGACGGCGGACGGCGGCGATGACCGGGGACGGCGGTGGAGCTCCTCCGGCGAGACGGAGAGGCGGACGGCGTGCGGATCCTCCTCGTGATCCCGTTTCCGAGGGTGGCGGCGGTCCCCCTTCTCCGAGGCGGCGGCGGACGGCGGCCGGAGGCGGCGGGCGGCGGCGGAACTCCGGCGAGGAATCCGGCGGCGCTCGGTGGTGGTGGCGGCGAAAAAATTTAGGGTTCTAGGAGTGCGTGTCGAGGGCTATTTAAGGGCGGAAGACTTGGCGCGAACGTCGCGGAGTTCGTGCCGGAATCGGCGGCGGCGGTTGCGCTGGCGGCGGCGACGGACGGGGCCAAGCCGAACTCGGTGAGGAGGCGGCTGACAGGCGGGCCCGCCTGTCAGCGGCTGCGGGTGCGGGGCGGCTGGCGGGCTGGCAGCTGGCGGCTGCACGTCGCCCACCCGGCCAGGCGGGCGGCAGATAGCCCCGGGCTGGCTCGGCCTGCCCAGTTAGATTAGTTTTTTTATTATTCTTTTAATAATTTCTGAATTACTATTTGTTTGATAACTTTTGCAAACGGACTCCAAATTAGACGAAATTGGTCTCTAAAATTTTGTAAAAAGAAGAGGGTTAGGATAGGATTATAAAATAACACTTTCGCAAAGGTTTTGGTGGTTAAAAAAAGTTTCACCCCCTTTTGTCTACAAGTGACTATGGGGTTTGAGAATTACCTGATGCAATTTTTTTTGATATGTGATGTCATGATGCAATGATATGATGCATGCTTACTAGTAACATCTGAATTTACAAAATTTGGGATGTTACACACACATATGTTGGGGGATGCACAAGATTGTCACCGTTGCATGTTGATAGGATTAGGGATAGACGGAGTTTGACAGAAGCTGAATCCCAAGTCTTTGAAATATATGTAGTATTAATTCATGGTTAATCAATGGGGGTATTATCATGGGGACCTTAGATCTAAATGCGGTGTTTGGACTTTATGTCTTAATATTCCCTTGTTTGTTCTTAATTGGCATTGGGATCAATCACTAGTGGTGTATTTTCTCGTATCTATGGCTACACCTAGTTATGACTTCTCCTACAAGGAACGATAAAAAGACTATATATGTGCTTCACTAATTGTGACAACCAAATGAATGAAATATCAATTTGCCTAAACATTTGCTCCCATAGATTATCCACATCCACTTCACTAGCTCCACTTCATTTGCATTATTTTACTTATAGTATTTATTTCAGTTACTTTATTGTTTTCTAGTTAACCAAAAACAACCACACACACACACACTTTAGATCCTAGCTTTGCATATAAGGCCATATAAGTGGGTTATAGGGCTTTAGAGAATAGATAGTTTATCTTCAGCTCCTCGTGGGTTCGACACTCAAATACTTATCAATTGTACTACGGTGATCCCCTATACTTGGGGGTTATCAAGATACTTTTCTGGCGCCATTGTCGGGGAGCTTAGTGCTAGGCTTCTATTCTTTTTTGCATTGCTAGTTTATTTTTAGTACCTTGCATATAAAATTAAAACCCAAAAAAAATTATATTGGAAAATTCTCACAATGATGTTGATGCCTCTGAAATATAGCCATCTATCGTCCACATTTAAACTGGATATTAATCATATTCTTAATGAAATATCTCAATAAACCCTGCCACTAATGCTAATATTTAGAGGGGTATGCAATCCTTTATTTTATATTTTTGTTGCATAGATAATATCGTTTAAAGGAGGGAATCACTACATTAAAGTCAAAGATACAAGTTTCCAACAACCAGAAGAAACTAGGAGCCTTACAACGGAGGCAGACGCTTTAACGATCAACTATACGGCCAGAGCAAAAATTCCGACCGTATAGCTCCGGTCGTATAGTTGGCACCACTACTGTTAGGTCAAACAGAACAACTTTCGTGAAGGGACCCCTATATAAAGAAGCCTCAGGTGACAAGAAAACGAGAGACGCTCCGCCCTGAAGAAGCCATACTCCGCCAAAAGCCGCCTCTAGATCTCCAAACCCTTCTCCATCTCCATAGCCATACTCCACCACTTGTAATAGTAGATCTCTTCTCTGATTGGCGACATTGTAAGACTATTGCTATCAATCTTATCATTTTTATTACAATGTTTGTGATTGTTGATCTCATCTCTATGTGTGAGTAATTATCCTTGGGCTATGGGCTTCGGCCTAGCCATGTAGCAATTGTGCATGTGAATTATCATAGATGGGATCATGTATTAGTTTGTATGACATGATGATTATAGTATCCTCTCTTGCCTCAATCCAAGGACTTGTCAGGTACCCCAAGACCCAGAGGGTTGAGCCAGGTATAGGGAGTATGAGTGATGACTTATCTGCAGGTTGGGAACCCTAGTGACAGAAGGGCTAGTACGACTTTATGTGAGGGATTTTCTTGGGATTAACGGTGACATCACTACGCATATCGTTATTTCTCTTTCTTCTATGGATGAGACTAGTAGGTTATTGCTATAAGCGGTTGCGGAAGCAATAGCAATTATGGATGCACTGCCCACGTATAATTTATCTTGCTCTAACAAGTACACGCATACTTTATTTCTATATTTTATTTCCATCAGATGTTTTGCACAGCTATAGGTGAAACCAAACACCCTAGGCCCTTTCCCTCCATCATCGACAACAACAAAAAGACGCAAGCTATTGGTCCGGTAAAAACACAAAAGGAATTCTAAAACTCCTGAAGGTCCGTTAAAGTAACTTCACTAGGTTTACTAGGGATTCGATAACCTAGGTTTACAAGGGGATTCGATAACCTAGGTTTACTAGGGAAAAAGAAGCTATACTACATCCATAATCTGGATAGAAGGTATCAACCCTTTTTCTGGCGCCGTTGCCGGGGAAGCAATAGCTCCTAGGGTGAGGTTATTAGGAACCTTGCTAGTTTTAATTCTTGTTTTTTCTTTTGTTAGTTTGCTTTCAGTCTTTATTTGATAAACCAAAAAAATTAGTTAGTCTTTAAATTCTTTCTTTTACTGTTATAATTCTTTATCTAAGAAAACCCAAAAACATAGGAAGTATGACTGAAAATAAGATTGGGGAGTTTGCTACTCCCAATAATGATTATTTGTGTACTCCTATTACTAGCCAGCAATCGCTACTGATGACTATGAAATTAAGCCCCATTACTTAAGTTTGGTTCAACAGAATCAATTTGGAGGCTCTACTGTTGAAGACGCGGGTATGCACTTGAATACTTTCACTGAAATATGTGATATAATGCGTATAAAACATGTTGACCCTGATGCAGTCAAATTGTGTCTATTCCCTTTCTCTCTAAGAGGTAGAGCTAAAGAATGGTTGCTATATTTTCCTAGAAATACTATTACATCATGGGTGGGATGTACTTCTTTATTTATGACTAAATTTTTCCCACCCGCAAAGACTATGCAACTTTGATCTAATATTACTGACTTTAGACAGGAAGAGCGTGAGCGACTAGCGCTTGCATGGGAGAGGGTGAAAGAATGCCTAAGAAACTGTCCTAGTCATGGGATGGAAGATTGGTTAATCCTCCATTTATTTACAATGCTCTTAATCATGTGTCTAAGTCTATGCTTAATACTGCAGCTGGAGGAACATTTATGGGTAAACATATTACCAAAGCAACGCAGTTGCTAGACAATATGCAAGACAACCATGCCCAATGGCATGTGGAAAGATCAAACACGAAGAAGGTGAACTCTATCTCACCACAAGAGAACGAAGATCTCAATGCTAAGTTGGATGAGCTCATACTAGCCGTAAAAGGTAAGGAAACTCAGGTAAGAGCCACTCCCAAAATTAATATTGAAGAAATAGACTACGTAGCTCGTAATGATTATAATCCTGCTTGGAAGAAGAGTTATAATCCTAATTTTAGACACACTATGCTAATCCTGCAGGTAACTCTAATAATAATATGGGAACTAGTAATGGTAGTCTCTAAGAAACGCTTAAGTCTTTCATAGACTCACAAAACAAACGAAATAATAATCTAGTTAAAATTACGGAGAACCATGATGCTATGCTTGGTAAATTATCTAACCAAGCTGCTAGTTTGAGAAATGATTTGCAGGCCCTTCAAGAAAGAACAAGGATCGTTGAGGCACAGCTAGGTAAGATAACTGAGAGTCAAACTCTCATTCTAGCTAAATTTGCAGGTAAAGCTGAGCCCAATCATGTTGAAGAACTCAAAATGATGAGGATCTAAAGGGAGGAGCCTGAGGAACTTGACTATAGTAATGCTCCTTCACCAAGTTACACCGTTGAAGATCTCGTAAAAAGGATCAACGTCAAGATTCCGATAAGTGAAGGTAGTGAGGAATCTATGTACCAACATTTTGTTAATCAAGTAACAATAAAGGTAGGTGATCTTGAAGAAGAATATAAGCAAATTGCTAAAAAATTACCTGTTAAACTAGATGACATATTTGAGCATACTATTAAGATTAAAATTGGAACCAATGAGATAGCTGTACTTTGTGATCTAGGTGCAAGCATCTCAACAATTCCAAAGAGTCTTTTCAACAAGTTAAATCTTGGCTCCTTTGAAATTACTGAGTTAAAATTGCATCTAGCAGATTCTACCTACAATCAAGCTGTAGGGATTAAGTAGAACACTTTAGAATACATTAAAGCTTGTCCTGCTCTCATAGATTTCGTTATAGTTGACATGCCTGAAGATGCTACTGCTCCTATTATATTAGGTCGTCCTTTTTAAGAACTATTAAGGCTTTGATTAATATTCATGAAGGGAACATGAAGATGCAATTGCCTTCACGTGATCCTTTTGTTATTCGTTTCCCTAGGAAGAAGAAAGCCAAGCATGATGAAAAGGAGGCCATCACATTGAAGGCCAATTACTTTGGAGTGAGTGTTCCACTCATTTGGCCCAAGTGAGTATCATCAAGGTCAATCTATTGACCATAAAAGAATGCTCCATGGGAGGCAATCCATGTGAAATAAAGGTTTGAGTTAAGTTTTTAGTTTTAATTTTAGTTTATGTTTAATAAAGAGTGCTAGAAAACTACATTCAAGGAGAAGAAGTTTGGTAGTACTTGAAATTCTGCTTTACTCGTGCTATTGTTGGTCGACAATATTTACTGTCAATTTTCTATCAAAAACAAGGTATATCACTAAGTTATAGTAAAAGAAATATTTTACGAAGAAACAGAAATTGTTTGATGCACACAGAGAGTTTAACGACCAACTATACGGCGGGAATAAAAATTCCGGCCATATAGCTCCAGTCGTATAGATATCTTTGCCATCGAAAATTATTCTGCAATATGTACTGAGAGTTTAATGACCAACTATACGGCAGGAAAAAAAATTCCGGCTGTATAGCTCTGGTTGTATAGATATCAATGCCTACGTACAATTTCTTTTCATATCTATTGAGAGTTTAACGACCAACTATACGGCGGGAATAAAAATTCTGGCCGTATAGTTCCGGTCGTATAGATATCGATGCCTTTGCAAATTTTGTTTCGTAGGGACAGACAGTTTAACGACCAACTATACGGACGAAACATTTTGTTCCGCCCGTATAGCTGCGTCCGTATAGCTGTGCCGCCAGGAGGAAAACCTAATTTTTTGACAAAAGGCCAACTATACAGCCGGAACATATTGTTCCGACCGTATAGTTCCGTCCGTATAGTTGCGTCCGACCACAAAATCACACAGGGAGGTACTCCCAACTCCAAAACTTCAATCCTTTTTCTTTCTTCTACCTCCAAACTCTCTCAAAACCTTAAGAGATCTCCATCTCTACTCAATTTCGTTCGATTTTCTCGCACACAAGTGACAGTATGTTTCTCCTCTGATCCTCCGATTACTTTTTGAAAATTCATCTTCGATCTATTATCATTATCAATCTAGGGTGAGTCCTACTATGAACGAATTGCCATGATTTTCTTACCTAGATTATTATTTTGAGGAGAATTCTTTAGTGTGCTATGATGAGGAATATGATGCACTTATTGTTGTTGGATCAAAAAGTTTTATTTTTCCTTTCTTCAATGTTTTAGATGATGAACACAAGGAGCCAAACTCGTGCTCATGCCACCTCTAGCGCTTCTCAGGCTGTCGCTTAGGAATGCATGGGGATACGATTCAAGAATGAGGCCCATCGTGATCGCTTCAATAGGATCAAGAACCGCGAAGTGAAGGCCACCAAGTGGGATTGCCCCATCATATTGAACCAACTCGGTATTACTAATGACTTCAATTTACTTTGCAATAGAGCTGTCCTGCAAAACTTTATGTACAGTGATGTACCTACTTATCGCCAATTAACCATTGAATTCCTTAGTTCATTGCAAAGCACTGTTAAACAATGGCAAGGAGAGGATACTATTTCTTTCCGTTTGATGAACAACAACTACACTTTAACATTAGATGAATGGTGCGCATGTTTTAATTTGCCAAACAATGATATTCATGCTTTACGCGCATCCTTTACTGGCCTAGAACCTACCCCTAAACAATACTATAATGGAATGAGTTTCACTACTAGAATAAAACAAGGGGAAGAATATTCAACATCCTGCAATTCGCTATTTGTTCTATGTTATTGCTAACACTTCGCAGGCACATAATGAGTTCACGAGACTCAATGAGGCAGACATCCTAGTACTTGCAAAGGTTGCTTACATCAACTGCAGCTTGTCACTCAACTTGGGTGCCATCCTTGTGCGCTACTTGGAGCACCAAGCCTCCCAAAGCCAAGGACCAATTATAGGGGGAGGCGTCATCACTGTACTTGCCACTGCCCTAGGCCTCGACCTAGGTGAGTTGCAACCCATACTAGGTGAGACACGTGTTGGTTTCTCCACCTTGAGAGCATGTGGAATGATCACTAGGAGAGGTGGTGCTTATTGCCTACATATTTCTGGAGATGGGCGTATCTACCCCGCTCCTTTGCCTAATGGTCTTTTCTCTATCGAGGAAGGACGTTTGATATATGATTCGCAGGTTGAGCAACACCAACCTGAAGAAGAGATTCCGGAGGAGGATGAGGATGAGGACCAAGAGGAGGAGAAAGAAGTTCTTTATCAAGAGGAGCAGCCACAAACCCAGTTCACCACATACCAAGATTTCCAAGGGCTTGGAGGGACTATGGAGAGGATGCATAGCCTCTCTTTGAACCTCCGAGAATCAACAAGTAACCTCTCAACTCAATTCGTGAACTGGAGTAATGACTTTTCCCGCCACCACAATGATTTGAAGGGCTTGCAAAAGCCTAAGCTTAGGGAAGTTTCCTCATGTATCTTTATTTGGCGTTTATTTGCTTTTATTTAGAGGTTGTGTTTTTATTTGAGTTTATAAGCACTCGTGTTGGTTTCCCCCAACACTCTATCTTTAGTTCTTTCTATTTTTGCTTTCGAAATTTTCTAGCCGAGATTTGCCACCAATTTTCTATTATTTAAAGTTCCTCTCTTAAAAATCACAAAAAGATTTCTCCATTTTTCCTTATTTTCCCACTTTATTTTCTTTTCGCCTCGAGGTCTTCATATATTTGTAGGAGAGTGGTCGACTTCGAGTTTCCAAGAAACAAATAAAAAAGGAACAGAGAAGTGGAACCAAACATGAGAGGTATGCCTTATGACTCCCCACTTTTGAAGTTTGAGAAACCCATGCTAGTTAGTAGTAAATGTTGAGATATTATATTGGTGGATTGAGTCCTTGTATCATTGTAAGATTTTCGTTTGCATGGGTATTTAATTGGGTACATTTTGTTCCAGCTCTCGTAATTAACTAAATCTTGCCTAAACAATTGTAATAAGAAAAAGTCTCACAATTGAAGGCTTCGGTGTTGTAGTTCTTAGTCTTGAAGGCTTATTTCTAGAGATACTCAACACCACTAAAAATGTTGATTGACTTGATAGCTCCCTTTGAAAGGATTTGTTCGATTGAATTAATGTTTAGCGGTTTTTGTGAGCATGCCAAAGTTTGACTTGTTAATCATAAGAATGATATAGCTTTAAGCGTATCAAACTTCATGGGGTGCCAACAACTCCGCTGGCCTACGAACGATCTTCATGGAGGAAACTCCTAGATTTCGGCTATGAGTTGATTAAACACTTGTAGCAGCAATGCTATAGTGGGTAAGATTCTTGGCACTCTCGGGTAGCTGTAATCATGATGGAATCACTCCTCTGGATGTTATGCGAAATCATTATGCAAAAGGAACAAAAACCTTAGTGATGCCACGAGTGTCCATCATAGCCCGATAAACTAAATAATTTTTTTGGCATGCTCTCAATTACTTAAAAACTGAAATTCTTGAAGGACAATGAATAGAAAAGTAGTGCTTGAAAAGTCTTGATTTATTGATGTGGGAGAATTGAGACACTCTAGTGTATATGCTTTTCATGAAAACTCTCACACTCTTAATTTACATGATTATACTTTACTGTTCAAAGGCAAGCCTATGAGTTGATTACTTGACATGGAATAAAGTTTACTCATTTGAATTATCCATGTTTACAAAAAAATGTTGCACTATAAGGATGCATGAAACCCGTATGATATGCTTTCCATTACTCTATCTATGCTGAAGTTTTTCAGATTTATAAAGTGGAGAAAACATGAGACTACTAATCATGAGTAAGATCACCATCTCGTTATTTCAGTTTAAATGATGAGTTCCTTTTTGATTTTGGTTTTCTTGCTCAGGACGATCAAGTTTAGGCTTGGGGAGGTTAATGGCTCTAAAATATAGCCGTCTAACGTCCACATTTAAACTGGATATTAATCATATTCTTGATGAAATATCTCTCTAAACCCTGCCACTAATGCTAATATTCAGAGTGGTATGCGATCCTTTCTTTTATATTTTTCCTGCATAGATAATGTCGTTTAAAGGAGGGAATCACTATATTAAACTCAACGATACGAGATTTCCAACAACCAGAAGAAACTAGGAACCTTACAACAGAGGTAAACGCTTTAACGACCAACTATACGGCCGAAGCAAAAATTTCGATTGTATAGCTCCGGTCGTATAGTTGGCTCCGCCACCGTTAGGTCAAACAGAACAACTTTCGTGAAGGGACCCCTATATGAAGAAGCCTTAGGCGACGGGAAAATGAGAGATGCTTCGCCCCAAAGAAGCCAGACTCCGCCAAAAGCCGACTCCAGATCTCCAAACCCTTCTCCATCTCCATAGCCATACTCCACCACTTGTAATAGTAGATCTCTTCTCCGATTGGCGACATTGTAAGACTATTGCTATCAATCTTTTGATTTTAATTACAATGTTTGTGATTGTTGATCTCATCTCTATGTGTGAGTAATTATCCTTGGGCTAAGGGCTTCGGCCTAGCCATGTAGCAATTGTACATGTCAATTATCATAGATGGGATCGTGTATTATTTTGTATGACATGATGATTATAGTATCCTCTCTTGCCTCAATCCAAGGACTTGTCACGTACCCAAGACCCCGAGGGTTGAGCTAGGTATAGGGAGTATGAGTGATGACTGATCTACAGGTTGGGAACCCCAGTGACAGAAGGGGTAGTACGGCTATATGTGAGGGATTTGCTTGGGATTAATGGTGACATCACTATGCATATCATTAGTTCTCTTTCTTCTATGGATGAGACTAGTAGGTTATTGCTATAAGCGGTTGCGGAGGCAATAGCAATTATGGATGCACTGCCCACATATAATTTATCTTTCTCTAACAAGTACACGCATACTTTATTTCTATCTTTTATTTCCATCAGATGTTTTGCACGGCTACAGGTGAAACCGAACGCCTTAGGCCCTCTCTCTCCATCATCATCAACAACAAAAAGACTCAAGCTATTGGTCTGGTAAAAACACAAAAGGAATTCTAAAACTCCCGAAGGTCCGTTAAAGTAACTTCACTATGCATTCGCTTCCCGACGATTCAATAACCTAGGTCCACTTGGGAAAAAGAATCTATACTACATCCATAATCCATATCGAAGGTATCAACCCTTTTTCTCGCGCTGTTGCCGGAGAAGCAATAGCTACCCTAGTGAGGTTATTAGGAACTTTGCTTGAATATTCCCCTGCGCACTAACTTTTTGAATGCAAGAAATCATAATGAAAGTGTTAGGGAAGAAGATGACAAAAGGCTAAGTTGGGGATGCCCATGCATCCCAAAGAAAAGGAGATATAATATAAATAAGAAAAATGGGAGGAAGAATGGAGTATCTACCCATCTCCTGCTCCCAACAAGGGTACCACAAAAATTCCCATGAACAACTCTTCTTATAATGATGATGATCTTTCATTGACTAGTAGTCCTCCATGTGGAACAATTATGTCTAATATATGGGAGGATGAAAGTGATATAATTGAGTAAAAAGGGTCTCTCTTTTGTAATATATTATCTTCATGAATAAAATGGTTTCCAAATAATTACTAAAGTTTGCATCATTGGTAGAAACTATTATATCATTTGTTTGGAGAACTAACCATTTTGTAGGCATTGAAGTAACATGAAGATGAAAATATTAATTTGTTCGAGATGAGTGACATGATATGATGAGACAGAAGTAGAGGAAAAGAAATAGCAAGACCACAAGCTTGGGGATTCCCACGCATCCCCCTCTTCTTTCAAGTATTTCAAGTAATATCAAACGCATGTCTTAGTTTTACCTTCATGTTTTGGTTTGTATGTTTGTGGTAACCATGTTTGAATTACCTTTTTGTTTTGTTTGGATTTTATTTTTGAACTCTTGCTTTGAAATAGAGTTTTTTAGTTTTATTTATGAAGTTTTTTAATAAAGTACCAAGTTTTGCCCATTTTGGATGTTAAAACTTGAAACATATATTTGGAGTTGAAATTTTCTGCACGCTGATGTTTACCAAACGATTTTTATGATTGTTCATGTAACTATTATTGAGATGAATTTTCTACTGAATTTACAACTTTTCATCCTATATACTCACAAAAATTTGCTAAAATTCCTGACATGTTTGAGTGGGCTAAATTAATACGTTCTGCAACTGATGTTTTTCTGGACAAAATCTATCTTTTGTTGCAAGAGTGGCCTTTTTTAGTTTTGATTTGATTCTTTTTGAGTATTTTGATATTTTATGGATATTGGCCAATTAAGTAACACTCTGGACATTTAAAAAAATTATTTGGGGCTATTTTCACAGCTAGCACTATATATTTGTACCACTAATGTCACCCCATAGAAAAGAAATGGGAGAAAGTTTTGTGTTGAAATTTTTGGACAGGGAATGGAGGAACACCACACTAAGAGTTATCCAATAATGGTGAATACCATAAGCTTTGGTATGCCCAAGGCAACCCACTGCACCTATCAAACTCTCAGTTTGCAAACCTCTGAACTTTGTTTTTTCAGCAACATAGAATGATCGTAGAAACTTGGAGCGTCTTTGTCTAGTTTTATGTCTACTTTTCATGTTGCCTTGATAGTAAATGAAAGCAACATGCTAGATGTTATTCATTCTTAGGAAATATCTACTGAAACAATGTATCCCATGATTAAATTCCTCGATGATAATGAGCCGTGTGCTATTAAAAGAAAAGGGAATGAAAGCAAAAAAGCTGAAATGCAAAGTCATGCTTAGTGTTGCAAGCTCAAATACTTTAATGAATGATAATTTGATAGTGCCTTATTTAGTGATACCTTTTGCTCATATACATTGATGTTTAATACTAATGAGCATTGTGTGATGATAAATGTTTGGAACTATGGATCCAATGGCATACTTGTAGATCTTTTTGCTAGACCAAAAATTCCCATAGCATACACCATACATACCTATATAGCATCAATGCTATTCCAAGTATATTTCGCATGTGCCTTGTTTAATTTAGTTTCCAAATAATATTGCTCTTATGGTTATGGTTGTCATAGAGAAGTTGGTTGTAGGGCGACCATGAACCTAAAGGCACAAACAAAAGGGGAAACTTACCTAGTGATAAATAAGTTATGTGCTTGGCAAACTATGAGTTTATTGATAGCACAACCAGTAGAGGACCCAGGAAAATTATGAAGCCTGGGAAATCTTTAAATTCCAAGCTTTAAGTTGCTAATTAGTACTCAAATAGTCATTAGATTAGGCTGCACGGCCGGCCGGAAGCCCGGGCAGCTACCCGGGCAACAGGGATGGTGGATCCGCCACTGAGCCCAACCATGCTGACATGGGGAAAGCTTTCAAACAATTAAGGGGAAGGTTTATGCATGACACTCCCTTGTTGATATCATGTCTTTTGGCTGTGGATGCTTAACATTGTGAAATAAACAGGATAGAATCGAGAATATTATAGTATGTATATGTGTTAGAGGTAGCACTGGGCCGCTAATCTAAGCCATGTTAAAAATGCCTAAAATCCATTATGGTGGAAATTTACAGCATGAATATTCTATGAGACATTCAAATAAAAAGCTATGCAAATAGTAAATAAAAAGATGTTGAGATATTTCATTTATCTATTTGCCTTGTCATCTGAGTATGGATGTCTCTTCCCAGGGGCCTTCATGCAAAGGGGAAAGAGGTACCTTAGTGCACCTCATTCGGAACTGTATGCATATAATGACGAATTTCTTGTGATCTAAACTTCAGTAGCATGCAATAATGAGTACTTGTGGTTAACATACATGAGACATTCAACTTGTAGTGGGTCAAGCATATAAAGTATAGAGAGATGCTTATGATGGGGGTAAATGGAACAAAAGACTAATGATGAACTGTTGATCAATCATAAACTTAATGAAATAGAGTTTGCAAGCTAAATAGGCCTTTGCACATGTTTAATCCATGCTTACTTTTGGTGCGAGATATAAAAATATCTTAAGGAAAGACATAAAACTAAGAAGTAAGTCTTCTAGGTCAAGGGCAAGAAACTAACAAGTATCCCAAAGTAGAAAGTCATAAAAAACCATGCCAATGATAGAAAATATTATTCCAACAATTCTATAGGTTCATCTAAGTATACTTGAAGGTTTGTTTTACCTCTTATTTGTTTGAACACAAGTCTACTTATTATTGAGCATGTTTGTAGAGGGTAAAATGTATCACTTTATAGCTCACTTGCTTGTTGTCATTACTTAAAGATTGAACCTAGTAAACTTTGTGTGACAATGAAAATAAGCAAAAGTAACAAACTCCAAAGTCCATGATTATTTTTATCACCTTCATGCTCGAGGACGAGCATAGGTTAAGCTTGGGGATGTTGATGCATGTAAAATACATATATGAACTTTGTAGTTTATTGACATGATTTCTCACATATTTGCAACATATATGATGTTCGATCCATGTTTTACATTGATTTCAGGGATGTTTTAAACAATCCCCTCTCTTTTAACTTTTTCTGGCTGAAAAAACTTATGTTAGTGTTTTTGTTTTTCCATGAGCTACGGAACTCTAAGCGGAGATAGGTCAATGGGAGTTGTTAGATAATTTCCATACGAATCCAATGAGGTAAAGTAGAGCCCAAGGGGCCCAATGAGATGAAAATGAGAGCCCATTTACTAGAGGGCGCACCACTTGGGCTATCTCAGCCATCAAAACTCCGATGTCGTCGATTCCACCACCATTCACTTTGTTTTGACCTAAAACCATCTATATATATCCCCTGGCAGCCTTTCTCGGGAAGGACGGAGGCGGAGATCGAAAACACATAAATAGAGAGTATGTAGGCCGCCGCCGGCGGAGATCGGAGAGGGGACATTGTCGGAATCACCTCTGGTGGACTCCACCCCCCTACGACGTGTTCATCATCAACATCTACAGCAAGATACTCTACATGCCCCTACTGTAATATATTGGCAAACATGATGTATTATGCAATATTTTGTTTTCCCATGATCTATTGTATCTCTATGTTGATGTTTGAGTAGTGACTTGTTTATGGCAATTGTGATATTGTTTGTTTTGGTTTCATACAAGTATATGTTATATTCTATGATGATCTTGATGCACTAACATATGAGTGCACACATATGTTGGGGGATGCACAAGGTTGTCACCGTTGCATGTTGATAGGATGAGGGATAGACGGAGTTTGACAGAAGCCGAATCCCAAGTCTTCGAAATATATGTAGTATTAATCCATGGTTAATCAACGGGGGTATTATCATGGGGATCTTAGATCTAAATGCGATGGTTGGACTTTATGTCTTAATATGCCCTTGTTTGTTCTTAATTGGCGTTGGGATCAATCACTAGTGGTGTATTTGCTCGTATCTATGGCTACACCTAGTTATGACTTCTCCTATAAGAAACAATAAAAAGACTATATATGTGCTTCACTAATTGTGACAACCAAATGAATCAAATAGCAAATTTCCTAAACATTAGCTCCCATAGATTATCCATATCCAGTCCACTAGCTCCACTTCATTTGCATTATTTTACTTATAGTATTTATTTCAACTACTTTATTGTTTCCTAGTTAATACCAAAAACAACCACACACGCACACTTTAGATCCTAGCTTTGCATAGAAGGCCATATACATGGGTTATACGGCTTGATAGAATAGATAGCTTACCTTCAGCTCCTCGTGGGTTCGACATTCAAATACTTATCGAATTGTACAACGGTGATCCCCTGTACTTGGGGGTTATCAAGATACTTTTCTAGCGCCATTGTCAGGGAGCGTAGTGCTAGGCTTCAATTATTGTTTTCATTGCTAGTTTATTTTTAGTACCTTGCATATAAAATTAAAACCCAAAAAAATTATAATGGAAAATTCTCACAATGATGTGTGTGATATGCTAGTCAAATATGTTGAAAGCTTGAATATTCCCTTGGGCACTAACTTTTTGAATGCAAGAAATCATAATGAAAGTGTTAGGTAAGAAGATGACAAAATTCTAAGCTTGGGGATGCCCATGCATCCCAAAGAAAAGGAGATAGAAGAGAAATAAGAAGGGTAACACACGAATTCCCATGAATAACTCTTATTATAATGATGATGATCTTTCATTGCCTAGTAGTCCTCTATGTGGAACAATTATTTCTAATATATGGGAGGATGAAAGTGATATAATTGAGTTAGATGATCCATTATGCTCATTAGATGACTTATCTTTATATGGTGAATCTATTCAAAACTATGAGATTAAGTATGCTTTTGATGCTTGCAATAGTTATTAAATAGGAAGAGATAAAAACCCTCTTTATGATTCCATTCTATTTATTCAAGGTATTGATCATTATATGCATTGTATACCACAACCTTGCCGCTATTTATTCATATATAAAATGCCAATGCATAGGACGAAAGTTAGACTCAAATGTTAATGTATATGTGCGTTGGTGTGCTCCATATGCTTTCAAATACTATTCTATTTGAGGACACATTGATATCCATGTAATATGTAAAATAACTTTAGCTACTGTTATTTAACAATTATTTTAAGATTTTAACTAAATATAAAATTTGGGGGAGCAAATGAGAAGGATTAGCAATGGAGAAGTTGGGGTCGACCTTGAGCATGTGGTGTTCATGCCAATGGAACCATTGCAAAGTCTATATCATTAAAACATCCGCCACATAAAAACAAAATAAAAAGAGTATCTCTTTTATAATATATTATCTTCTTGAATAAAATGGCTTCCCAATAATTACTAAAGTTTGCATCATGGTAGAAATATTATATCATGTGTTTGGAGAACTAACCATTTTGTAGGTATTGAAGTAACATGAAGATGAAAATATTACTTTGTTTGAGATGAGTGACATGATATGATGAGAAATAAGTAGAGGAAAATAACTAGCAACACCACAATCTTGGGGATGCCCACGCATCCCCCTCTTCTTTCAAGTATTTCATGTAATATCATTCCAAACTCAGGTCTTAGTTTTACCTTCATGTTTTGGTTTGTATATTTGTGGAAACCATGTTTGAATTACCTTTTTGTTTTGTTTGGATTTTATTTTTGAACTCTTTTTATTTCAATAGAGTTTTTTTAGTTTGCTTTCTGAAGTTTTTTAATAAAGTACCAAGTTTTACCCATTTTGGATGTTAAAAGTTGAAACATATATTTGGAGTTAAAAATTTCTGCACGCTTATGTTTACCCGACGATTTTTATGATTTTTTATGTAACTCCGATTGAGATAAATTTGCTAAAATTCTTGACATGTTTAAGTGGGCTAAATTAATACGTTCTGCGGATGCTGTTTTTTGGACAGAAGTTGTCTTTTGTTGCAAGAGTTGCCTTTTTGAGTTTTGATTTGATTCTTTTTGAGTATTTTGATATTTTATGGATATTGGCCGATTAAGTAACTCTTTGGACATTTAAAACCAAATTTTATTTGGGGATTTTATCATAGCTAGTACTATATATTTGTACCACTAATGTCACTCCATAGAAAAGAAATGGGAGAAAGTTTTGTGTTGAAGTTTTTTGATAGGGAATGGAGGAACACCACACTAAGAGTTATCCAGGAATGGTGAAGACCATAAGCTTGGGTATGCCCAAGTCACCCCACTGCACCTATCAAACTCTCGGTTTGCAAACCTCTAAACTTTTTTTCTGAGCAACATAGAATGATCGTAGAAACTTGGAGCATCTTTGTCTAGTTTTCATGTTGCCTTGAGAATAAATGAAACCAACATGCTAGATGTTTTTCATGCTTAGGAAATATCTACTGAAACAATGTATCCCATGATTAAATTCCTCGACGAGAATGAGTTGTGTGCTATCAAAAGAAAAGGGAATGAAAGCAAAAACCTGAAATTCAAAGTCATGCTTAGTGTTGCAAGCTCAAATACTTTAATGAATGATAATTTTATAATGCCTTATTTAGTGATACCTTTTTTCTCATATACATTGATGTTTATTACTAAGGAGCATTGTGTGATGATAAATGTTGGGAACTATGGATCCAATGGCATACTTGTAGATCTTTTTGCTAGCCCAAAAATTCCTACACAAGCAAAGCTTGTATATCCAAATACCCTTAAAATCAATTCTCATAGCGTACACCATACATACCTATATAGCATCAATTCTATTCCAAGTATATTTCACATGTGCCTTGTTTTATTTAGTTTCCAAATAATACTGCTCTTATGGTTATGGTTGTCATAGAGAAGTTGGTTGTGGGGTGACCATGAACCTGAAGGCACAAACAAAGGGGGAAACTTACCTAATAATAAATAAGTTATGTGCTTGACAAACTATGAGTTTATTGTTAGCCCAATCATGCTGGCATGGGGAAAGCTTTCAAACAATTAAGGGAAAGGTTTATGCGTGACACTCTCTTGTTGATATCGTTTCTTTGGGCTCTGGATGCTTAACATTATGAAATGAACAGGATAAAATTGAGAATATTCTAGTATGTATATGTGTTAGATGGAGAACTAGGCCGCTAATCTAAGGCATGTTAAAAATGCCTAAAAGCCATTATGGTGGAATTTACAGCATGAATATTCTATGAGGCATTCAAATAAAAAGTTATGTAAATAGTAAATAAAAAGATGCTGAGATATTTCATTTGTATATTTTTCTTATCATCTGAGTATGGATGTCTCTTCCTAGGGGACTGATGGCTCAATGCACGGCGCCCAGAAAAATGCTTGATGGCAGTGTTGATGTAGAGCTCGTTGGGAACCCCAAGAGGAAGGTATGATGAGCACAGCAGCAAGTTTCCCTCAATTATCAAACCAAGGTTTAATCGAACCAGTAGGAGCAAGGAAACACCCCAAAGGTGTTACTAGCTGAGCTTTGGCAGGGCGCACTACCGGTGCTAGTAGCAACATGGAGACCTGCACAACACAACCACAGAACTTTGTCCCCAACTTGCGATGAGGTTGTCAATCTCACTGTGTTTTGCAGAAAACAAAGAATTAAACGTATCGAATGGAAAGAAGTACTAGTTTGCAGAAAGTAAACAAAAAGAAGTAAACAGTTGTAGATTGTATGTAAAGAAAAGGATCGGGATCCATAGTTCACTAGAGGTGGCTCTCCTTAAGATAGATAACATGCTGGGTGAACAAATTACAGCGGGGCAATTGACAAACACCGAGAAAGAAATACATGCATATACTAATCATCTTGACTCCTTTGAGACTTGATTGGGCATTACAACATCATACATAGACCGCCATCCAACTGCATCTATGACTAATAATCCACCTTCAGGTTATCATCTGAACCCCCTCCAGTATTAAGTTGCAAGCAACAGATTATTGCTTTACGAACTGCGTGCAAAGTAAACAATACGATTGTTCTATGAACAAAGGATTGCTGTTTTCTCCCTAGTAGCAACAGCACATCTAGTATCTTAGAGATTTCTGTCACTTCCCCAGATTACCAGAGGCATGAACCCACTATCGAGCATAAATACTAACTCTTGGAGTTGCTAGCATCTACTTAGCCAAGATAGCTACTAACAACGAAAAGCATGCAAGATCACAAATAACAAAGACATGATAGAATCAATAATCAATCTGAAATAGCATCTCAATATCCATCGGATCCCCACAAACACAACATGCAGAATTACAAATAGATGATCTTGATCATGAACGGAGCTCACAAGATCTAAACATGAAAGCGCAAAGGAGGAGAACCAGCCATCTAGCTACTACATGGATCTGTAGTCCAAAGATGAAATACTCACGCATCACATCGGAGGCTTGCATGGTGATGAAGGCCTCCAGGGTGAATTCCCCTCTCCGGCAGGGTGCCGGGAAGAGCTTCAGATCCCTCCCGATCTAGGTATGGAGATGACGGCGGCTACAGACTCTTTCGTGGATTTTTGATCGGGCACTTAGGGTTTTCGTCCCGAGGGCAATATCTAGGCGGAAGGAGAGGCCGAGGGGGTGCCAGGAGCGGCCACACCACCCCCTGGCATGGGCCAGGCCTGGCCACGTGGCCAGGTGGTGTGGTGGCTCCCTGGCCCTTCTCCGTCTCGTATTCTGGCACTTGATGACTTCTGGAAAAATAGGCACTTTGGCTTTTGTCCCGTCCAATTCCGAGAATATTCATTTTCTGACTTTCCTGGAACCAAAAACAGCAGAAAACAGGCAGTTGGCACCGTGGCTCTTGTTAATAGGTTAGTCCAAGAAATCATATGAAAAGTACTCCAAAGTTGGAACAAAACACAAGAATGTGGATAAAACTAAGCATGGAACATCAAAAATTATAGATACATTTGCAATGTATCAGGGACTTCGTGCAAAGGGGAAATAGGTACCTAGGTGCACCTCGTTTGGAACTGTATGCATATAATGACGAATTTCTTGTGATCTAAACTTGGGTAGCATGCGATAATGAGTACTTGTGGTTAACGGACATGAGACATTCAACTTGTAGTGGGTCAAGCATATAAAGTATAGAAAGATGCTTATGATGGGGGTAAATGGAACCAAAGACTAATGATGAACTATTATTCAATCATATACTTAATGAAATAGAGTTTGGAAGCTAAATAGGCCTTTGCACATGTTTAATCCATGCTTACTTTCGGTGCGAGATATAAAAATATCTTAAGGGAAGACATAAAACTAAGAAGTCAGTCTTCTAGGTCAAGGGCATGAAACTAAGAAGTAGCCCAAAGTAGAAAGGCATAAAAAACCTTGCCAATGATAGGAAAGATTATTCCAACAATTCTATAGGTTCATCTAAGTATGCTTGAAGTTTTGTTTTACCTCTCATTTGTGTGAACACAAGTATACTTATTATTGAGCATGTTTGTAGAGGGTAAAATGTATCACTTTATAGCTCACTTGCTTGTTGTTTTTACTTAAAGATTTAACCTAGTAAACTTTGTGTGACAATGAAAATAAGAAAAAGTAACAAACTCCAAAGTCCATGTTTATTTTTATCACCTTCATGCTTGAGGATGAGCATAGGTTAAGCTTGGACATGCTGATGCATGTAAAAGCCATACATGAATTTTGTAGTTTGTTGACATGATTTCTCACATATTTGCAACATATATGATGTTAGATCGATATTTTACATTGATTTCGGGGATTTTCTAAACAATCACCTCTCTTTTGGTTCTTTTTCTGGCAGAAAAACCTTCGGTTAGTGTTTTTGATTTTCCATGAGCTACGGAAGTCTAAACGAAGATAGGTCAATGGGAGTTGTTAGATAATTTCCATACAAATCCAACGAGGTAAAGTAGAGCCCAAGGGGCCCAACGAGATGAAAATGGGAGCCCATTTACTAGAGGGCACGTCACTGGGGCTATCTCAGCCGTCGAAACTCCGATGTCGTCGATTCCACCGTCATTCGCTTTTTTGACCTAAAACCATCTATATATACCCCCTGGTGGCCTTTCTAGATCGAAAACACATAAACAGAGAGTCTATAGGCCACCACCGTTGGAGATCGGAAGGGGAAACATTGTCAGAATCGCCTCCGGTGGACTCCACCCCCTCCTGCGTGTTCATCATCAACATCTACAGCAAGATCCTCTCCATGCCCCTACTGTAATCTATTGGCAAACATGATGTATGATGCAATATTTTGTTTTCCCATGATCTATTGTATCTCTATGTTGATGTTTGAGTAGTGACTTGTTTATGGCAATTGTGATATAGTTTGTTTTGGTTGCATACAAGTATATGTTATCTTCTATGATGAACTTCATACACTAACATATGAGTGCACACATATGTTGGGGATGCACAAGGTTGTCACGTTGCATGTTGATAGGATGAGGGATAGATGGAGTTTGACAGAAGCCGAATTCCAAGTCTTAGAAATATATATAGTATTAATTCTTGGTTAATCAACAAGGGTATTATCATGGGGAACTTAGATCAAAATGCGGTGGTTGGACTTTATGTAGTAATATTCTCTTGTTTGTTCTCAATTGGCATTGGGATCAATCACTAGTGGTGTATTTGCTCGTATCTATGGCTACACCTAGTTATGGATCCTCCTAGAAGAAACAATAAAAAGACTATATATTGCTTCTCTAATTGTGACAACCAAATGAATGAAATAGCAATTTGCCTAAACATTCGCTCCCATAGATTATTCATATCCACTCCACTAGCTCCACTTCATTTGCATTATTTTACTTATAGTATTTATTTCAACTATTTTATTATTTTCTAGTTAATACCAAAAACAACCACACACACACACACTTTAGATCCTAGCTTTGCATAGAAGGCCATATAAGTGGGTTACAGGGCTTTAGAGAATAGATAGTTTACCTTCATATACGCGTGGGTTCGACACTCAAATACTTATCGAATTGTACTACGGTGATCCCCTGCACTTGGGGGTTATCACTAGGTCACGACGATGTAATATCACGGAAACGAGTAAACATGTTTGTCGATAATAAGATCGAACTATATAGGATACATGAGATCAGGTCTTGGAAACACTAGGAATCGTTGTGCAAAGGAAATGACACTCGACGTTGAGAACAACCAAATTCGTGGAATGTGAAGGGATCATCATGTTTTTCCAGATACCGCTGATGATCAATTAATCGGGGAGATGTCTCCTTCATACCTGAACATTCCCGAACCATATGGGTGTCACGCTTAAGGGTAATCGATGTTGCGGGGTGATCTACTACCGATAAAGAAATAGGAAGAGAGAACTGAAAGTGTTCCGGAGAGAATAACGAAGTGTTCGGAGTCCGTTCAAAAGGAGTTTTTAATAAGGAGAAATTAAGTAATGTATTTAATATGTAATTATGAATTAATATTAATATATATTTATTTAAATAAAAAGAAAAAGGAACTCCCCCCCCCCCCACATGGGCCTTCCCTAGGAGGGAAGAGGGCCCAAGAGGGAGGAGCCAAGGGCCATGCAGCTAAGGGTTGGAGGGCTCCCACCCTGCCGGCCCCTTGGTGGGCTTGGGCAGACAGGTGGGGCCCATCCCCACCGCCGGCAAGCCCCTCCTACCACCTCTCCCAAGTTTAGTTCCACCTCGGGACTTGGAGGGTGGGAGTAGCCTAGTTTTCCTATATATAGGGGTGGCATTTACCCCAGTTCCTCCATCAAGTCAATTCCACAATTGGCATTAGCTCTTCTCTCTCTCCCTCCCTCTCTCCCATTTAGCGTGTTCCCAAGTTAGGAACGTGCTACACGAGGTAGAGGACTTTCCACCTATTACACGATGTTGTGCCGCTGTAATCGGTTCAGATCTTCTTCTTCCGCTGCCTTCCTATACCGGGACCCGGGAGACGTCGTTTTCACCGTACGCATGTAAAACTTGATGAGGCACTGCTGCTAGTGGTGTCGGACGCTTGAATCCTTCTAGACCTCGAGGCCTGCTACGCTTGGATTCACCGGCAACGTTTGTGCGGGAACGTAATCTTGTGTCCGGTCTTCAAATGTATGAATACTGTATCCCACTCTTTACTGTACTTCTCCATAGATAGATCTTGGGTTGATACGTTCTCGTAGAAGAAATTTTTTTGTTTTCTGCCACGGAACCCCTACAGGTTTGTGTGGCTGTTTGCCTATCTTTGGATTCATGCCGGGAGTTGGAGGTAGGATCCGTGGGACATGATTCTATGTTGGCTACCGACGTCCCTGCTCATCATGGCGCTCCGGTGGTCGGAGCCGAGGGCGGAGAGCGATGCTGTTGTCGGTGGCTCCATCAATAAATGGCCCAGTAGGAGCTTTTCTATGGAGCGGAGGTGAGATGTTGCGAACCTTTTCTTTGGCCTCCGTGGTGGCGGAGGAGATGGGAAAAGTGGCGATGGGGGAAGAGCGACTCTCACTTTCCTGGCTGGCTGAGGAGGCGAGGAAGGTTAGAGCAGGACGTCTTCTTCTTCCTTTAGACACGCTCCGCTCTAATCCTTGAAGAGACACAAAAGAAGACTAATGCCAAACACGCCACTTTGGCCCCTCTCTAGACAAGTGATGTATGTAAAATGCATACATGAACTTTGTAGTTTATTGTCACATATTCCAACATATTTGCATCATATTACTAGTTTTTACCAATGTTCTTAATTAATAGTCTTCTCTCTATGCCCTCTGGGGCATGGCTGTTAGGCAAAACATTTAACAATAGGTCGATGAAAAATAAACTGGCAACTGTTATTGCACTAAGTAAATGTTGTCATGCAATATAAAAACCATATTTGAGGTCTTCCCATAGGGACTAGAGTTTCTAAGATAAAATCTCAAACCTGGCTGGCCGAACTCTCTTTGTTGAGTTTATAAGTTGTATGAAACCACTATAACTTGTCGAGGTGGGACTAAACTTCTATACTTCTAGCACATGAAACCATGGACTGTATCAGAGCCGATTCGGCGAGCGTGTGGGCCACGTACTTCTAAAATAAAAGACAGGTTCACACATGTCGAGTACCCATGACACAACTCACGAAGCGATGTCTCAAACCGAAGAGTATAATCGACATAACTAGATAGAAAGCATTAATCATATAGTAATACGTTTTCTGAACTGCTACATAGGACCGTACATGTAGATCCCTCTTTGTGCGAGGCAATGAAAATATTCTCATCGCGCGATCGCATGTGTAAAGTATCCTGGACACCTACAGTCAAGAATCAAAACACGCGGCATGGTAAGCATTTTTTAACACGAAGAAGCAAGCATATAGGAATAGAGTGTTAAACACTAATACATGGAAATACACGTGAAAAAAGTAAAGTGAAACATACATACGTGGAATTACAAATAATAAGTAGTCTTCAGACTAATCCTAAAATTTTATCTAAAATTCTCTTATCTTCTTGACGAACGATGGAAGCATGCAGATAACTACCTTGAACTTTGTAAAGCCTACTTCGTTTAGCATTTGCACTTCTCTTGTGTTAGTGAAAGTAGAAGACAGTAAAAAAGTAAACACGTAATAAATAAAGACAATATTAGAAGAAGAAAATATGTAATAGGAATGAGAGTCAATAGGAAACAGTACACATATGAGACGGTAATAACTTTCATAATAGATATTTTCTATATCTTTGTGTACACATTACAATGAATAGTAATCGCGTAAAAATAAAGACAGTATTCGAAGAAGAAAAACATGCATAGGCATCAAAGTCAATAGGAAGCGATGCTCGCACGAAACAATAATAATGTTCGTAATAGAATATTTTCTGTATTTTTTGTACATATTACAAACCTAATTATAGTTTATCTAATATAAACTACCAACCTACTAGACGTCATCATTCTAGTCCTAATTACCAGCCAAAAGCCCCTAGCGCTGGCTAAATCTTGTACTCCACCTTGTCCATGTGGCATCCGTGTTGTTGTGTTCACCCCGACGATGCGATTTTTGCAAATGCCACAGCGGGAGGACATGGCATCGACGTTGTTCCTTCTCCCCATCAGCACGGACTTCCTCATTGATGTGGCAGTTGCTTCTTTCAATGGACATGGCTCCCGCGTACGTCACGGTGGGAGGATGCCGCTCTGACACTGAGCCTTCTTGACATATATGGCCTTGTCGTTCATGTCGTTCCCCGGTCATTGCGCCTCCCGCTTGATGTTGGTGTGGTGCTCATAGACGTCGCTCCACCATGGAGCCTTCTTGACATCTATGGCCTCGTCGTTCATGCCGCCGTCGAAATCCCTTCTTCCTGTCGGCGCGGTGTTTGCGGAGAGAGAACATGCCGTCGATGGAAGCCCTTCTCCCCGTTGGTGCGATCTTCACCATCGTCGCGGTGGCTGCTTCTCCTAGTGGACACAACCATTTCGATCGCTTTAGCATGTTGTCTTCTTGTCTCTACTCGAGATTATTCTATAATTTTACATGTGTGGCATGGGTTCCGGCTGAGCCCCGGGACGGGAGTGGGGGACGGCCCTATGCAGACAGCAGCAGCACCGGCTCTACAAAGTCCGAATCGAATCTTTCGGTTGGCTTTACCGTGAATAAGAATTGTTGGGCGCGGCGAAGTGAGCGCTTCTAGCTGTTTCGCGCTCATTTGGAGTGGCTGAAACAGAAACGTACTCGAGAGCTACTCGTCTTCCTAAAAGATCTCACAATGCAAGACCCGTCCTAATGCAATAAATACTGGTGCTCTCGAACTCAATCAGCTCAGGTACAGGGTCAGGTGCTTCTCCAGCTCTAGGTACCGTCTCTTGTGCCCCACCTATATAGCTAGGGTTAAGTAACCCCATTCAGGAGAAGATAAGATAAACACCATTTGGTAAGGTTGGATCTATAAAACAAGGTTGGTTGATAGAGCTATCTTGGCATTATAGGTGGGGTCTTTGGATAGCAGGTATGCTATGTCAGAGAGCATTGCTGAGATTATCCATCTTATAACAGATGTTGTGTCAGAGAGCATTGGTGAGATTATCCATCTTATAACCCCCGTTAGACCGACAGACGATAGATTCTCTTCCAAGCCAGGTTTCCTGTACTACAGCATATGAGGTTATCAGTCCCGCGCCCTTCCGCACAGTGGACAGGGACGATTGCGGTCCTATAAGGTCCTTCTACTTTTTCAGAGAAACTGGTGTAACATCCTGATTTTACGGGTTACATTTTTTTCAAAGGATGTTACAGTGTAATAAAATAAAAGAATATTTTATTTGAAGTTTCTAGAATTAATTCCAAACTATTTGGAATTAATTTAATCAAAGGAATATTTGTATCTAACTTTTATTTGCCAATTCGTTTCTAATTTTGTTCTTATTAAATCTCTAATTAAATTTGGGTTTTATTTCACACATGCATGTACATGCATGCATGGCACGTTCGTGCTCTTCCTCTCATCTGCTTCTGTACCGATACATACTCATATTCCTCCTTTTCTCCATTTATTTTCTTTCTCTTAATCTATCGATGCAACCACCTGGCCAGCCCAACCGAGAAGCCCATAGAGGCCCAGCCAAATCAGACCCAGTCGCACACACAGGTAGCAGTCCGACGAGAACACGTACATAACGCGATTGCGTAGAACTCCAGGTTCCGATTCCAATCCAGTCGCACACCGCCTCTCGTCCGCACTTAAAAGGCTCCAGATCGTCGCCCCTGCTTCTCTTTTCCTACCCCACAGCCGCCACCCCAAACCCTAGCTCGAAACCGATCTAATCTCGCGGAGCTCCGCGGGGCCGCCAGGGAACGCCGCTCGCGTTCTCGGAGTTCGGACCACCTGACGACGAACGGTTGCGCCACCAGCACCGTGAGGAGGAGACGAACTGATCCATGGAACCAGAAGGGCAAGCCGTTCATCACGACGACGTACTCGTCCGCCGTTCCATCTCAGTTCACCGTCTTCCGCGGACGATCGTGTCACACTCGGTGAGAACCAGCTTAAATCCTTACACACACGAGATAGACTAGATCATGGCTACCTCCTAGACATAGTCGCTGCTCTTAGTTTCGTAGTTTGCGCGGCTGCCAGTGAACCAAACGCCGATCAGTGGCATGGACGTTTTAGACTATCATACACCCGTTGGATGGTCTTGATCCCAACTTGCAAGTCATCCCAGATTATTCTAGGAACCCACCGCTGACGCTAGATGCAAGTTGTTCGATGTTGATCATTTTTTTCGCAAAAGCGATTGATTCCCGTATTGTACGCCATGTATATGGGCATGTCTGTGTATTGCATCGTGGGTGCTAGTTACTTAGGTTTGAGGTCTACATAGTCTAAAGTATCTATATCACTAAGAACCGATTGCTATATGCTAATTGCGTGAGTTAGGCAGCAGCTGTTGCATGTTGGTTATAGGTACTTGGCTGTAAAATTTAGGTCGTTTAGTATTGCATGGATGGATATTCGAATCTTAGTTTAGTTCACGGTACTGGTATTGCATGTGTGCACGTACGACAGCTTTTTGCATGCCTCCGTTATTTCATGTGTACACTTAATTGTAGGGCTAGCTAACATATAGTTGTTGTGTAGTGCATATTAATCGCATGCCATCTATTTTGGTTAAATCAAAACTATATTATTTGTCTAATATGTTAATATTAGTCGTGAACGGTAGACCGACTCTTATGCCGAACCGTCCAAACCTCGCGAGCCTAATTATATCTTTTATTTGGATCTTTCTATTTGGATTTTATTTGTGGTTCTTGGATTTTGTATTTATGTGTGGTTCATCGTTGTGACAAGTAGGGAGTGACGAGTTCGAGAAGAATCAAGACTACGAAGAAGAACAGTACAACACCAATGAAGGCATGCCCCTTTCATAACTATCATATGTTTTACAAGTGCATGTTTTATTGTTTTACAAATATGCTGCTATTTTTGTTACACACATACCTTGATACACATGTCTCCATACACCATCCTGAATAGAGATTATATATTAATCTTGTAGAGTAGAATTGCTTAGCCATGCTAAATAATATTTAGGATCCTTGATCTCCCCTCTTTGGAGGAATTGGATGACCCTCGAGTCAAATACACACTATTGAAACTTGTTCAGCTCGTTGAGCTAGCTGTTGTTGCTATCTTCTACTCTACTCTATTATGGGTGAAACTTACCGTCTAAACACTAGCGCGGGCGACAGCTGGATCAAAGGAAGGAGCGATTGGCTACACTTCGCTAGATGGAGGGAGCAATCCATCGTCCGTGCCGCATGAGGGCCTAATAAGTCTTGGATTTGAAGATTGTGACCAACGTGCAACCACATGCTATAATGGGCACTGGCTTGGTCAAGTAAGTTAGTCAGCCTTAGGTGTTGATGTCGCTGTACCGCTGATGAGGTGTCTGCCTGCGGGGGAGCCTTCGGCATAGATGGGGGACCGGTTTGGGGACGTACTCTCAGTTCCATGCGCCATACCCGGTGGGCATATCACATCTTTGGGGGATCTAGCTAAAAGACCTTGTCACAATCCCTCTGCCGGTACACCAATTGGTGTGTATTAAACCAGCGATGACTGGTGGGCGTCAGGACGGGATTGTGTCGTGTGGAAAAGGTGTACAATCTTTGTAGAGTTTAAACCTATTCGAATAGCCGTGTCCACGGTCATGGACGACACAAGAATCCTTCTTGACATACAGGAACCTATCTTGCTACTTCCCTCTTTGCATCTATCCTTCTCTTGGAATCTAATGATGTAGGTGAGTTGTCGAGGACAACCACAATGATGAGAAACACCACATTGATGATAAATTGTTATCAATTGCAAATAAAATTAGCTTTTATGCAAATAAACCATATGACCTCCACATAAAGCCACATGTAGCTATATCAGGTTATGCATAAGGGGTATGTTGAGTACTTTATGTACTCATGGCAATAATTTTGTTGAAATTCAGAGTACTATGAAGGAGAGGACTACGACTACTATGGTGACGCTGAGGAGTGAGGTCTCGTGGACTACATCGACTGCCTGTGGCTGAGATGGAGTCACTGTGTATTTTATTTTCGTTGTGTTTCTGGTTGTAATAAATGTCACAAGACTTTATACTATGTGTCTATTGCTATTCAAACTTTGTAATAATTACTTTTTGAATGTTATGCAATGGTATTCATTTCGCTGCGTCGTCAACTTGATCTTGGGATTGACGAGATGCACAGGGAGGTCTGGAGGTTAAATTCCGGTCCTCACAACTGGCAATTGCTGAAACTCTTTCTCTATGATAATTGGAGAGTGAAAGGAAAAATGAGAATGTACCTGGGTCGATAAAGCTCCTATCGCTTGTACAATCTAAGTATGTTTTTAGAGCTCGCTTTTCTCGATTTTCGCTCGGATTTTTTGGCGGCATGGCCAAGCGGTAAGGCAGGGGACTACAAATCCTTTATCCCCAGTTCAAATCTGGGTGCCTCCTGATCAATACCAAACCAATTCAAATCTGGGTGCCTGCTGATACTTTGTTTTTAGAATCCATACCAAACCATATCATAGTAAAAGAACAATCTTCTCCTTTAATCATATCATAAATGGAAAGTGTTCAATTAGAACATAAAAACGTGACTCAATTGGTCTTAGTTAGTCTGGACGGAGTGGAAGAAGGGCGGAGACTCTCGAACGAGGAAAATCCTTCCATTTGAAAGAATTGACCGAGGAGCCGTATGAGGTGAAAATCTCATGCAGCCAAAGCTCACTGGGCCAAATGCTCTATTGGAGTGGGGACGAACACACACAAACAAGGTTCGAAGAACTTCTACTTCAGGCCTTGAGGAATCTATGAGGCTTAGCCAATGGGGTTGAGGCGCTTGCGGGCAATCAATAAACAAGGAGGTCGAATTATGGATCAAGGAAGGCTGCATCAGAAGGAAGAGTGGGTAGCTATGCCGTTGGCAGGGACTGAGACAGAGAGAGGGGGGCATAGCCCCTATGATCCCGGTAAAGAGTTCCAACTATGCTCTTCTCAGGTTCTTTCTTTCTCCTTCACCAGACCACAGAACTAATCAATCAACCTTGACCTAGACTTCCCATCTTTCCCACTTAATTCAGCTTGAAAGCGGAAAAGAAGCGACTTGAACACATCCTTCAGCTGGAAGCCCTCGGTATCCTGAGTACCCGCCCATTGTGCGGAAGGCCGTCGTCCCGGTAATATTTCTACTGTAGTAAGGGCGAGCCGATATGTCATATCCAATGCCTCGTACCAATGAGTCTGCTAAAAAATCTTTTGGTTCCACGGATTACTAAAAAAATATGTTTATCAGTTCACCATTGACAATTATGCATCATCGAGTTTGATCCCTATGGTTTTTCTGTGAACGCTCTTCCCAGCAAGATAATGAATCTCAGATGTAATAGCTCGGGTCCTCTCTACACCATGAGTCACCCGATTGCCGCCTAGCCCCTCTCACCACCACCTCCTCCAACCCCTGGCATCGCCGACCTGGACATCTAGGCCACCACACCACATCACAATTCCATCTATCCAAACTCATCTCCACCAATAAAGCGGGATCTTCTAGGTGTCACGCAATGTCAATTAGGCAAAGATCTTCTACACATTAGGTTACCATTTTATTGCTCGTAATCGCATACAACTCGTCCTTTCAAAGTATTACATTGTGACTTATGAACCTCACCAATTCCTAGCACATCTAGATATTGTTATTATCTCGTTGTTATCGATGATTTTTTTCCCATTACTTTTTAAGCTCCCCCCCCCCCCCCCCCGGCGAAATATGATGTGTTTGCAACATCCATTGCACTTCCTACCTTTATCACTATCCACTTTAATCTCCTCATTCTCATTATTCAATGCGTCAATGGTAAAGAAGTTGACAATCTCAAATTCAACACATTTTTTCACACGACATGGCACCCTTTTTTGTTTTCTTGTCCCTACACTTCCTGGCAAAACGACAAGGCTAAGCGTCGCCATACGCACCATCAATGATGTACTCAGTCAGTACAACACGGCCACATACCTTCTCAATATCAGTCCCGCCATTTCTCTTAAAAAATCTTCATCCCACTACCACGTTTTTGGCATTCATTTTTCCCATGACCATCTTCGCCTCTTCAGATGCCTTTGCAACATCAACACAGCTTCCACCGCCACTCACAATCTTGCCCCACATTCGACTAGATGTGTGTTCCTCAACGTACTTATTTCCCGACATGTCACATTTCACGAGTCCACTTTCCCATGACACCCCAACCATCCCCTCCAAATAATATTTTGAACCCACCCCTTCTTGCGGTGGCACAGATTCCTGCTGCGGCAGCCCCTTCTCCTGCCACGGCAGCCGAAACCGGTACATGAAAGATGAAACTGGCATACTTTTGCATCAACTACAGTTCCTTAGCTCATAATAATCCGATGGTTACATACATTACAACAGGATCTGCAGAACAGCCACCATACATCAACAACAGCAACGTCATTCCGACAGCTTATCAGCTGCCAAATTGGTTCTTACAGAAAGAACGGACTCAGTCACCCCTTACAACCTCAAGAAAATTTACAACATGGAACAGCACATGGTCTCGGTACCAAGATTCTTACAGGGAGAATGCAAAAAGTAATCCAGCAACAAAATACATATGCTGTTGGGACATACCGCCGTCTTGTGGTGATGTGAGGTATAAATTAGAACGAAAAATGGCATCAGAAACGGCGCAAAGAGTTTAGCTCCGTACAGCAACATTCGCAGCACTTGGCTGCCCCGCGGTCTTCATGGCAGACTTGGTCGTTCTGGTTTTTGTAGCTGCCCCAGTCTTCGGAGAGCTCATGGGAGAACACTGAGGACTGCTGTTACCATTCTTTAAGTTCCCAATGCTGTGACGATGCAACCGGAAACATGCTGCATTGCCATTTCCTGCCTCTGGTGTAAGAGGGCTGTCACTGCAGCTCTTTCTACGTGTCAGTTTTGGTGATTTGGCACGTGTTGGCGGCACCTATAAATAAATGGCAAAGATGAAGGCTAACACCACTGCATGCGAAAGGATATTACACATATCGCCAGTTGAATCAGCAGGTTCCATGCCAATGCTTCAGATAAACATTATGTCGTTATGCTTGAAGACATAATAGTGCATTCACATTATCTGATTCTGCTGGTATTGTAAGAAGAGCCAATAACATCTTGTATAGTGAATTTAGTTTACCAACTTCACGTTTAGTAAAACAATACAAATATAGCAGCTTTGGAGCACAATGACTTGTTCTTAAGAAAAACGGCATCATTCTGTTGTTCAAGTCGATTGAGTGGGTAAGATCTGAACCTTGATGGGTTAAGAAAACCAAATTACTGCTGGAACTAAAATTATGATCAACCACAAAAACAACAATGAGTAAATGGATAATATACATCAAGCGAAATGGATTATCAATTTGTGTCAAGCAGATAAGTCATGTGCTAACATGCAGTACACTAATACATCAAGAGTACAATGGAATAATACTGGGCAAGGTTCCCAATTATTGACTATAGTCCTACGATACCCAAAGAAAGCATTACTATGCTAGAAGGGATAACTGAAGCAAAGTGAATACGGCGTCGAAGATAAGGCAGAATAACCAATGAAACAAACAGATTACCTTCTTAAGTTCAGCCTTCGGTGGGGGGCCCTCTTGGTAGAAGCTTGGCATGGGCTTTGCTCTAATAACCAGGTTCTTTCTTAGTTGTTTTAGAACTGTTTCTTGCTCTTCCTACAGAAGTGAGACAAATGAGAATGAATTGTGACAACAGATAGCAAAATCACTTAATTTGAATACTAAACAGAAACATCATATAAACATACTCAATGTACAGCAGTTTCTTCAGGGTATTAGTGGGAAAAGTTTAACATCTTACAACATGTCAGTACCATTGCTTTTAAATCAAGACTAGTCCAGGATTAGTCACCCAGTCAGTTTTGCCAACCCGTCTGGGTGGAATGACTCAACTAGCAGAGCAAGTGAAGTGACCCGTCAGGCCGCCGGTTAGCTCCAACTACTATCCCCAAGTCGCCTGACTTGGTGGCTTATGGCACACTGTCAGAGTCCAGATCGAGGAGACTCTAAAACAGAGCGCGAAATTGAGAAAAGGAGGTTGCTTAAGAGGCAGAATACTAAACCTGGAGATTTATATCAGCTATTCATCTTTGTGCCAGTACACATATTCTTATATGAGTAATGCCCACTACAAGTAGTCCTAAACATGCACTATATGACTTAAAAACTGCAGCCTGACCTCCGAAATCCCCTGTCTAGTAAGACTAGCCAGCTTAGTCCCCTAGCCAGTCAGGAAGTGAGTCAGATCAACTTGTCAACTTGACAACCATGGTTTGCACCACTACGCGCACTTGAATGTTCGTGAAGAGATAAAAAACATCACATTTGTTCAGAAGGTTGAAGTTACCAAGAGACTGCAAGCACATTCCAATGTACCTTTTCTTATTAAAAATAACTTTTCAAATAACTGGCACTTCAAAAGATAAGGCAGCACGCATGGTTTCGTGAAGTAAAAAATGTATGAGAACTATCTTCATCAAAACCAATTTGGAGGTGAAGTATAAAAAGTATCTTCATACTTCAACAGTATAAGGCATCTAGTGTAGCACTCCAATATATAAGGAGTAGCCACTAGCCACAGTGGCTCTAGCAATTAAAAAACAAACAAAAAACCGCAAACAACAACTAAACAATACTATAAATTGAAGAAGCCTAACCTTTTTCCTGGCCTCTGCTTCAAGTTTCTCATCTTCCAAAGCCTTGCGTTTCTCTTCCAATTTAGTGTAAAACTGAACAATACAGAAATATGATTACTAGACTGTATAATAAAATCAAATGGCATCTAGATACAGTACGATGAAATTGCATTCGTACCTCCCCCCTCTTCTCAAGACGATTACCACATAAAAATGTAGGCGGAACAGGAACTGTTGTCTTCTTACTTTTTCCACCTCTTGCTGAGGTTACAGTTCTGTATGAAGCTCAGGGAAAAGCCCGATATAAATGAGAAAAGCACAATCCGTGCAATCAATTATTAAGACACTGAAAGAACAATTTCCTAGGCAATTTTGTGGGGTTAAAATAACAAAAACGCACAATTGTAGTTGCATCCTGAACTTGCTATGCATAAAGAGTGTGGATGTGCCCACGGTAGAATATCAAGGAGATCTATATCTTAGCAAAAGGATACGAAGAAGTAATTGAATATGAGTCCTCTTCTTGACTGTTGGTATTGTCTGATTGTTGAGGCTTCCTGGGTGTCACTGATGGACTCTGCAATCCATAACCAGTAAATTTTATTAACAGAACTGCCTGATTTTATCTACACATAGCTAACTACAGTTTATGCCAAAAAGGGCCGCAGCCAGGTAAACAATAAGACTCTTGTGCTGACAAGAAATTTGATTTGCACCGGTTCAGGTTCATGCAAGTATGCAACAGAGACAAGATGTTCTCCATATAAAAAGTAAAGATGGTTGTTCTTTCCTATCAGACAGCTGTTGAAGATCAGTAAGACACAATCCAAATAACAGAACTGGAAGTATATTGGTACCATTTCACGTGAAAGATAGCCTATCCATAAAACTATGACATTCAGTAATACCAACAGATGACAGAAAATCAGGAGATTTCTTCAAAGAAAATATGGAGGAGGTTATTTTTTGAGGGAGAATACAGATGACAATGATGCAGATGAAACATGCACAATATGATGCAAGCGTGAGTACAGACGACTACCATACCTTCTTTGCCATGCTTGCTGGTGAGCTGCTACTTCTGTCAGAAAGTTTTTCCCCGTTGCTAGTTGAATGAGATACTGAAGTGCAAGGTACTTCTCCAGAAACCCTTCTTTTGGTTGCAAGAGCGAATGGCTGTGGAACAGTCTGCTTGGACCCTATTCCCCCAGTTATACCAGGCTTTGTTGGTGAATTTGGAAGAGAAGACTTTTGTTCATTAACAAGTTTTGTTGAATGTCGACTTGCAGGCATGTCTTCCTTAGGGGCTTCTTTCCCTTTTGGAGAATCTCCATCATGGCTGCCACTCATAACTTCTTTATGATGAGCTTCTCCATTGGGTGGACATATAACCACACAATCTGATTCTTCATCCGTCGACATTTCTACAACCTCTTTCCCCAGAGGGCTGCAGGAAATTTAGAACAAATAAATACATGTAAGACTGTGCACTTGGAGCCTGGAAGCCCTGTCTAACTTGAATAAGAAAGAATAACATGGCAATCATAGAGTAAGCGATAATCAAATATAGTGCTTCAACCATATTTTTAGCATTAAATAGGATAGCAAGCCAACCATATGAATTAGCAATGACATGCAAGCAACTACGCTCTGGTGCAAGCAGAAGAATTCTACGTTTCCAACTAGGCTGCCTAAAATGCTAAAGAAGAGTTACATGTAGGGCTATCACAATCAGGCAGATGGTTATTCTAAACTCTCTAATAGCACACAACCAAGAGTGTTTTTTTTACACGTCAACATAACTGGTGCCTCTGGTCATACGTCTCTTCACCCCTCTAAATCTAATTGCGAATTAGCACACCGTATTACTTGATTGTTGACTTCATAACAAAGAGAATTAAATGACTAATATTAATTTGCTGTGTGTCACGAGAATATGAACCATGGCAGGCTCCAAATTCCTAAGAGGGTCACGTTTCTAGTATTCTAGACAATGTGTGAATAGGCTTGAGTTTTCCTGACAATAAATACCGACAGTATTTGTAGATTTAATAAACTTTGATTTGTCAAGACACTCTATAAGGTTCCAAGGGTTGCAATTTAAAATTTCTGGGGGGATAGTCCTTACATCATGGCCACTAAGACAAGATCAAAATTATATAAAAAACATAGACATAGCAAGCTCTGCATTTGAAAAGGAATTCCCACAAGGCATAACACGAAATTTATAAGTGGCCAGCACTAAGTTCAACAAACCTCATAATAATTAGAAACTTCCATGTCTTCCTAGCAAATTACAACATGCCAATCGGATAAGATTTCACATAATCAAAAAATCCACCCTGTAACTGAAGTCAAACCCTTAATCGATACGCATCATTTAAAGATCCGCACGAACGCGCCTTGAAACCACAATGGTCGAAGTCATTGACGGACGCCGCAAACAAAAAAAGAAGTGCGATTTAGAACGCCGACCATTCCTACCATTGATATTTTAAAATAAATGCCTTTGAAATAGCACATTCCTACCATCAATATGAGGAAAACCATTCAAAATCCATAGTCATCCCCGCACACGCGAAACCCTAGCTCACCCCAAGCTACCAGGAAAAAACAAACAAACAAATCACTAAACATTTGCCCGAATCACCCAAATCCAACAACCAGGGTCGAATAGAAAGAATTCCAACACCACAACGACCATCAGGCAAAGAGCGCAGCGCCATTACGTGTTGTCGACTCCTTTGCCAGGCAGATCCCACCGCCGCCTCGCCGCCACGGCGTCCCTTCCCCCGCCGTTGGCTTCCTCCGCCGCCGCCGTGGTGCCCGTCCGTGCGTGGAACGGCACCTCGCCGCTCCGCGTCTCGCCTGCTCCCCCTCCTCACCTCCTGCTCACCCGCCGACGCCCTCAGAGAGCTGGCAAACCTCCGCGCCGTTGGCTTCACCTCTGCCCCCACCACCACCACCTCGCCTCCCTCCCTCCCTCTCTCTCTGTCAAGTCAGTCTCCGTTCTCTCTCTCGCTGGTGTGAGTGTTTGGGCGTGGGTCGCGGCCAGGAGCGGTCGGCTGTTTCTGGGGGCTGGGCGGGAGGTGGGCCCGGCGGTGAGCTTACCGACCCGATGGGGGCTGGGCGGGAGGTGGGCCCGGCGGTGAGCTTACCAACCCGATGGGGGCTGGGAGCCTCGGGGAGCCTGGAGAGCCGGAAAGAGGTAACAGGCTGGGGGTGGTTTCTGGACCAGCCACGTGGAAATTCCGTTAGTTAGCACAGGTTTTTCAGGTGTTTTAAATTTTTATTAGGATGATAAATAGTCTTTCCCAACTTTTTCAATGTATAAATGTACTGTGTTTTTATTTTCGGAAGATTTTACTCACATATTTCTGGTTCACAGAGTTATGCTCGAACCGACGTTTCACCTCGTTGTTGATGAGGATGGATCCCTCCGATTGGAAGTGCATCGATCATCTTGATAGTTACTCATATTTGCATTTTATAATTCTCAAATACTATCTTGTAACGAAAAGGTCGGCTACACGTAGAGAAAAGATGTCTCAATTTTTTTAGATTCGTATGTATTTACACACTAAAATATGAATAGATACATGCATATCTACACAAAATTATTATAAGAATCTAGACGATCCATGACTTTTTTATGACGCTAACTAAAAACGTCGCGGATTCCTAACGTTCTAGAACGTTTCGTCACAACGAGCTCCAAGCCCGTCCAGCTCGGTTATCCATGACGTTCCTTGTTTTTGTCGTGGTAAATTCGTCGTAGATTTTGTTCCAGGTTCTGAAGTCCAGTTTCCCGTTTCGTCTGGTGCTAAATTCGTCGTGGATTTCGTCACGACACATGTTCAACTCTTTTTTTTCATCGACCGTCTCCTCCGTGCTTCAACCCCACATGTCAGCTCGCTGTCGATGGTAGTGTATCTCACGGTAGTGATGGGTTCAACGCTGCTTCGTGACGTTTTTGGTTGGCCCCAGTTGTCAGCGCGTTTGATAAAAATTAAATAACAAAAAAATAGTTTGTACAGGTAGACGAAATCGAACCGTCAACCAAATCTTTGGCAGAACTAACTTACAACCGATGCACCTGTCCATTGATTTTGTGCTAATCTACAGCTTTATTCTGTATATTACATATCAGCTCTCAATCACAGGAAATAAAATAATTCAAAAATAGACAATCTGCACAGTATATATGTATCGACGCGGTTGATACTTATTGTACATTTCACACAATATAAAAAAGAGAACATGGCATATTTTTAGATCATTATTTACGAGTACATAGAAAAGCAACAACATAAACACGATCAAATATATACATAGCATATGAAGATAGTACTACTTAGCATGTAGAGCACCAAGTTGACAACAAGTTTCTTACCACTACAAGTTCACTGACAACATATCTATATCTTCTTATAAAGTAGACCCCACTAACTATTCTATCTCAACATACAAGCTATCAAAGTCTATGTCATCCCACTAACAATCATTTATAATGGTGTATTTGACATGCAAACCAATCCACATTATTTATTTTCTTCCATCCTCCTATTCACGTCACCTATTTATGTTCGTTAAATATATAATAATTTTACATCAATTTAATTTATGATTTCAACTAATTTAAATAAATTCAATCTCTCTCTATAAATTCTTTTAGAAAACTTCAAGTTCTATACATATTATATCTTTTTATTTATATAATGTAGTTTTTGAAGAGATTTCCGCTGCAACGCGCGGGGTATTTTTCTAGTTATATTAATGGTTCATCCAACACCAACATAAACAAGATAGTTTTTAGCCTCACTATAGAACATTAACACAACCCATGAAGCCATGTAACCCCTTGTTTAAAAAGCTAAAGATGCACACATTCCCCTCCCTGATTCCAGCGAGTTCAAGAATATTAGACCAGCCTCTTGTCATCTAGGCAGCATCATTCACGCCTTGGAAGAGGTTAACATGCTCAAAAGTGCTCTTGTAGGAGTATGCGAGTGGTAACTCCTTTGGGAGATAGCGGTTAATGTGGGCACGGCTGTAGCTAGCTGAAAAGTACTGTAGGATAAGAATAATATTAGTTATTGGCTAGAGTTCACTGTGCATAATAAAATTTAAATATTGAAATATCAAATTTAACCATCTTAGCATTCTCACGGATGACATTTGACTTGTTCATCTTGCACACATAGTATGGTATAGATGGCTTGTGTTGTTTAACTATCACTTTGAGGGAAGCAACTTGGTCATAAGTCAATTCCAAATTGTTTCCAAACATGCAGTGCTCATCGAATTCCTCAACCCCCATCATACTTGGACCTAGAAAGAAAATATTAGAAAGTAATAATCTGTATCTGCATATAAATATAGCAAAACATGCACTTAGCCAATATAATGCCACACCTCTACGAATAAGGATCATCGGTTTCTCGACTACTCTAAATCTTTTCATATAAGCTTTAGATCTTCGCCTTGCTATCTTAGCTTTTATCTTGCGAAAAACTACAGCAGGTTTCTTCACATCATCATCAGATGAAATATCGATGACGACAACATCCTTTGTAGCCTAAATTAGACATTGCACTAATTAGAATATTTAGTTTTTATGCCATATACAGTAGTAGTGCCAGTAGCATCAATTTTAGAACCTACTCATGTATCTCCCTGGCCTTCATCGTACCTGTCCCAAAGAGTAAATACAAGAATTAAGTTAGAATACAATTCTAATTAGTGAATTATTACGAGAATCAAATTCGGTGAGTAAACTAAAGGGCACGTCCAGTGATCTAGATTGACCCTTTGTCGTAAGTAGCAACGTCGACGCGCGGAGCACTAGATTGTGAGTATATACGCGTTGCCATAGAACAAGGAGGCGACGCATTGAACTAGAACGATACGGCATCCATAGAATACAAATATAACATAGAACTAATTAAACAGTAACATCGACGCGGTTACCTAGAACAAGGAGGCGATGCGTCGAACTAGAACGAGGAGGCGACCACATCGCCAGCCGGATAACGAAGAGTTGACGCGGTGAAAGGGTGCTAGGTTAAGGAGCACTTACACGTTAGTTTGCATCCTCCACTGCCACCGTCGTCGTCGGGATTTGGTCGTCGCCGGGGAGGGGAGAGGGTTTTCTCTAGCGTAGATTTGGGGGAAGTGGTGTGGGATTTAGGAGTGGCATGGAAAGGAGAGGGTTTTTTCTAGCTGCTATGACAGGTGGGTCCCATGCGTGAGTGGTTTTGGTTCACACTAGCATCGCTGGTAGGCTGAAGAATGGGTCCCACGAGGACTGAATAACAACACAATTTTTTTACCACAAAAGAGCTTTTGTTCAGCCAATTTTGACAAACAGAATAACAGCACAATGTTTTGGCTAATTTTTCCAATGAATAACTATTAATTCCATGAACTAAAGGACAATCATATTGATCAGTTCAACATGCACACAACCATTAGTTCAACACAAAGTATGCAACACAAGCATGCACATAACCATTAGTTCAAGCATACACCATAAAGCATGCACACACGATCATCAGTTAAACACAAGCATGCACACAGGCATGCACACATCCATCAGTTCAAGCATGCAACACAAAGTATCCAACACTCTACCACCATAAGCTGGAACTACTCTTTGCCTGTATAATCTTGTACTTCATCTTCTTTGTCACTACAGTACTCCTTAATGGTGTTATCTACTTCAGGCTCACTATCAACTTCCTCCTCTTCAACATCTTTCCTTTTACCTCTAATATGATCGAACATTGATGCATCTATGACACGGCCTCTATTGATAGAAGGTCGATGTTTCCTGAAAAGCAGAGCCTCAGATACAGTCTCATTGTCAGAGCCTACAAACTGTTGGTATGCTACATCAGTATGCACCACCTTCTCCTCCTCCTCTCCTTCGGCAACATCAAACTTATGTCTTTGAACTATTTTTTAAAGAGTAAAATACATCGAATATCATACAACTTGTGCGTATAATTCGGATTCATCCCTATACTTAAGAAATCGCATGTTATGGTCATAGAAGACACGGTATGTTGCAGCGTACGGTCACTGCATACGCTATAGCTACGTATTTTCTGACGTGGCATTGTTGGACCCATCTTGCAGTGGCATATCATTCAGATTAGCTGTAGTTTTACACAAAAGCACCTAAGTTCCTGAAATGCTTCACTGCCCTTCTCCCCTAGACTCGCAAGCGGAAGCCCGCTGACTTTTTCTGAGACATGTGAGATGGCGCCTTGGAGCTCCACGCCAGGACGCCGCGCACGGCAATTGAAGGGAATATGCCCAAGAGACAATAATAAAGTGGTTATTATCTTATTCCTTGTTTATGATAAATGTTTATTTTACATGCTATTATTGTATTAACTTAGAAACGTTAATACATGTGTGTTTAATAAACAAAAGGAAAGTTCCTAGTCATGTCTCTCTTATAAACTAGCTCGTTGATTAACAGGATGATCAAGGTTTCCTGATCATGGATATTGGATGCTGTTAATAACGCGGTCACAACATTAGTGGAATGATATGATGAACATTCATCCGAAGTATAGCATTACGATCAAAGTCATTGTGTTTATATTTCTATAACATCATACGAAGTAATCCTAGTCCTTAGACCATGAGATCATGTCAATCACTAACACTGGAAGAGTATCTTGATAACATCAAACGTCACACCGTGAAAGGGTGATTATAAAGGTGGGTTCGGTGTTATGAAAGTGTTATGTAGAGGCTCATGGATGAAGAGTGGGATTTGTCCATCCCGATGATGGATAGATATACTATGGGCCCTCTCGGTGATATCACATTGGTTAGCTTGCAAGCAAGTGATGAGATCACTAGAATATTATATCACGGGAACGAGAAAAGAGTACATGTCAATAACGAGATCAAACTAGGTATGGAGATACCGATGATCGAATCTCGAACATGTAATATATCGCAAGACAAAGGGATTTAGTTACTAGCGTTAAAGGTTCTCACGATCATAGAAGTCATCATTGAATGTGTAGGACTCAGTATGGATCTCCAGGTCCCGCTGCTGATTATTGATCGGAGAGGGGTCTCGATCATGTCTGCATTATTCGCGAACCGTAGGGTGACACACTTAAGAGATACCGACACCATTTGGAGCAAATATGTTTCAGAAAAATATTTAAGAAAGCGCTGGAATCATTTCAATAGACATCGAAATTGTTTCAGGTGAAATTGCTGAAATTGGTTCTGCATGTAATATTGAAATGTTGCAGGGGGTTTTATATGAATGTTTGTTAATTTAAGTAATTAACAAAATTATAAATAAAATTAATAAAAGATTTTTATTAAATGAGAGAGCATTAAATTTGGATAAATTTAATGCATTTGAAGTGGAGATTTTAATAGAGAATGTGAAGGGGCATATTTATGTGGAGGGGGTTACCACCACATGAATGAGGGAGGTGAAGGGACACCCTCCATGGGCGCCTGCCATGGGAGGGGTACCCTCCCCTCCTCCTATAAAAGGCCCCCCTCTCACACCTTCACACTCACACCTCCTCGTGAAGGATCTCTCTCCCCCTTTAGTATTTTCCGCCATGGTCTCAGATTAGCGAGATACATGTTCCCGGTGGCTTTATCTAGAAAGGAGTTGCTACTTCCGTTGCTTTGCTGGAGAGAGGGACGGAGGTTGTCGGGGTACCGGACGTGTGTGCGATCATGGATGCACCGCTGCTTTGCGGTGCTGGACTTGCTGGAGCTGGATCTGATGGACGTGATGGATCTGGACCTGCTGGACTTCATCACGATCTTGAGATCAACAAGTGTACGACTACATCATCCACGAGTTCCATCTCGTTAACAAAGCTTTGTTGTCTTCGAGGGTATGTTCTCTATGGATATATACACATGTTGATTTATCTAATAGATAGATCTTGGCGTATAATAGTTCCCATCGTAGGAAATTTTTTGTTTTCTATGATGCGAACCCTTCAGTGGTATCAGAGCCTGATCTATGCATAGATGCTTTACACGGGTAGTACACATATGTTTATATGTGGGCGATGATGATAATTTTATTGCTTCTTTCATGTATTTTGGATATTTGTGGCATAGTGGGATGAAGCGGCCCGGACCAACTTTACATGTCATCGCACATGAGACCGGTTCCACGACTGACATGCAACTAGTTTTGCATAAGTGGCTGGCGGGTATCTGTCTCTCCTACTATAGTCAATATCTGATTTACAACGAGTTTATAATAACTTAGTTATCATCGTTGTGGTTCCATGTTCGTAGGTAAGACCAGTTCTATCTTTGAAAGCCCTAAGCCACTTGCAATTGATAATTAGAGGCGTCTAGTTTAGATCGTTGCTGGGCTAGTGTCATGATATGAAAATATTGTAAGTTGATGTATAGTTGATACCCTTACAACACACCTAACGTGTAAGTTCCATAGACCTTGGCCTTACACACAAAGGAATGATAGAGATCATACTACGATGCACATGATAGTGATAAAATGCATGGAACATATCACTACACTTTACACATATGATGTTTACATCTTATATTGCTAGTTTGGCGTTTTAGTAGCATTATAAGATGATCCCTCATTTAAATATCAAGATAAAATGTGTTCTTTCTTAAGTATGCACCGTTCTATGGATCGTGTTTCGAGACATCACGTGATGATCGGGTGTACTCGACTCTGCGCTTTCATACAACGGGTGTAAGACAGTTTTACGCACGCGAGTACTAAGGTTCTGTAACACCCCGTCCACTCCTGGGCCCACGGGGTGTCACTCCTGGCAGCTTAATAGGATATCTAGACTGGCCCCACAGACCAACACTAGTCTTTTCTGCGCACTTTGTCCTCACTCGTGCGCACCCAGTTACGCGAGTACTAAGGTTCTGTAACACCCCGTCCACTCCTGGGCCCACGGGGTGTCACTCCTGGCAGCTTAATAGGATATCTAGACTAGCCCCACAGACCAACACTAGTCTTTTCTGCGCACTTTGTCCTCACTCGTGCGCACCCAGTTACCCACTTCCCGGTCGGTCACCCATCCTAGAATTGCTCTAGGCCAAGCACGCTTAACCTTAGAGTTCTTTTCGAATGAGCTTCCGGAAAAGAAGTTGCAACTTATTGATATGGGTATCCTATCAATCCTATTAAGCCATGTGCCTGGATCTCACATACACCCTCCCTTTAGAAGATCGATGCCCTCATCGATCAAGCACACCCCATGAATGTTCCCTCTTGGCACGCTTCTGTGTGTCTAGTGCCGACACATGTGCCATGCCGTGTCCACTCCGGGCCACACGCGCCATGCTCCACATGTCCCACCACTGACCCGCACACACCCGTGTAATCGCAAGGGTCGGCTCTGATACCACTTGTAACACCCCGTCCACTCCTGGGCCCGGGGGTGTCACTCCTGGCAGCTTAATAGGATATCTAGACTGGCCCCACAGACCAACACTAGTCTTTTCTGCGCACTTTGTCCTCACTCGTGCGGACCCGGTTACCCACTTCCCGGTTGGTCACCCATCCTAGAATTGCTCTAGGCCAAGCACGCTTAACCTTAGAGTTCTTTTCGAATGAGCTTCCGGAAAAGAAGTTGCAACTTGTTGATATGGGTATCCTATCAATCCTATTAAGCCATGTGCCTGGATCTCACAGGTTCTTACTTGGCGAGCCTAGCATGTACATACATGGCCTCGGAACACGGATCGAAAGGTTAAGCATGAGTCATATAGTTGATGTGATGCCCATATTGATGCTCGTCTTTAAATCTACACCGACTCACGTGATGATTGGACTTAGTATAGTGGATTTGGTTCATGTAATCGCCAAAAAGGCACGAGGGATGTCGTTTTTGAATGGGAGTTCATTTCTAATTTGGATTAGTCGAATCAAATTTGTCATAAACTAAATCAAAGTGAATTTGCATAATTTGTTGTAGTCATTGGCATCTGTTTACTACCTTATGTTTAGTTTTAATTGAGATAATAGAACTATAGAATTCTAGATATTTACTTTACGAACTGGTATCGTATTGTTTTGAATGTCAATTTAAAGTTTAGAAGTCCTATTGCAAACTTTCAGCAAACTCTATTTAGTCCATGAAGTTTAATAAGTAGTATTAAATCAAGAGTAAGAATTCCAATGTTAGTATCTAAAGTATCATGTTTGCCTCCATGATTATTGATATTCAAAAGTTGTTTTTAATATCGAGGTTATCTAGGAGCTGAAAGAATTGTTTCAGAAACCATGATGTGTGGAAGATATTGTGATACCTGAAACAATGTTTTTGGTTGCAATATGATAAAGTATAATTTAGCAAAATACATGTTCTCCTATTGTATGAGAATTTGTGGAGGATGGAGATGCTAGGCATCCGGATCTCCCAAAAAGGTTTTGGGAACTAACATTATACTTGCAATTCTTCCTTATAGGCTGTAGTAGCTTGATCATGAAAGTTGTCATGATAGATATGAATATAAGATGTAGCTAAGTGTTTACTACACTAAAAGATTACTAAAGAATGGATTTTTTTAAAGAACGCCAACCGTTTGATGATGGTGATCTACTTCAATGTGCAAATCCAAAGGTATTAGTATTTGACTATATACGCTTTGTACTATGTGTCATGTGAATGCCACCACTATTGATGTTGATAGATTCTTTTAAAAAGCAAAAGGAATTGCTGAAAGAGAATCTATAAAATATTTGGCAGAAAAGAAAAGGTTGGAGATGTCCAACTTAGGTATATAGAAGATATACATGTTATGGCTGTATTCCTTGCTTGTTAAACAATGTGGTTCTTCGTATTGGATACTAAATTGGTTGGTGTGAAGTGTCATACAGAACAACACAATTCATAAACTGCAACGGCCTAAGTATCTAGCAAGAGAATAAGTGATGATGTTCATTGAAAACAAATAAAGTGTTATTGTGTTTTTCATTGTCATCAAACCTAGCCTTCAAGATTTGTTTTAATAATTGTTATTTTGTCCCGATATTACGAGAACAATGATTGTTCAAATAATTATCGTATTCCATAAAGGATGGATGAACTTTTACAAATCTAGTTGGAGATAAACATTATTGCTAAAATGTCGTAAGACAAATGATTGGAAGATCACTTATGAAGTGACATCGCTGTTTGAATTATATTGGAAAGTAAACATGAATAAACTCCATGTTGATGGATTTTTGGAGTCTCTTGATTTTGATCAATTGACGCTTGTGAAACTTTCCCCGGGATAATTGAAACTCTGTTCATAGGCCAAAGAGGAATGAATGACTAGCTTATATGAAATTGTGCATGCTGATGTGCATAGTCCATTATGTGTAGCCATATGCGATGGATCTTTTTTTGCTTCATATTCTTTCTCCAGAAATTTGAGTGAATATATCTATATATTTACTTAATAAGGAAGAAGTATGAAACATTTGAAAATTGTTCAAAGACTTTCAAGATGAAGTGAAAAATCATTGTAACAAGAAAATAAAAGAGTTTATGATTTGATCATAAAGGAAGATATTTGAGTTACAGGTTTAGCAAAACACCTAAGATTTTAGGAATTGTTCCATGAATTTGCATTTTCCGATAAACCACAGGAGTATGGTATGTTCGAGAGATCAAATCAAACCTTGTTTGACATGGTAAGATCAAAGGTGTCATTTATAAAATTGCCATTATGTTTTAAGGATTAAAGCTTTAGAGACTACCACTTTTACACTGAAAAGAGCACCATCGTGATTCGTTGAAATGACACCATATGAGTTATGGTTTGGGATAAAACCCGAATTGTCTTTTCTTAAATTTTGGTATGCTATGCATAAGTAAAATGTTTACAACCAAAGTCGGATAAGCACGTCTTTGTAGGTTATCCCAAAGAATTTGTTGGGAATTCCTCCATAACACCGAGGACAAAAGAGTTTGTCGCTTGGAACGTCAAGTTTCTTGAGAAGGAATTTTTCGCGAAAAGTTCCTTCTCAAGAAACTTGACGTTCCAAGCGACAAACTCTTTTGTCCTCGGTGTTATGTTAAGTGGGAGGACAATAGAATTTTGATAAGTTTGTTGAAACTTAGCTATATGTGCTAAGTAGCACAGCGCCGTAAAGTGTCCTGGAGGCAGCTAAAATGTTTATGGCTCCCGTGATTACAAAGGTTGTGATCTCGGAGATTAGAGTTCCTATTGAACCGTGTGGGTCGGTAAGAATCAAATAGTAAGATTTGAAATAGAAGTCGTTATTGTTTTGACAATGATGAACCGACTGCATGCAAAGAAGAGATGATGGGCCCTGACTCCCTAAAATGACTAGAATTCGTAAAATCCGTGATAGTTTCCATACACGAGAAATCAAGTTTTGAACTTGAAAGACCCTCCGGAAAGGCATGAAGCCTATCGGTCGTATTTGGATCTATAAATAGACATGGATAATTGACATCTATGAAATAGTCGACATGTCGTAAAGGAGTTTACGACAATGTTCAAGGAGTGGACTATGACAAGATTTGATCTTTCATAGCGATATTTAGTCTTGACGGATTAATGTAGCAATCACTACATATAATTTGGTATATGGTAGTTGAATAAACAAAACAAGGTTCTTCTAATAGAATGGTTACCTAGGACGTGTACATGACACGGTCCAAAGGGTTTTGTTAAATCAAAGGATGCTAACATGGCATGCAAACTTCAATGGTTGAAGTAAGCATAGGGGAGTTGGAATCTTCACCATGATGAAACTACTAAAAGAGTTTAAAATTCATCAGAGATGATGAAGATGCTTGCATTTGCAAGAAATTACGTGGGAGTGCTGAGACATATTTCTAATACATTATGTAGAGGACATGGTATTGATTAGAAATGATGTATATTTTATTGACACAGGATAAGAATTTCATTAAAATAGACTTTGATGAAAGGCTTGGGCAAAACCAGAATATTAGGTATCAATTTCTATATGGATAGATTGAGGCACTAATATGGTTATGCCAAACATACATATATGAGATACTGAATGTGTTCAATATGGAAACGACAAGAAAGGTTCTTGCTGCATGGAAAGGATTGTATCAAGATTCAAGTGTTTCAACACTTGGTGAGTAAAATCACATGAAGATTTTGATCGATTATACCGTGATATGTATATATCCAGATATGTCCTATGCTCTAAATGTTATGAGCAGATACTGATACATTGCAAATGTATCTATAATTTTTGGTGTTCCATTCATGGTTTTATCTACTTTCTTGTGTTTTGTCCACACTTTGGATTACTTTCATATGATTTCTTGGACTAACCTATTAACAAGAGCCACGGTGCCAGCTGCCTGTTTTTTGCTGTTTTTGGTTCCAGGAAAGTCAGAAAATGAATATTCTCGGAATTGGACCGGAAAAAAGCCAAAGTCGATATTTTACCGGAAGACTCACGGAGCCAGAAGACGAGACGGAGAGGGGCCACAGGGCGGCCACACCATGTGGTGGTGCGGGCTAGCCCTGGCCGCGCCACCAGGTGGTGTGCGCCCCCTGGACGCCCACTGACCTTGCCCTCTAGCCTATAAGAAGCCTCCCGAGGCATAAACCCTAAAGAGTCAAGCTTCCAGCCACGAAAAGTTTCGCTGTGCCGCCGCCACCGAAGGGGAGATTCGGGGGGACAAAAAGTCTCTGTTCCGGCACCCTGCCAGGACGGGGAAGTGCCCCGGAGCCATCTCCATCGATCTCCACCACCATCTCCATCACCGTTGCTGATTCCCATGATGAGGAGGGAGTAGTTCTCCCTCGAGGCTAAGGGTTCTACCGGTAGCTATGTGTTCATCTCTCTCTCTATGCATGATATTATTGAGATCATGAGCTTGTAATCTATAGATCTATTCTGCTACTCAAGTGCTTTAATGAATTTCTGCTCTCCCCATGTGTGTGAAAGTGACAGCGTGCACACCATGGTGGCACTTAGGCTAGAGATTACAAATACTTGTTATGAGTTATATTTGGAGTTGGATGTATTTATGAAATTGTGGTGTTTGTTGGAACCACCCAGTGCTCAAGGTGACAGTGTGGGGTTTTCTAGATGGGAAAGGCTTACTTTGAGGTGTGCTGTTATAGCCCTACCAATGATTAGAGTGTCCAACCAGAGAGTAGTTCAGCGTAGTATCATAAAGAAGAATATATTTATACGAGAGTGTTCACTGGTGAAAGTATGATCCCTAGGCTTTGTTTCTAAGCATTGATACACCGTTTGCAATTAGATATGTTACATGTTTGCTTGCTTCCATCTTTACTTCACTTTTACTTTAGTCTTTTCCACGCCATCAAGTTATTTTCTATCACCGTTACCACTTATAATTATCCATACCACTTGTATTTTACTATCTCTTCGCCGAACTAGTACACCTATACACCTGACAAGTGTATTGGGTGTGTTGGGGACACAAGAGACTTCTTGTATCTTGATTGTAGGGTTGATTGAGAGGGATACCTTTGACCACTTCCTTCCTGAGTTCAATAAACCTTGGGTGATCCACTTAAGGGAAAACTTGCTGCTGTTCTACAAACCTCTGCACTTGGAGGCCCAACAACTGTCTACAAGAATAGAAGTGCGTAGACATCAGATACCAGAATTATTCATAAGATGATCATTGGATGATAGTAAAGATATTCTTATGAGCTTTGGAAGAACTAAGAATATATCATGTATAAGTGACAAATAGTTAAAGCTAGTTCACTTTAAGTGTTACATTGATACTAGTTTTATCACAAGATACAAATTAAATTTATTTCAATTTAGACTATGGGTGGCACAATGTAATGGAAAGGATGTTCCATGATGGATTTGGATGAGTTCCAAAGTTGAGACATTGTGACGGATACTACAACAAAAGGCTAAGTATATGACTACTATAGTAGCAGCAAAGGAGGGCATTTGTGTTAAGTAGTTTGTTATCAAACTAGGTGTGGTTCAAAGTGGGCTAATAGTATGAAGATATATTGTATGACAATAATATCAACATATTTTAACCCGAACGAACTAAAGGTCTCACCAAAGGACCAAATTTATACAATGCCATCTCATTTGAGAATGAGTGATGCGTACAGACGCAAAGACATGCAAATACACACAGACCTGAAACTATCAGATCCGGAGATTATGTTAACCACTAGCAATCGCGTATATGCAACACCAGAAAGCCATAGGTGTTCAATATGCAAAGTTTTTCAAACTAGATTATTGACTCTAGTGCAAGTGGGAGACTGAAGGGAATATGCCCGAGAGCCAATAATAAAGTGGTTATTATCTTATTCCTTGTTTATGATAAATGTTTATTTTGCATGCTATAATTGATTTGGAAACGTTAATACATGTGTGTTTAATAAACAAAAGGAAAGTTCCTAGTTATGCCTCTCTTATAAACTAGCTCGTTGATTAACAAGATGATCAAGGTTTCCTGATCATGGACATTGGATGTTGTTAATAATGAGGTCACAACATTAGTGGAATGATGTGATGAACATTCATCCGAAGTATAGCATTACGATCAAAGTCATTGTGTTTATATTGCTATAACATCATACAAAGCAATCCTAGTCCTTAGATCATGAGATCATGTCAATCACTAACACTAGAAGAGTATCTTGATAACATCAAATGTCACACCGTGAAAGGGTGATTATAAAGGTGGGTTCAGTGCTATGAAAGTGTTATGTTGAGGCTCATGGATCAAGAGTGGGATTTGTCCATCCCAATGACGGATATATATACTTTGGGCCCTCTCGGTGATATCACATTGGTTAGCTTGCAAGCAAGTGATGAGATCACTAGAATGTTATATCACGAGAACGAGAAAAGAGTACATGTTGGTAACGAGATCAAACTAGGTATGGAGATACCAATGATCGAATCTCGGACATGTAATATATTGCGAGTCAAAGGGATTTAGTTACTAGCTTTAAAGATTCTCATGATCACATAAGTCATCGTTGAATGTGTAGGACTCAGTATGGATCTCCAGGTCCCGCTGCTGATTATTGATCGGAGAGGGGTCTCGATCATGTCTGCATTATTCACGAACCGTAGGGTGACACACTTAAGGAATACCGACACCATCTAGAGCAAACATGTTTGAGATAAAGATTTAAGAAAGCGCTGGAATCATTTCAATAGACACCGAAACTATTTTGGGTGAAATTGTTGAAATTGATTCTGCATGTAATATTGAAATGTTGCAGGGGGTTTTATGTGAATGTTTGTTAATTAAAGTAATTAACAAAATTTGAATAAAATTAATAAAAGATTTTTATTAAATGAGAGAGCATTAAATTTGGGGAAATTTAATGCATTTAAAGTGGAGACTTTAATAGAGAATGTGATGGGGAATATTTATGTGGAGGGGGTTACCACCACATGAATGAGGGAGGTGAAGGGACACCCTCCATGGGCGCCAGCCATGGGAGGGGTACCCCCCTCCTCCTATAAAAGGCCACCCTCTCACACCTTCACACTCACATCTTCTCGTGAAGGATCTCTCTCCCCCTCTAGTATTTCCCCCCATTGTCTCGGATTAGTGAGATGCATGTTTCTGGTCGCATTATCTGGAAAGGAGTTGCTGCTTCCACTGCTTTGCTGGAGCGAGGGACGGAGGTTGTCGGGGTACCGGACGTGTGTGCGATCATGGATGCACCGCTGCTTTGCGGTGCTGGACTTGCTGGAGCTGGATCTGATGGACGTGCTAGAGCTGGATCTGCTGGACTTCATAACGATCTTGAGATCGACAAGTGTATGACTACACCATCCACAAGTTCCATCTCATTAACACAGCTTTATTGTCTTCGAGGGTATGTTCTCTATGGATGTATATCCACCCGTTCCTTGTATCTAATAGATAGATCCTGCGTATAATAGTTCCCGTCGTAGGATTTTTTTTGTTTTCTATGCTGCAAACCCTTTAGCAATGCCAATGGTGGCCTTCGTCGGCACCCAGTATGTGCGTCCTCTATGTCTGTGCGAGACCGCCACCAACCCGAGCGCTAGCTTCCATCCACCTTCCAGCCGATGTCCTGGTGGTTGTTGCCACCATCAGGAGAACGCCGCGCCACCCAACCCACGCGATGGCGGGACTGCGTCACCCATGACGACCATGCGATGCTGCTCTACTTCCAGGTGGCCAGGTTCCGGTGTGCCATTCTTTCGAACAGCCACCGCGCTTAGTCGAGGAGAGTCCACTTACATGTCCCCTACACATCCAGTGTCGTCCTCATGTACGCGCGTACTGCAGGAAGAATCGGTGGACCTTTGTACCATGGCCGAGCACTCTAAGTGTTGGGTCGTTGGCCACCGACTTGAGGGGACTGGACACAATGTTGGCGACTGGCGAGAGTCCCTTTCTCCAGTAGGCTCCGTACAAGGGGCGGTCGCTCCCATGCTATGCGTAGCCGGAGAAAACGAAGTTCTTGGTTGTCATGGTCGGCTCCGTCATCCCTACCGCCGGGAAAGTCCTCCCTCTGGAGGTATGAGCTAGTGGCCTCTGTCATCTGAACCATACTCAACCTAAATTACCGGAAACTAATGCAACATTAGTGGCATTAATCACGATCTTTTGCTAAGCCTGAGCTTGCAACATACTGCCGGATATTAATCGTACGTGACAACCAACCACCCACGTGACACGGCCGCGGGCCTTTTGAAATTAATCAAACATGACACGGTGTCTAGTACAGAATCGGAGACTGTTTGGAAAATCCAGGAGCTTTGTGTAAAACTACAGTCGGTCTGCCACTGCTAGATGGGTCCCACAGTGCCACTTTAACATATACGTAATTGTTGCGTATGCGGTGACCGTAAGCTGCAATGTGCCGTGTCTTTCGTGACCGTAACATGCGATTTCTTATGTACAGAGATGAATCCGAATTATACATACAAGTTGTATGATCTCCAATGTATTTTACTATTTTTTAAACCACCTACCAGTTTTTGCCCTTAGTTGTGTCTGGCACGTAGAACACTTTTGTAGCCTGGGTTGCCAAGATGTATTTGCCATCTTTGTACCAAAAATTGGTAATGTTGACACTCCGGAAGAGTTTATCATACACCATCTCCGTATCCTTGCGGTCCTCAAGCTGATACCAATCGCAGTGGAATAACACAACTGGTCATTGGTGTTCCAAATCAGAGTTAAAATACAGCACCTTGATATCCTTGAGGAAACCATAAAATGGATATCCTTCTCCAAGTGACAACCTTCAGTCATTACTCCACTATTTTGTGTTTTCTTGCCCTTCTCACAATTAGCGGTGAGGAACCAAACACCATCTACAATACAAGCTGAATATGTTCTTACTCGAAAGTCTTGGCCACCCGCCAATGCAAAAAGCTCTTCATCTACAGCTTCTGGATTCTCCTATCGCTTTTTCATGATCTGTATGTACCGTAGCAGAAATACGTTATGATCAAATCATGGATTGAAATGCTATATATGAAGGACAGAGATAAATGCAAAAGGAAACTAACATGGTCCTTGAACCATCTTTGAAATCCCTGCTCAAGCCTTCTTTCCACATTGGGCATCCCATCGTTCACCAGTTGTTCTCGGCGAAGACTGTAATCTAGAGAGTAACTCGGAATTAAAATCTTTAGGTGTATGGCAATATTGGATTCATAAGTCTAGGAGATGAGAACATACATGATATATGTCTTAAACTCCTCGTAGTTGTTTAGGACATACCAATTCATCTTGTGTAGCTCCCTTTGGAGGGTCAAATCAGTATCATCGCTTCCTCCATAGCAGGTGACATGGCTTCCTCCAATCAAATTCACACCATGGCCAAACGCATCACAAGATGATTCATGTTGGCCACCTATATTTCTCGCTGGTCGATTGAATCTTGTCACCATATCATCAAGGTATCTAGAGAAAAAAGGCACACACTCGATAGAAATGTAGGCCTCTGCCACTGAACCTTCTGGAGGTGACATGTTCTTGAAATATCTCTTCAAAGTACACACCAACCTCTCTATTATTGGATACATCCACCCATAGATCATAGGGCCTCGGAGCATTGCCTCATCAGGTAAATGCACAACCAGGTGGACCATCACATAAAAAATGCCGGTGGAAAGATGTGTTATAGTTTGCACAGAATTACTGGGATTTCATCTTTGAGCCTTTCAAACACCGATAGTTTCAAGTTTTTACTACACAATTGCCTGAAAAATATTCCCATCTCTCCAAGTGTCGTGTAGATATCGGGATGCAAGCAGCCAATATTCCCTGCAACAGGATGTGGCAGTCATGGGTTTTAAGTCCCGTGATCTTGCGTGTAGGAACGCTGACACATTTTCCCATGTTTGAACAAAACCCATCAAGAAAAGTGCAGTCCCACAGATATTGAGAGAAACCCGTCTTCTGCTCCTTATTCAGTAATACGGTGCATATGTACAAAGAAGGTCCTTCTCTATGTCTGTGGGTTGCACCTGTAGATCTCGCCTAATGCCTAGGACTTCACAATCATACCTAGCCTTCAAGGTGTCTTTATTCTTCCCATCAAGTTCAAGTAGTGTGCCAATCAAGTTGTCACAGATATTTTTCTCGATGTGTATCACGTCGAGATTGCGCTGAAGTTTCAACGATGCCTAGTAAGGCAAGTCCCAGAAACCATGCCACCGGTTCTAGATTGGTGAAGGATCTATTCACTTCCTCTTGTTGCTCCCAATATCACATCTAGCTCCTGGTTTAAGATGCCTAACCTTCTCCAGCTCAGCTTGTAACTCAATTGCAGTAAATTTGCCTAGCTTCTAGTGGTCATGATGAATGCCGGCAAGCTCCATCTCTCGCCACAAGCGGTGGTGCTTTGGGAGGAAATGATGGTGCCCAATGTAGCATATTTTGATCTGTATGGATTTGGACATAGAATTTTTGTCACAATGCAGGCATGCATAATATCCTTTTGTTGTATGCTAGACATAGTGCTGCAAGTTGGGTAGTCATGGGTACACCAAAGAACCGCTGCTCGAAGATCAAACGTTTCGTTTTGAAATGCATCATAAGAGTGCATGCCCTTCCAAAGCTGTTGCAAATCGTCTATCAGAGGCTCAATAAAGAGATCAAAGTCCTTTCCAGGACTTGATTTGCCAGGGATTAGAAGGCAAAGCATGTAGTTTGATGCATCCATACAATCCCATGGTAGAAGATTGTACTGCAGGGAAAATACATGCCACATATTGTAGCTCATGCTCATGGTTCCATAAGGATTAAAGCCATCGGTGGCAAGGCCAGGCCGAGCCTTACGGTTCTAGGGTCAACTGAAAAGTCCTCCCATGTTCTCTCAAAATCCTTCCATTCTTCACCATCAGCCGGATGACTAAGTATACTATCTCTGGGCATTCTCTTTAACTTGTGCCACTGCATTCTCTCCACTATTTTCCTCGAAGAGAACAATCTCTACAGCCATGGCGTCAAAGGAAAATGACGCAAGACTTTGACAGCTGACGACCTTCTTTCTGGATATTTCCACCTTGAGGCGCCACATGTAACGCAATTGTCTAGCTTGTCATTGTCCTTCCAGAAGAGCATGCAATTGTTTTTGCACACGTGTATGCTGTCATAGGAAAGTCCAAACTCCTTCAGATAAGTTTTTGGTCCACGGTATGATCTCGGCAGGCTATTGGGATTCGGCAGTGCATCAGCAAATAGCATCATCCAATCATCGAAAGTAGTGTTGGTGATCCAGTGATATGACTTGTGGTAAGGATCTTCACAACAAATGCAAGCTTGGAGTGTTTACTTCTCGAGTAAAGCTTGCGCTTTGAATTTTCCATCAACTTTGCAAACAATTTCTCATGTTTACCGTCAGTTGGGATATTAGTAGCAATCTGCTCTGCAGTTAATGCATCGCCTGCATGCTTAAGGTCTTGTAACATATCTGGAACGTTGTGACCTCCATCATCATCTCCTTCATCATCCGTATACATATTGTCATTGTCATCACCGGCATGACCACCATTGTTACCACCGTTGGGTGCATCTTCAATAATAGCAAGATCAAGTGGCTCTCCATGTTGTATCCATCGAGTATACGTGTGCGACATGCCATTGAAGAGTAAGTGGTGATAAAGAATCCCTACATGTACCATTCACCGGTTCATGCACTTATGACAAGGGCATGTAACCTCAGCATTCTCACCATATCCCTCCTTGACAAATTTGACAAACTGTGTTAGGCTAGCTTTGTAGGGTTCAGTAAACTGTCTGCCATGAACAATCCAACTCATATCCATTTGTTAAGAATCAAATAAACAAATCACACTTTCAGAACATGCTAGTGATTTTTAGAACAAATTTCTTTACAATGAACAATCCAACTCATATCCATGTGTTGAACAATTAAAACAACAAATCTCATTTTAGAACATGCTAGTCATTTTTAGAACAATTTACTTTACCATGAACAAATCCAACTCCTATCAATCTGTTGGACAATTAAACAAACTAATCACATTTTCTGAGAAGAATAATCCTTTTAAGAAGATTTTTCTGTAGATGAACAATCCAAGTGATATCCATGTGTTGAACAATTAAACAAACTATTTTTTTACCTTGGCAGACATGGAGACAAGCGAGTTGAGCACAGAGATGGCGCTCGGAAGGGGAGCTACTGAGGTGCACAGAGACGTCGGCCGGAAGGGGAGTCCTAGCGGACAACCTTGGAGTGCGGACGCCGAAATGGACGGGGAGACGATGCCGCAGCATGCGGTGGACCGACAAAGGCAGCGGTGCCCTATCTGCCACTGTCGTGTGTGGTGGACCGGACTTCAGTTATGATTTCGAAATCTCCCGGGTGGAGTTCAGGTCAGTGTGTGGGCGGTAAAGAGGTGGGTCCCACCAGTCAGCGAAATAATCTTCACTTGTCCAGTTGACACGTGGGGTTCATCGTAGGTGGGTCCACCGGTTAGGGACCTCTTGGTTGCGTGTTCAAGATATAGAGGTTTCCATTTTTTTGAATTTCTTCGGACTTTATTTTGGCTCGATTTTGTCGGAACCGAAGAGGCACACAGAGAGAGAGAGAGTGGACAAGACAGGTGCAGCTCTTCTAGAGAGAGAGAGAGAGAGAGTGCCCCATCGCTACCTCCGGCGAGCTTTCACTAGAAGTAGGTGCACGACTTATATATTCTCCAATCTGTGACGAGCTTCTTTGCATATAGGTGCGCGACGCGCTGTCCTATCTCACACGTTTTCTGGATGAATGCAGGAGAGCTGAAGCATCCACGGGAACACGCGACAACGGTGGAGTGAGGGATGCAATTGGCCGTGGAATAACCGGCGGCGAGGCTCTACATCAGCGGTAAGAATCCCCTTCACCGAAGTATAACCGGCGACAAAGATCTTCAGCAGCAGCAGCTCGATGAATCTGTAGGGTTTTCAGAGCTGCGTATATAGTACTTATTCTTCATCGAACCGGTAGTATTTTCTCTATGATTGCTTTATCGAATCAGCAGAGTTTTCTCTAAGATTGCTTCATAGAATCTCTTGAGTAAATCTAGGATGTGCAAAAAAATATTGCATATTTTGTTGGGTTGAATTTCTGCAGATTTTTTGTTGGTACAATTTCTGCTAATATTTTGTTAATAACAATCTTCAGTATATGTATGCAGAATTGCAGATTAGTACAGTATGCACATTATTAGTTGTATTTTTGCAGGATTATCTATGTAGAACTGTAGACTAGTTGTATTTCTGCACATATATAGTACTAGTTGTAGTTAGTAGTATATATATACTAGATAAAGTACAATGTAATCAGTATCATTAATATTCCTAGCATGGGTATAAATCCCATAATTTTCCTAGCTTGGATAATGTAGTTTTTCCTCAAAAGATCATTGCTACAAATTTAGAGTTTAGTTTTGATATTTTTAATTACACTAGTAGTAGTGATATTAGTAACATCATACCATTTATATATTTTGACACTAGTAGTAGTGTTCAGAGATGATATTAGTAACATCATATCATTTATTTTCCTGGTCTTTTTTATTTTTTGTGTTCAGAAAAAAGGAATATGGCTTAAAACGAATGTGTGACATGTCAGCAGCAACCTACCTGGTGTGGGAGTGGAAACAAAGACCATGTGATGTATTTTAGAATGAGGGTGAGATCACCCTTTTTTGCAGAGGGATTTGTAAGTATTCTCGATTTTCATATACATATCTTATTTTAAATTTCCATATATATTGCTTTATGTTCATGATCTTTTGGGTTTTTTCTGTTTCACAAATTTATGCAGGGTATTCCTTGTTGTTTCACTGAGCGTCTGCGATAATTCGTTGTTGGTCCACATCTAACCTGGATCCTTGCTCGGAGTGACCGCCATGATCAAAACAGAACAATTGATGAATACTACTTCTATGTGCTATATGGTGGGAATTTTGGGAGGTCGGTAGCATTATGTGGGCCATATTGGAGGGGGTTCTGTGCAGCTTATAACATTGAACAGAATGATGTTCTCACATTTGCATACAATAGAGTAAATAGGTGCTTTATTGTTGAAGTGTCAAATGCTCATAATGTTATCAAACCTTGGGTTGATCAATGCCAATGTATGTATTGACTTCTTTGCATTGAATTGGGTTTTTTCTTACACACGTGACTAGTTTCTTAATTATATATGTTCCTTACACACAAACCTTCTTCAATTTCATATGCATGATCAGGGTGTTATAAGACCGAAGATTGTTGCAAGGTAACACTAGAGAAATCCATATTTCAGCACCCATGTAATGTTAGTTGCTCTGAAATGAATTCCATATCTTGGGCATTCTACAAGGAGTTTGTAAGAGACCTGGATGAACATGAGGTCTTTGAGATCCCTCAGCTCTTGGTGCACCGGGTGCGGGATGAAGATGATCTTCATCAGATGGTTAGTTAATCACTTTTTCCTATGCTTTTCCTTCTTATTTTGTAAATTTATCAGGGTGGCCAGTTAACTAAGATTGTTATATATTTTTGTTACTCAAGAAATTCCTTTGAGATGCATAAGGGAACACCAAATCCTAAAGAAAGGGTTCTATTGTGTAGCATGAAGAATAATTGTGACAAAGGCCTGAAAATCTTAGGGCGATATCGCATATCGGAAGTATACGACGATTGCATTGAGTTCACTGACCCCTGGACTGAATTCTGTGCTGAAAATAGAATTTGCCTTGATGATCTGCTCGTCGTCTAGGTCAAGGTGATGAGGAACTATATCAAACTGATTATTGAGGTGGTCACTGGTCCGGAAGAGGAACATGAGGATGCGAAAGACGACAAGGACGAGCAGTAGGAGGAGGACGAAGACGAGAGTGTTGGCTCTATGATGTCGGTTGTAGCTCAGAACTTCTGAATAAATCATTAGAATTTAAATGTAAAGAATGCATTCTCAGAAACTTTTGTGTTGTTGTATGTTAAACTAGCAAATCTCTTTTGTTCAAATCTCTTGGGTTGTACCAACTTCATTCTATTTAATTATGAAAGATATAATATAAATGATTTCTCTCAATTTCTCGCATAGAAAAATGCACAACTATTTCCATATTTTCGCAGGAACCGGCCCCACTTGTTGAACCGGTGGCATTGCCACGATCTCCACGTAACCATGGTGAGTTATCGAACCAAAGCTTTAGTTATTCATTATTACCACGTATCCATGATCTCTGCAGTTATTCCTGCATGCTTCTTCTTCCTCTTCCTTGCTCATTCCTCTATTCTAGAACCGTCGGTTCTTCTCCTTCTTCCTCACAGGCATTTCCTTGCAGGCATTTCCTTTCACCCATTTCCTTGCAGGCATGGACGATGGGAAACACACAAAAAAGTTCTACTTCGTCCCTACCCATGGCACCACGACTTTGAAAGTGGTACACAAATGATGAAGCGACTGTGGAGACAGCTCTCGCCAGGTATGAGCAATTGCTTGAGAAAGAGAAGTACAAGTTAGTGCGGATAGACTTGGAGTACACCCGTGCAGATAAGCGAAGAAATCCTCCACAAGAGATCGCCATCGTGCAAATCGCCATACATGAGGAGGTCCTCGTTTAACACTTCTATAGGTATGTGAAATTTAAATTTGAGATCACCACTTCTACATCCCTTGTTCCCTTACATCCCTAAAACCCTCTAACTGCAGGAGTAAACCAATTAAGAAGCATTGTCCAGCTCTGGTCGAGTTCTTGTGTAGGAAAGGGATAACTTTCACTAGCGTGGATATCACAAATTACACAACTATGCTTTCCCATGCATTGATAAAAATCCCATATGGGTACCACATCGACATCCAAAATTTGTACAAGATCAAACCATACCCATCGAAGGATGGCATGGGTGATCTGGCAGCGGAAATCATCGACATATCCTATGTAAAACTGAAGAAATTGAAGCAAAGCGAGCATGACTACTGGGAGTGGAAGCCGATGAGCCAGGTGCGCCTCGAGTATGCAGCCAGAGATGCCTACATGGCGTATGAGTTGTACAGTAACATCATTACCATGAAAGATGGGATGGTTAAAGGGTTTTTCGCGACAGAGCTATGCCCTAGTTACAAGCTAGCCCAGGAGAAGAAGCGCGAGGAGGAAAGAAAGCGGTATCAGGAGGAGCAAGGATCTTGGAACAGTGGCGACAACAAGCTGTTGAAGGGGAAGCAAGTCAAGGAAGACAACAAGTGGTGGTGATAAATTATGTGTTTGAACTAGATTAGTTTATAGTTTATTTTGTGTTCGTAGTATATATTTTGGGATGTATAGATTAGTTTGGGATCTAAGTTTGGGAAGAACTTGCATGCATGTATATGTTTTCCTATATGATATATGTACAAAAGTGTGATGGGTTGTTGAGATAGGCATTATCTAGGCCCCAGGTGAGCATGGTCTCTCAAATATATTGATATGCGCACGATCCAACATCTTCTTGGGATCAGACTTTGGTATTGCACCTAAAACTAATCAAAATAAATAAGGATAAAAATCCATTGTTCAACCCTCATCTGGAGAAATAATCTAGGTCGTAGATCTTTCGTGGGGCCCACGTTCTAGGGTTTCGTTGAAAACCGAGCATCGGAGCGTCTGAATCCCTCTAGATCTTACATGTGTTTCTAGAATATGTACAAAAGTTGAGATAGGTATCATCTTGGCAACTTCAGTGGATTTTTTGATGCAACTTTCCTATGTGTTTTTGGTCTCTGTGAGACCATATGGTTTGACACATGGATACCCTAGAGTCATTAATTTCATGTGTGTTCTCTTCCTAGACCACATTGATATCTACTAGAGTCATTGATCCACATGACCACATTGCACGTATTCTTTTCCAAAACCACAACGATATCTACATGCATGCATGACCACACACATACTCCAGTGATTCTGTGATGCAACTTCTGTCACACCGATGCAACATGCAATGTGGAAGTTGCTTTCCTATGTGTTTTTGGTCTCTATGACCATGGTTTAATTTGACACATGGATCCCCTAGAGTCATTGCATGCATGATGTGTGTTCTTTTCCGAAACCACATCATTGATATATATCCACTAGAGTCATTGATCCACATGACCACATTGCATGTGCTATTTTTCAAAACCACAATGATATCTACATGCATGACCACACACATGCATACTCCAATGGATTCTATGATGATGCAACTTCTGTCACACTAGTGCAACATGCAATGTGGAAGCTGCTTTCCTATGTGTTTGACACATATGGATCCCCTGGAGTACTCATTGCATGTGTTCTTTTAATTTCCTAATAAACTACACATTGAGATATCAACTAGTCATTGATCCACACATGATCATACACTCCATGTGTTCTTTTCCAAAACCACACAATGCTATCTACATATGCATGATGACCACACACATACTCTAGTGGATTCTGTGATGCAACTTCTGTCACACTGGTGCAACCATTCAATGTGGAAGATGCTTAATTTCCTATGTGTTTTTGGTCTCTATGACCATGCTTTGACACATGGATCTCTTAGAGTCATATATGTTGCATGTGTTATTTTCCTCATCCACATTGATATCCACCAGACTCATTGATATATCCACATGACCACATTGCATGTGTTCTTTTCCAATACCACATTGATATCTACATGACCACACACACTGTGATGCAACTTCTGTCACACTAGTGCAACATGCAATGTTGAGGCTGCTTTTCCTATGTGTTTTGGTCTCTGTGACCATGGTTTGACACATGGAACCCCTAGAGTCATTGCATGTGTTATTTTCCTAAACCACATTGATATCCACACTAGATGTCATTGATCCACATGACCACATTGCATGTGTTCTTTTCCAAAACCACATCGATATCTACATGACCACACACACTAGTGAATTCTGTGATATGATGCAACTTCTGTCACACACACTGGTGCAACATGCAATGTCGAAGCTGCTTTCCTATGTGTTTTTGGTCTCTGTGAGACCATGCATGGTTTGACACATGGATCCCCTAGATAGAGTCATTAATTAATTACATGTGTGTTCTCTTCCTAAAAACCACATTGATATCCACTAGAGTCATTGATCCACATGACCACATACTACATTTGTTCTTTTTCAAAACCACAATGATATCTATATGCATGACCACACACATACTCCAGTGGATTCTGTGATGCAACTTCTGTCACACTAGTGCAACATGCAATGTGGAATAGGCTGCTTTCCTATGTGTTTTTGGTCTCTGTAGCCATGGTTTAATTTGACACATGGATCCCCTAGAGTCATTGCATGATGTGTGTTCTTTTCCTAAACCACAGATTGATATATATCCACTAGAGTCATTGATCCACATGACCACATTGCATGCGTTCTTTTCCAAAACCACAATGATATCTACATGCATGACCACACACATGCATACTCCAATGGATTCTGCGATGATGCAACTTCTATCACACTAGTGCAACACATGCAATGTGGAAGCTGATTTCCTATGTGTTTTTGGTTTCTGTGACCATGGTTTGACACATGCATGGATCCCCTGGAGTAGTCATTGCATATATGTGTTCTTTTTCTAATAAACCACACACTGAGATATCCACTAGTCATTGATCCACACATGACCACACATTGCATGTGTTCTTTTCCAAAACACAATGATATCGACATATGCATGATGGCCACACACATACTCCAGTGGATTCTGTGATGCAACTTCTGTCACACTGGTGCAACCATGCATGCAATGTGGAATCTGCTTTAATTCCTATGTGTTTTTGGTCTCTATGACCATGGATCTCCTAGAGTCATATTGCATGTGTTCTTATAACCCACATTTATATCCACCAGAGTCATTGATAGATCCACATGACCACATTGCATGTGTTCTTTTCCAATAATACCACATTGATATATCTACATGACCACACAAACTCTAGTGGATTATGTGATGCAACTTCTGTCACACTGGTGCAACATGCAACGTGGAAGCTGCTTGTTTATTTCCTATATGTTTTAATTTTGTCTCTCTGACAATGGTTTGACACATGGATCCCCTACTAGAGTCATTGCAATGTGTGTTCTCTTTCCTAAACCACACATTGATATCCACTAGATCCATTGATCCACATGATCCAAATTGCATGTGTTCTTTTACAAAACCACATTGATATATATATATATCACACACACTCAAGTAGTGGATTCTATGATGCAAATTCTATCACACACTGGTGGAACATGCAAATGTGGAAGCTGGTTATTTATTTCCTACTCTCTCTGTCCCTTTTTAGTCCGCGTTTTAGATGTAACACAGATACCAAGCAAATACTTAGGTGGGCTAATTTGAGTAGTAGATGGTCTAAAATACCCCTGATGTAATCCCACGTGATGTCCCCACTTGCCAGATATTCCATGCATGCATTGATTAGCAGCCGCCGCATGCAGTGGCTCACCTTGCTCGTCTCCTCGTCTCTGTCGCTAATTAACTCGGTCGCGCATTCTCGTCTCTCCCGTGCCAAATGGAAGTTGTTTTCTGTTTAAATCACCCGCCAAAAGAAACTGATTAGCTCTTAAATCTGTAAACTTGGAGGGCCAGTTTCCAGCGCCAAATACCAGCGCCATTTTTTAGTTTGAACTGTTCTCTCAAATCCCCTCTATAAATCACCTAAGGAGTATTCAGTCGTGGACACTGATCTCTCTCTCTCTCTCTCTCTCTCTCTCTTCCTATGCTTTTCCACCATGGACTTGGAAGAACCGATCAACCTAGACCTCAACGAGCCGATCAACTGGGAAGACATCGATGAAGAGTACAATGGAGATGTGTTCGAGCTCAACTACGTCTACGTTTTTGAAGAGAGTGATGAGGGTAAGTTGAAGTTCTAATCCTGTGATCCTAAGCTGTTCTGTTAAATTCATCCATAAGACCGTAATGACTGTGCTTTCTTATTTTCAGACGAGCCGGACGCAGCTGGTGGAAGCGCCATCGTCGGGCGCGGGCGCGGAGCTAGAAGACTCCTTGGCGGTCGAGGCGGAGCTAGCCGAGGCGCTGATCTTGGAGGAGCTGTTGGTCGAGGGGCCGCACGCGGAGAAGTCGCTGGTCGAGGGGCCGCACGTGGAGGATCCAGTGGTACGGGCGTAGCTCACGCAACTTACCAAGAGGATGCCGGTCACGGTCATGCCGAACAAGGCCATGAGCGAGGCCACAGGAGACTGGGCCTTTCTGGACGTGGCCGAGGCCATGCGGGTGTCACTAGCTGGAACAATCGCGGTGGACGGAACCCGGCTGGACGTGGGCGCGGGCACGGGCGCGGGCGCTAGCGTCTAGGACTCGCTGGGCGAGGCCGCGCTAGAGTGTGACCGGGTTATTGTGGACGAGGCTAGAGAGTTTCTACTCAGTACTCATGTCGTGCAGTCTTGTAAGCGATGTTTGGTCGAAAAAAAAGTTTGACCAATAGAAGTAATCAACAATATTCGTCCAAATACATTCATAAAACACTCAAAATGATCAACTTAAAGTTCACTTGCTCCATAGCTCTAACAAATCACACACCATGGCTCTTTTTGGCCTTTTGTTGGACTCGTAGATCGGCCTAAATGATGGTAGGAAAATGTCCCACATTGGCATGACAACCTTATTGAAGGTCTCGTCGTCGATGTTGGCTGGCGGCACATAGTCTGGCATAGAGTCCTCTGAGCTGACGAACTTCCATCAGGGACACACAAGGTACTCTTCCTCCGGCATCGAGTCCGGCACAACCATGGAACTCCCGGTGTCACGCAGATGGACCTGCCGCCAGTGACGTACACCATCCTCTTCCTCTGACATCGAATCCGAGGCAAACATGGTAATGTTCTCGGGTGAACTTGGCAACAAGTCTACAACGACACGCTCGATCACAACCGTCTCGGCGAGCAGGCGCTTACTGCACTCGGCCATGCGCGCAACGGCCATGAGCTCCAGTTCGCGCGTCGCGTCGCTGACGGTGGCTTGACCATCAACCTCCCGCTGCTCCTCGTCGCGGACGGATGCATGGAGCTCCACCACACGCTGCTCGTCGCTGAGGTGCTCCACCATGCGCTGCTTGTCGCTGAGGTGCTCCACCACCCGCTGCTCGTCGCTGACGGTTACCTGGTCATCAACCTCACGCTGCTCCTTGTCTTCTTCCTCGAGAATATCTTCATAAGGATCTTGGCTCTCCCCTGCCAAATACTCCAGCTCACTCTCTACCCATGGATGGGAATCGCTTTGGCCTTCCATGCAGTCAGTAGAAAATGAAGAGGGAGGAAGACGAGTGGGGTTCTGGGTTCACGAGGTGAGAGAGGAAATAAATAGTACTAGTACTCCAGAACGTTGGTGCACTGAGGGCTTGGAGTAATTACCTTCGTGTGGGAGACTAACGTTGGTGCGGGAGGGGAAAAGGGGAAAAAAGAGGCAAAGTAGTCCACACTGAGTAAAATGGAAAATCTGTGAAAAAGTAAAACGCAGACTAAAAAGGGACAGAGGGAGTATATGTTAGTTTTTGGTCTGACACCGAGAGTCATGCATGTGTTCTCTCTTCCTAATTAAACCACATTGATATATCCACTACTAGTCATTGATCCACATGACCATATTGCATGTGTTCTTTTCCAAAACCACAATATGTCAACATGCATGACCACACACATACTCTTGTGGATTCTGTGATGCAACTTATGTCACACTGGTGCAACATGCAATGTGGAAGATGATTTCCTATATATATGTGTGTTTGGGCTTTGTGGCCATAATTTGACACATGGATCCCCTAGAGTCATTGCACGATGTGTTCTTTTCCTAAACCACATTGATATATATCCACTAGAGTCATTGATCCACATGACCACATTGCATGTGTTCTTTTCCAAAACCACTACATATGCATGATGACCACACCAGTGGATTCTATAATGCAACTTCTGTCACACTGGTGCAACATGCAATGTGGAAGCTGCCTTTCCTATGTGTTTTTGTCTCTGTGGACCATGGTTTTTAACACATGGAACCCCTAGAGACATTGCATGTGTTCTTTTCCTAAACCATATTGATATATATATATGTTGGAAATATGCCCTAGATATAAATAGTAATAAGGACTATTATCATATTTCATATAGTTTATGATTAAGTTTTATATCATGCTATAACTGTATTGAGTGGAAACATCAATACACATGTGATATATAAACAACCAAGGGTTCCCAATGAAACTCTAGTCACTAGTTCATTGGTCAACAGATGATCATGTTTCCTGATCATGTGGCATTTATGCCAGTTGGAAATGGAGTCAACTCATTCTGAGAATGAGATACCCAACCTAAACATCGTGACCTGATCATATCACGAAGTTCAAGTTATCATGATTAGATATTGGATCCTCGTATACTATTCCTTAGACCGTGAGGCTATATCAATCACTGTCTCCCGAGAGTGCTTAGATAGCATCAAGCGCCACTTGGTAATATAGTGGTTATAAATGTGTGTTCAGGTACTCGGAGGAAACTGTAGAGGCAATATATGTGAAGAGCGGGATTTGTCCGTCCATGTGACAGAAAGATACTCAAGGTCCCACTCGGAGAAGTTATATCCAATAGCTACGTAGCGTGTGATTTGATCATAGGGATATCACTTGTCGGAATGAGTCAAGTAGCATTGTTCGGTAATGAGATTGAACACGACATGGAGATGTCATTGATCAGATCTCGGGCAATGCAAGTATCGAGAGACAAAGGGAATAAGACACGACCATCCCGGTTCAAACGATGAAAGATCTTCGTGGAACGCACATGGGTCACATGGCTATCCAGGTCCCTCTATTGATCATTGGTCCGGGAGTGTCCCGACCATGTCTGGAGTGTTCCCGAACCGTAGGGTATCACACTTAAGGGTTTGATGATGCTTAGAGGGTGTTTATAGGATCGGTAGAATCGCCAAAGAATAGTAGAGAGAAAACCGAAAGGGTTTCGGTAAGTCCGGAGGATGTCCGAAGTGGAGGTGGAAGGTGTTCCATAGCCACGGAGATTGAATAATATGTGAATGAATGTTAAATATTGATTTAATCATTTATTCATAATTATTTAATAAAATAGAAAATCAATTAAATGGTCAAAAGGCTTAATGGGCCAATTCCGGAGGGAGGAAGGCCCATTAGGGAAAAGGCAAGAGGGGAGAAGGGGCAAGGGGTGGCCGGCTGGGCCAAGCCCCCCGCGCAAGGCCCACTAGGGCTGGCCGGCGGCGCCCCCCTCTCCCTCTCCTTTAGTCCCACCCCGGGAGTTTGAGGGATGTAGTACCTCTCCTCCCCTATATATAGTGGGGGTATTTGGCCAGATAAATACACACAAGATTCAATAAAGGTCTTATCACTTTTGGGAAGACCTCCAATTTATATTCTCTCTCTCTCTCTCTCGTGACCGTGATCCCAAGTTTGGACTGCGCGAACGAGAGACATCTTCACCGCGGAACACCGTCGCACTGCGGGATTCAGATCCAGGAGCTCTACTTCCGCAAATGCTGCTGGATCGGGGAAGCGGGAGTCGAACGAGAGTACCTTGTACCGGACATGTGTAACTCCCCATGAGGTGTCACACTTGAGGCACTCAAGTCGTTGGATCCACTGGAGTGCAAGGACTTCATCACGACCTTGAGGTCGGCTTCGGCTCGGCTACATCAACCACGCTCTCTTGAGTGTTGACAATGCTTTTCGGTCTTCAAGGGTAAGTTCGCGAAAATCCCCTCCCATTACTGTATTACTAATAGATAGGTCCTGGCAGCATCAGGGGTTCAGGGGCGTTGGGTAAAATTTATTGTTTTCATGCGCGGAACCCCTACAGTGGTATCAGAGCTAGATCTATGTGTAGTAATGCTAGTATGGGTAGAACACACGAGATGTAGCGTGTGGGCTCTGATCTTTTAGTTTTTACCCTCCCACGTATACTTGTGTATACCGCAGTAATGCTTGATGAAGCGGCCCCCAACCGACTTTACACGTTCATCCATGAGACTGGTCCACGCTTGACATACGGCTTGTACCGTATAAAGTGGCTTAGGGGGGTGTATGTCTCTCTCGCATTAGTTGGTATGCCATTTACAATGGAGGGCCTTGAAAGGGGTGTAGTAGAGACAACTACTTGATCAGCATTGTACTAAAAGTTTGTAGGTAAGAACGATTCTTGTGCAGAAGCCCATTCATCCACGTAAAACATGCAAAGATAAAGTTGAGGCGTCTAACTTTGTTTTGCAGGGGGTGTTGTTTTGTGATATGGTTGTGGCAAAGTTAAAGTGATTACCTTATGTTACGTAGTAGTAGATAGTCACGGAGGTAACGGACTACCACGCCGGAAAGACACCGGTACCCTGGTGTCTACGGCGCCGGAACCCTGGCGCCGGAATTTGGTGACGACGAGTGGAGATCACGACGTGAAGGACCATATCACATCGCATTTACATTCAATGTTATTGTTTGTATATCTTATTGTGTGCTAGTATTAGATACTCGACGGTAGCCTAATAAGATGATCCCTGTTAAAATTACCAATGATTGTGTTCCCCCTTAGTGTGCATCGCCAAGAAAGTTCTTCGATATGAGGCGATCCACGGCACAGGCATGGGTGTCAGACATATCTACATTCGCATACAGTGGGTGTAAGCCATGTTGCACATCGAATACACTAAGGTTGAGTTGGCGAGCCTAGCACATTATAGAGACGTGGCCTCGGAACGCGAATGGTCAAAAGATCGAGCACGAGTCGCATGAATGATGTGACCAACGTTTAGCATCCACCCTTGGACCCACATTGATGGCCATGATGATCGGGGGAGATGTGGCTGAAAGGGGTCGTATTATCACTAGGAACCCTTCTAGGGATAGGTGTTTCCGAGTGGAGTTATTATTAACTCATTTAATTATAAACTTAGTCTAAATTCCTCTTTGCAATTATAAATGTAGAAATGGTTCTCCCCATGCTACCTTTAGGGTTGAAAATTGGTTAGAAGGAGAGAAGCTCAGGCTAGACGGATCAAACTTCTCTATGTGGGTTGCACGTCTCCACGTTCTCCTTAGCGAGAATGACATGGTCGATTACATACTCGACGAGATGGATTTGGATCAGCCCATTGACCTAGAGACCCTAGAGCAGCGGGAAGACTGCTATCACCGTCGGGAGATGGCCTCCTTCATTTCAGTTATAATGCGTTTCTGAATGGTGGACGAGCTGTGGCCTGTCGTGGGTAATGTCAACCCTCGTACGGTAATGCTACAGCTTAGGACACATTTCGTGGAACAAGCACGCATATGGGAGCATGAGCTGATGGGACACTTCCTCTCTATCAAGATAGATGAGAACTCATCACTTGACGACCACTTGGAGCGCATGCATGATGCGTACATGAGGCTTGCATACTTCCTGGATAGCTGGATGATGGGATATTTTACAAATGGCGTTGTGCTGCGGTCGCTGCCACCAAGCTACCAAGCACAAGTCAGGACTTGCATTATGAGAGGCGACATGATATCAATGGAATTCCACAGGTTCGTATCACATCTCAGGAATGTGATGGTTGAACCCGTTGTCGCTGAGGTCATCAATGACAAAGGTATATATTTGATATACAATTTTATAAATGTTATAATCTTGCAAACACATTTTCAGTGTTGAGTATATTTGATACTTTTTCTGTTCTACTGAAAACAGGTCCTTCTGCATAAGAAGTGCTTGCTGGAGAGGAGGTGACGTTGTGTGTTGATGGCGAGCATGATGATGATGGCCAACGACACTCTTCCTCAACAGTTATCACTTAGTTTATGCTTTACCGAGCATGATGATGATGGCGAACGATACTGCAGGCTACCAACAACATTGCAATACCGAAAAGAATCCTCTGTACCTAGAATTGCACCAGTATCTCAAGCAAGCCGCTCGGTAGTGATCAGAGGAATGGAAGTGGGGTTAAAATTCTCCATATTTACCCGATGCAACAAGTCAAGCGCATATTTGGGCTACATAAGTGTCATGCCCCCTGAATTGTACGACACTTCCAAGCCGAGGAAGTACTCTAGGGTGCCCAGTCCCTTGATAGGGAAAGTGTCTGAGAGCGAGCGAATGAGACCTTCAACTGTTGCAGTGGTAGAACCAACAATAACTATGTCATCAACATAGACCAACATAAAAATTTGGTCACCAGCCTGATTGAAGATGAACAAGGACGTATCAGCCTTGGATGGGGTGAAACCAATGTGAATTAAGCGAGCACTTAAGAAAGCATACCAAGCCCGGGGGATTGCTTCTGTCCATAGATAGCACGCTGCAATTTGCAAACATGAGACGGATACCAAGCATCCTCAAAACCAGAGGGCTGCTACATATAAACATCCCCTGACAGAAAACCATGAAGAAGGGCCTTGCTCACATCAACCTGATGGAGAGTCCACCCTCGAGAGACTGCAAGCGAGAGAACCAGGCGAATAGTCACAGGCTTCACAACTGGACTGAACGTATCACCATAATCAATACCATGTTGCTAGTTGAAGCCGCGAGCAAGGAGTCGAGCCTTGTGCTTCTCAATAGAACCATCTAGACGGTGTTTGGTCTTGAAAACCCACTTGATACCCACTATGTTTGTGCCAGGCGGGCAAGGAACCAGAGTCCAGGTCTGTGTTTGAGAGAGCGCAGAAAATTTGTCAGACATAGCGTCACTCCATTCCGATTCCTGGAGCGCATCCTGATGAGAAACTGGGACCGCAAAGAGAGCACACATGCGTGGATCATACTGCATTGTGCCATCAATGTAGATCTTCTTGCAACAAGTGTTGTCACAGAGGCGCATGAACATGCCATGGCCATGAGCCAAAGTCGAGGTAGGAACGGGTGAAGGCGACTCGACGGCTGGCTCACACGGAGAAGCAAAGGACAGGGCAGGTGACTCAGTTGGTGGCGGTGAAGAGCGACCACGTGAGGCCAAGCCAGGCATTAGCGAGCCAAGTGTCAGGGGCGGGTCGTGCGCGTTGGGATCGCGCGAGTAACACGATGCCATGCCCACGTGGGACACATGAGGGGACCCGCCAGCATGCACATGCACGTCCGGGAGAGGCTGCTGGACGCCGATCGCTGCTTCGTCCTATACATGTAAAACAACATATGAAGAAGACAAATTAGTGGACAAGTAAGATAGTCATATTGACGCACATGATCAATCGTAGCCGGTTCAGACTCAAGAAAAGTGATAGCCTGATGAAGGGTAGGAATATCTACCGTAACTCTGGGAGTGGCATACGAGAAAACGGACTCATCGAAAATGACGTCACAGGAGATATATATACGACCAGTGACTGATCGAGACATTTATAGCCCTTGTGTATATGACTATAGCCTAAGAGAACACACATCTTAGATCGAAACTCAAGTTTGTGAGCATTGTACTTGTGGAGACTAGGCCAGCATGCATAGCCAAAAATACGGAGGAACTCATAGTTCGGCTGGATTTGGAGGAGTCCAAAAATAGGAGTATCTTTGTTAAGAACTAGAGTAGGCATACGGTTAATTAAATAACACGCAGTCATAAAAGCTTCATCTCAAAAACATAAAGGAAGAGATGAATGAGAAAGCAAAGCAAGACCCGTTTCAACCAAGTGATAGTTCTTGCGTTCAGCAACTCCTTTTTGCTAGGAAGTATGGGGACAAGACAGACGGTGAGAAATGCCAGTGCACCGAAAATATTGATGGAGCCGGTGGTATTCACCGTCCAATCTGACTGGATGGCTTTAATTTTAGTGTTTAAAAGAATCTCAACATGATCCTGAAAGTCATAGAATACTTGCTCAACATCTGACTTGTGCTTAAGAAGATAAATCTAGAAAAACGAGAGTAGTCATCCATAAAACTAACATAGTATTTAAAACCACCGGAAGAGGCCACGGCAGGACCCCAAACATCAAAGTGAACAAGCTCAAGAGGAGCCGTGGTAACACTATGAGACAAAATATATGATAATTAATGAATTTTGGCACATTGACATGCATCACAAATCAAAAAAGTATCTACTAGAACACAAGATAAATTATGGTTCTTAACAATGGATTGTACTACATTATTGGTAGGATGACCTAGTTGCTGGTGCCATTGAGACGATGTAGTCTTGGCACCATAAAGAGCATGACGAGACAATGACGATGATGCGTGACCAAACAGGATGGGTAGAGTCCACCATCAATTTTATCATGAAGCAGAATTATTCGGGTGGCCTTCTCCTTAACACGAAAAAATGACGATGAAATTCAACAAAAACTTCATTATCACAAATAAGATGCTAGATTGAAAGGAGATTATGGCTAATGTGCGGGACGTGAAGAATACTATTTAGATTTAACTATGAGCCGACTAAAAGGGAATGACCGATGTGCACAATAGGCAAACCTGCACCATTGGTCACTTGAACTTGATCTGTCTCGCCATAGCGCTCTTGCATATGGAGGCAATGTAGTTCATTCGTCAGATGATGCGTAGCCCTGGTATTCATGATCCAGGGTTGAGGGATGTGATCACCGAGGCGGATTTATCGAAGCACTAGTTGTTGGCATGTACAAACTCGGTATTGATCCGGTTCCAATAATCAGAGACGATGTGCCCCAGTAGCCAGAGATTTGGCACTGAGGATGCCGATGACAGCGTCCGTTGCCATTCTCGCAGTTTCCACATTCGTTGCCACCCTAGTTAGGGTGACCAGCGGGTTGGCCATAAGGTTGGCCATTACTGCCAGCTTGGTACTGGCCGTTGGGGCGACCTCCATTGCCCCCTCCCTGTCTGGTATGGTAGTTGCCAGCCGAGGGTCCTCCACCAGTCGAGGCCAAGGAAAACGCGTGCGTGGTTGCTCAGGGGTGACGCCACTACTGCTAAAAACACTAGGATGAGATGTTGCGTTGGCCGATAAGATCCACTCCTTGTTCTCATCCTACTGCAAGAGCTGCAGTGCTTCATGGAATTGATGATCTCGTCATCGCAAAGTGGAGACCCAGCAGTAGACATGGCGTCGGCCATAGCCTTCACCTTGTGCATGTATTCGCTGGCGGTCATGTTGCCCTTCCTCAACACCTGGATTTGGTACCGGATGTGCCTCACACCAACCTGGATCTGCGCGGAAAACATGGCATGGATGGTCTCCCATGTCATAGTCGTTGTTTAACAACAAGAAGTTGGTTTGCGATTTCCTCTATCATGGAGGAGAGGAGAATGCCTTGGACCTTATGGTCCTGTGTCCACCATGTCGGATACGCGGGGTTAGCCATGGCCCTGGCGGCATCGCCAGTCCGTTTGGTGATGGTCTGGGGTGGCGCCGCAATCATGTCATCAAGGTATCCATGGAGAGAGGCACCAGAGAGGTTGGTGAGGGTGAGCTCCCACCAGAGGGCGAAGTTACCACGATGGAGGTGAATTCCTATAGGAGGAATCGTGGCAGGAGCAGCAGAGGCAGCTGGCGGCAAAACGCGGGGCCGATGACGACGAGCTGCATGGCTCCGGTTGTCGCCATCATGAACAAGAGAGACGACGGCGGTGATTGAGGGAGAGACGAAGCCTAGGGTTGGCTCTGATACCAAGATAAAAGTGTTTTAGGGTTTTGTGGATAAGCAATACACCTCCACCTCTTGTATATATACTTGGCAGGTTACAAAATACAGAAAATACAGGCACACATACATTACAAATACAACTTGTATGTGATGCGGTGACCGATTCTTAACAAGTACTCCTATTAAAACAGACATCTTGACAAGTAATTATAAGTTACTAGCAGCATGCCTGCGCGCTGCAGCGGAAGATCGAAGTAAGTTTGAAAATAGAAAATAATGTTGAAAATATAAGAAATAATCCATATGATTTAATGCGAATAAATAATTGGTAAAGCATGATCATACAAATAGCAATTACATAGATCACACAAACTAACTGGGTAGATGAACATATTACATCTAAATAAGATAAACCTATTACGTCTACACCAAACGCTAGAACTAATTACTCTAGCATAATCTGAAAAAGATAGATTGAGATCACATACGATGTAGCAGCGGTAGAAGTAGTGGCTGCGGCGGTAGCAGCACCAGTAACAGCAGCTGTGGTCGCAGCGTGGTTGCCCATGTTGAGGTTGTCGAAGAGGTTGGTGACGTCTGGGAAGAAGTCATCATTCGGTAACTCATCGTTGGATGATATTGTGGATGCCAGTAGTAATGCTTGAGCGCTCCCCAAAAACCTGATTGCCCCTCACCCGCATAGGTTCACAGGAGGCGGGGTTCCAGAGGCCTACTGTCCCGATCTGCGGTGCATGCCACAAGCCGGGATGGCGAAGGCGAAGGCAGAAACACAGTAGACTGGAAGGAGACATGTGTGATAGGTATTACCGATTAGGTTTAGCGCAGACGCTTATATAAGGTCAGGGAGATCGTGGGGCTCAGCCGACGTCCGAGTCGGTAACAACCCACGATCTAGAAAATCTGAAAATGGCTGACTAATTAACGCGTTCATTAATGACTCGTAATTAATCCATGATTAATTTTCCTAAACAACAAAAATAAAGCTCGACTCAGCGAGATTCCCACAACCCTCGACGTGGGCATCGTGATGGGGCAAGGCGGGTGACGGCTGATACATTGTAAACATATCTATAATTTTTGATGTTGCATGCTTGTTTTATATCAACTTTCTTATATTTGGTTCACACTTTGAGGTATTTATATATATTTTCTGGAACTAACCTATTTACAAGATGCCACAGTGCCAATTGCCCATTTTCTGCTATTTTTGGTTTCAGAAAAGCTGGAAAAGAAATATTCTCGGAATTGGATCGGACAAAAGCCAAAGTCGATATTTGACCAGAAGACTCATGGAGCCAGAAGACGAGACGGAGAGGGGCCACGAGGTGGCCACACCACCTGGTGGCGCGAGCCAGCCCAGGCCGCGCCAGGGGGTGGTGTGGGCCCCTCGGGCGCCCACCGACCTTGCCTCTTCGCCTATATATTCCCTCGGGAAGAAAACCCTAAGACCCAGATCAGAATTCCACGAAAAGTTCCACAGTGCCACCACCACCGAAGAGGAGATTCGGGGGACAAAAGTCTCTGTTCCGGCACCCTGCCGGGACGGGGAAGTGCCCCAGGATCCATCTCCATCGACTCCACCGCCATCTCCATTGCCGTTGCTGACTCCCATGATCAGGAGGGAGTAGTTCTCTCTCGAGGCAACTGGCTCAACCGGTAGATATGTGTTCATCTCTCTCTATGCATGATCTCATTGAGATCATGAGCTTTGTAATCTATAGATCTATTCTGCTACTCAAGTGCTTTAATGAATCTCTGCTTATCCCCACGTGTGTGAAGTTGACAGTGTGCACACCGTGTGGCACTTTGGCTAAGGTTACATAAATACTTATCCTGAGTATAATTTGAGTTGGATGTCTCTATGAGATTTTGGTGTTTGTTGGAACCATCTAGCGCTCAAGGTGATAGTGAGGGGTTATCTAGATGGGGAATGCGAACTTTAAGGTGTGCTGTTATAGCCCTACATCGTCCAACCAGAGAGTAGTTCAGGGTAGCATTGTGAAGAGAAGATATTTATATGAGAGTGTCCACTAGTGAAAGTATGATCCCTAGGCCTTGTTTCTAAGCATTGAAACACGGTTTATAATCAGTTCTGTTACATGTTTGCTTGCTGCCACTCTTATTTCAGATTGTAATTACCACTTATAATTATCCATATTACTTGTATTTCACCATCTCTTCGCCGAACTAGTGCACCTATACACCTGACAAGTGTATTGGGTGTGTTGGGGACACACGAGACTTCTTGTATCTTGATTGCAGGGTTGCTTGAGAGGGATACCTTTGACCACTTCCTCCCTGAGTTCAATAAACCTTGGGTGATCCACTTAAGGGAAACTTGCTTCTGTTCTACAAACCTCTGCAGTTGGAGGCCCAACACTGTCTACAAGAATAGAAGCGTGCGTAGACATCAAGCTATTTTCTGGCGCCGTTTCCAGGGAGGTAAGTTAAAAGGTACTCACATCCTCCGGCTACTAAGCTATCTTCTAGTACTGTTGCTGGTGTGTGAGTGCTCGAAGTTATTTCCTTTAGATTTTGCAATTATATCTTTTGGTTTCTTGTTTTTATTTTCACTAGTTAGGATCAATGGAAAACAACAACAAAATTAGAGAGCTTTTTAGTATTTTTCCTAATGTAGAACATGAATGGTCTGAAAAGAAAATTAAAAAACCCATGGAACTTTGTTTGCATGCTAATAGCAACGTTATTAGTATGAATTCTTTGAACACCATTATTGCTAATGCTATGGAAAAGTCTAATCTTGGGGAAGCTGGTTTTGATGAGCATGATAGTTTTAGTCCCCCAAGCATAGAGGAGAAAATTTACTTTGATGATACTATACCTCCAATATATGATGATTACAATGATGAATATGATATTTTCAGTCCACCTACTATTGAGGAGAAAATTAATTATGATTATAATATGCCTCCTATATTTGATGATTATGGTGATGAGAATTATTTTGTTGAATTTGCTCCCACTACAATTAATAAAAATGACTATGTTTATGTGGAGAGTATTAATTCTTTTATGCATATGGCTCATGATAAGAATGTTTTATGTGATAGTTATATTGTTAATTTTATTCATAATGCTACTAAAAGTTATTATGAGAGAAGGAAACATGGTTTTATGTATCTCAACAATATTAATTTTCCCCTCTTTATGTTAATTTTTTTGAAGTTGCACTTGTTTTGCTTTCGTATGCTTGTTGCTTTGTGCTTTCATGATTTGTTTCTTTACAAGATTATTTCTCATAGGAAGTGGGTTAGACTTAAATGTGTTTTATATTTGCTTCTTGATGCTCTCTTTTACTCTAAATTTATATTTCTTATGTGAGCATCATTGAAATTATCATGCCTAGCTCAAAGGCGTTAAAGAAAAGCACTTATTGAGATATAACCCAAATTTTTAGTCAATAATTTTTTCTTTTGTTGAGTCTTGGAAGTTATTGCCTCGGTAATAACCTCTCCTTATCATTTTTGTGTGGTTTTTGTGCCAAGAATAACCTCTAATAAGAGAGAAATAATGCTTGGGAAAGTTGCTGTCCCAAAACAGATTTTTGTGCTTTGCTGTAAAAATTTGTGAAAAATCTCTGTATGTCGGATTGAGCTGTAACTTTTTGTGCTTTTGACCCAGGTTGTTATCTAACTTTCGTTAGTTTAACACTTTTCGATTTGAGCAACTAAAGGTCTTCAGAAAAATCGTTTTTTACCTGCTGGTCTGTTTTGACAGATTTCTGCCATTATTTGCATTTGCCTCTTAATCTCTTTCTCTTTGAGTTCTCTTTGATCACTTGAGCTTTTAGAAGGAATTGATACAGTAGCTTGTGTTTTAATGGAAGTTTTACTTGTGTTGAAACTAAACCCAAAGACTTATTATCTTGAATACACTAATGTTGCTAATGAAGATTGTGTGAAGTTTTGTATGAAGGAAATTTTCAAGTGTAGGGAAGAATAATGTGATGAGATGAAGTATGGACAAAAGCTTAAGCTTGGGGATGCCACCCATGTCACCTCAAGGAATATTCAAGAAGTACAAGCGTCAAAGCTTGGGGATGCCCAAGGCATCCCCTTCTTCATCAATAAAAATCTCAGGTTTTCTTCCAAACACTTCATTTTTATTGTTTCATGCACAATTGTGTTGTTCTTGGAGCGTCTTCGCTTTGTTTTTTAGTTTTATTTTGTTTGGTTTGCTTAAATAAGTTGGTTGTATCCCAACACACTTCTTTTGGAGAGAGACACACCTCGTTATTCATTGCCTAGAACACTCTAGTTTTCACTCTTATTGTTCTGTGAGTGTTCTCCTTTGCTAGCACTGCGTTTAGCTTTAGTTTCCGATTGGTGTTGGAAAAGAGTAGGAAATTTCATGCTTATAGTGGTACAAAAGGAAGTTTGTTTTGACTATGGCCTAGACTTTATCATGTCATGTTTGATATTGCCTTGACTTTATGCTTAGAGATTATTGTTGTACCATGACTTGTTACAAACAATCGAGATTGCTTAATGTGCCTTGAAAGAATCATGCGTTGTTTTAGCATATAAAAGCATAATATTGTGGTATTCTCCTTTGATGCTTTATTTGGGTTGACTTGGCGCATACTCACACGATGTTAAGACTATACCAAATCACCATAGCCTCTACGATCATTTAGTTTTTGACTTGTAATATCACTTTATGCTTTAATTAATAATGTTTTGTCGCTTTGCATGATTATGGCCATTATTGCTCTCTTAGTTGGTCGCTCCCTGTCTTTTGCTAGCCTCCACATGTACCAAGTATGAGTTCCACTCATGCATCCAACTCCAAATAAAACCAAGTTATCCCAAAGAGTCCACCATTCTACCTATTAGCATTATTGCTATTCCAAGTATATTCATGTTTTTATCTACCTTCCGAATTAAACTTGTTATGTGAAAATTAGTGATTAAAGCTCTCACAAACTTGATGGAACACGTTACTTTCTTGCACTTAATAAACTTGAACCATTGTGCCCATCTATGTTGCGTATATTCTTGCACTTTGTAAGTTGTGAAGTAGTAGAACCATGTTATCATGGGGAACGCTTTCAACATTGCACTTTATCTTGTTGATATCGTGTTCTTTTGCTTATGGATCCCGGTGGTCTGAAATAAAAGGGGAGTTTTTAAGCTCATGGATTTTTTATATGTGTTAGAGAAATGCCTGGGCGGCTAGCCTAAGCCATGCCTAATCATGGTGGAAACTTGCAGCATAACCATAGTGAGCAATCTGTGAAGCATCCTTAATAAAAAAACCTATGCAAATAGCAAATAAAAAGATCACTGAGATGCTCATTGTCTATTGCCTTCCATTTTGATACGGGAAAGCTCCTGTATCATGGGGCAAGGGGTACCCCGTTGGCGGTTCTCTATGATACACATGTACTTACAATGACAAGAACTTACTCGTGACTAAAGTTGAGTAGCATGAGGTTTGGTACTCGTAAGCACGGGGCATGAGATTTTCAACTTATAACTTGTTAAGCATATCCTCATATTTGTTCACTTTAACCTTAATCACCTAAAGATGCTTATGATAGGGGTAATGAGAGATGAAAGCTAATAAGTACCATAATTTTTGGAAGCTCTTTATGAGCCTAGAATCCCTGCTTCCTTCTATGAAGGGCCTTTCTTTTACTTTTATGTTGAGTCTCCATCTTCTATCTTTATGCACCTATTGAGAGAGCATAGTGGTCATTCTTAGTTTAATGTGAATTGTCCCAAAACTTGTCGATTGATTCATAACTTTGATATTGCTTGTTCTTAAACTATTTGTATCTAGTCACCCGTATGAACTTTGAAGGTGTCCTATGCATTTATGTTTTGTTACACCATGAGGGCCAAGGTGAATACCATTCTCATTATGTTTTCTATATGTGAAACAAACAAACGTCTTTCAAAGCATTGTTATTCATGAATCTTTTGTTTGTACCTTTTCATGTTACAACATAGTTTCTATGTCTTATTGTTAGAACTATATCTTTCATGTCTATGTTAGAGTACTATGATCCCAGCTATCAATGTTTTACAAATACCTTGATCAAGATTGTGATGGTGCATGTCACCACAAAAATTATTCTTTTTTATCACTTACCCACTCGAGGATGAGCAGGAGTTAAGCTTGGGGAAGTTGATACATCGTAAACATATCTATAAGTTTTGATGCTCCATGCTTGTTTTATATCAACTTTCTTATGTTTGGTTCACACTTTGAGGTATTTTTCTATATTTTCTAGAACTAACCTATTTACAAGATGCCATAGTGCCAGTTGCCTATTTTCTGCTGTTTTTGGTTTCAGAAAAGCTGGAAAAGAAATATTCTTGAAATTGGATCGGACAAAAGCCAAAGTCGATATTTTACCAGAAGACTCACGGAGCCAGAAGACGAGACAGAGAGGGGCCACGAGGTGGCCACACCACCTGGTGGTGGTGTGGGCCCTCGGGCGCCCATCGACCTTGCCTCTTCGCCTATATATTCCCCCAGGAACGAAAACCGTAAGACCCAGATCAGAATTCCACGAAAAGTTCCACAGTGCCACCGCCACCGAAGAGGAGATTCGGGAATAGAAGTCTTTGTTCCGGCACCCTGCCGGGACGGGGAAGTGCCCCCGGATCCATCTCCATCGACTCCACTGCCATCTCCATCGCCGTTGCTAAATCCCATGATGAGGAGGGAGTATTTCTCTCTCGAGGCTAAGAGCTCTACCAGTAGCTATGTGTTCATCTCTCTCTCTATGCATGATCTTATTGAGATTACGAGCTTTGTAATCTATAGATCTATTCTACTACTCAAGTGCTTTAATGAATCTCTACTTATCCCCATGTGTGTGAAGTTGACAGTGTGCACACCGTGTGGCACTTTGGCTAAGGTTACATAAATACTTATCCTGAGTATAATTTGAGTTGGATGTCTCTATGAGATTGTGGTGTTTGTTGGAACCATCTAGCGCTCAAGGTGACAGTGAGGGGTTATCTAGATGGGGAATGCGAACTTTAAGGTGTGCTGTTATAGCCCTAAATCGTCCAACCGGAGAGTAGTTCAGGGTAGCATCATGAAGAGAAGATATTTATATGAGAGTGTCCACTAGTGAAAGTATGATCCCTAGTGTTGTCGAATTGATGACAAGTACGCCATGAGGGGGTCCTCGAGGCGTGTGGAAGAGAGGGGTGTGAGACGTATGGTATTCTGGGACGGTGAGCACACAAGTTTACCCAGGTTCGAATCCGCCGGCTTTGGACGGATCCTACTCCTGCTAGCAATCCAGTAATACGGCAGAGCCGGAATATGGGTTACAAGGGTTTCGCCTGTGCGAGTTGAGATTGTAGACTATTGAGGTGTGCCCTAAAGTCTCTCCCTATGACGGCTTATATAGATATCCGACCTAGGGTTTACAGGAGAGATCTATCCGGCTACGACTAAGAGTCGGTTACAGAGTACATCTTGAACTACAAGTAACATTATGGGCATAAGTAGGTAAGTCTTCTAGGCCTTCCCGTAGCCGGATTGGATTCCGTCTTTCTCCTTGACTGGGCCGCCTGTGAAGCAAAGCTCTAACCCGAAGTGGGCCACCCTGGTCAGTGAGGAACTGTGAGGATACCCGGGAAGTATATCCCCAACACCTAGGCCTTGTTTCTAAGCATTGAAACACCATTTATAATCAGTTCTGTTACATGTTTGCTTGCTGCCACTCTTATTTCAGATTGCAATTACCACTTATAATCACCCATATTACTTGTATTTCACTATCTCTTCGCCGAACTAGTGCACCTATACACCTGACAAGTGTATTGGGTGTGTTGGGGACACAAGAGACTTCTTGTATCTTGATTGCAGGGTTACTTGAGAGGGATACCTTTGACCACTTCCTCCCTGAGTTTGATAAACCTTGGGTGATCCACTTAAGGGAAACTTGCTGCTATTCTACAAACCTATGCACTTGGAGGCCCAACACTATCTACAAGAATAGAAGCGTGCGTAGACATCAATGGCAGAGGACGAGTGCGCGAGAGCTGCTCTTCTTCTCACACCTTAGTGAGTGGTAGAACAACCTAGTATATAAGGAGGTGTAATCCTCACTCAACTAGCAATGTGGGACTAAACTTTAGCACCACTAGCACACACATGATCTGCCAAAAATAATGGGCCAAAGAGAATTTCAGAATTTTTCTTGTTATGGGCCAAAAATCCCACATGCAAACACCTCGAATTCCAACAATCCCCCACAAAGTCGCATTGGCACATCACATCACTTTTATTCCAGAATGTTGTTTTATACACCAGTGTATAGTGGAAACTGTTAAGTTGAACTTTCTCGTTAAACTGCATGCTACACTAGCTAGCAACTTGAATAGTGGACAATGCCTTGAACTACAAGTTTTCTGCACACTGTTCTCACACAAAATCTAGACCAGTATAGGAATGCCGCAGGGCTTCCCCGCAGTTTAGAGCCTATGCATCATACTCCAGGGCATTTCATGTGTTTATTAGAGAACACCCAACTCTCATGAACTACAATGTTTAGACTCATATATGTGTGTTCTTCAATAGATGTTATGCAGGACATGTCTTCTTAGAAAAGCCACTTGGAACTGATGGATCAAGATATGTAGAGCTCGTTGGGAACCCCAAGAGGAAGGTATGATGAGCACAACAGCAAGTTTCCCTCAGTTATGAAACCTAGGTTATCGAACCAGTAGGAGTAAGGAAATAACTCCAAGGTGTTGCTAGCAATTTGGAATCCTGCACAACACAAGCACAGAACTTTGCCCCAACTTATAGTGAGGTTGTCAATCTCACTGGTTTTGCTGAAAACAAAGGATTAAACGTTTAGTGTGGAATATAGTAATTGCTTGCAGAAAGTAAACAGTAAATGGTAAATAGTAGATGGTATATCAATGGTAAAGGAGTGGACTAGGGTCCATAGTTCACTAGAGGTGTTTCTCCTTAAGATAAATAGGATGTTGGGTGAACAAATTACAGCGGGGCAATCAACAGATTGAGAAAGCATAATAATGCATATACTAGACATCTTGACTCCTACGAGATTTTATTGGGCATTACAACATAATACATAGACCGTAATCCAACTGCATCTATGACTAATAATCCACCTTCAGGTTATCATCCGAACCCCTTCCAGTATTAAGTTGCAAGCAACAGATAATTCCATTAAGCAAAGTGTGTAAAGTAAACAATACAATTGCCCCATGGACAAAGGATTGTTGTTTTCTCCCTAGTAGCAACAACACATCTACAACCTTAGAGATTTCTATCACTTCCCCAGATTACTAGAGGCATTAACCTACTATCGATCATAAATACTCCCTCTTGGAGTTACAAGCATCTACTTGGCCAAGATAGCTACTAGCAACAGAGAGCATGCAAGATCACAAATAACATAGACATGATAGAGTCAATAATCAATCTGACATAGTATCTCAATATCCATCAGATCCTCGCAAAGACAACATATAGGATTACAAATAGATGATCTTGATCATGAACGGAGCTCACAAGATCTAAACATGATAGCACAAATGAGGAGAACCAACCATCTAGCTACTGTATGAACCCATAGTCCAAGGACGAACTACTCACGCATCACTCCAGAGGCTGGCATGGTGATGAAGAAGGCCTCCGGGATGATCTCTGCCCTCCGTCAAGGTGCCGGGAAGAGCTTCAGATCCCTCGATCTAGGGATGGAGATGGCGGCGGCTACAGACTCTTTCGTGGATTTTTGATCGGGTCCTTAGGGTTTCTGCATCGGGGTACTTCTATAGGCGAAGGGGAAAGGTCGGTGGGCACCCGAGGGGCCCACACCATGGGGGGGGTGCGCCCTAGGGGTGGCCGCGCTAGCCCTAGGTGTGGCCACCTCGTGGCCCCAATTCGGCTGCCCTTCGGACTCCGTGTTCCTTCTAGTAAAATATTGACTTTGGCTTCTGTCACGTCCAATTCCGAGAATATTTCCTTACTAGCTTTTCTGAAACCAAAAACAGCAGAAAACATGCAACTGGCACTGCGACATCTTGTTAATAGGTTAGTTCCAGAAAATGTATAAAAATACTTCACAGTGTAAACAAAACATAAGAAAGTTGATATAAAACAAGCATGGAGCATCAAAGATTATAGATACGTTTATGACGTATCAAGCATCCCCAAGCTTAACTCATGCTCGTAAGTGGTAAAAAGAATAATTTTTGAGGTGACATGCACCATCACAATCTTGATCAAGGTATTTGAAAAGCATTGATAGCTGGGATCAAAGTACTCTAAACATGAGCATGAAAAATAGAGTTCTAACAATAAGACATAACAACTATGTTGTAACATGAAAATGTACAAATAAAAGATCATGAATAACAATGCATTGAAAGACTTTTGTTTGTTTCACATATAGAAAACATAATAAGAGTGGTATTCAGCTTATCCCTCACGGTATAGCAAAACATAAATGCATAGGACACCTTCAAAGTTCATAAGGGTGACTAGATACAAATATTTAAGAACAAGTAATATCAAAGTTATGAATCAATCAACAAGTTTTGGGACAATGCACATTAAACTAAGAATGACCACTATGCTCTCTCAATTGGTGCATAAAGATAGAAGATGGAGACTCAACATAAAAGTAAAATAGAAAGGCCCTTCATAGAGGGAAGCAAGGATTTCAAGTTTCATAAAGAGCTTCCAAAAATTATGGTACTTATTAGCTTTCAGCTCTCATTGCCCCTGTCATAAGCATCTTGGGGTGATTAAGGTTAAAGTGACACAAATATGAGGACATGCTTGACAAGTTATAAGTTGAAAATCTCATGCCCTTGCTTACGAGTACCGAACCTCATGCTACTCAACTTTAGTCACAATTAAGTTCTTGTCATTGTAAGTACATGTGTATCATGGAGAACCGCCAATGGGGTATCCCTTGCCCCATGCCACAGGAGCTTTCCCATATCAAAATGACAAGGCAACAGACAATGAGCATCTCAACGATCTTTTTATTTGCTATTTGCATATGTTTTTATTGAGGATGCTTCATAGAATGCTCACTATGGTTATGCTGCAAGTTTACACCATTATTAGGCATGGCTTAGGCTAGGCGCCCCGACATTTCTCTAACACACATACAAACTCCATGAGCTTACAAGCTCCCCTTTTATTTCACACCGCCGGGATCCATAAACAAAAGAACATGATATCAATTGAATAATAAGTGCAATGTTGAAAGCGTTCCCCATGGTATCATGGTTCTGCTAATTCACAACTTATAAAGTGCAAGCATATAAGAAACATAGATGGACACAATGGTTCAAGTTTATTAAATGCAAGAAAATAAAGTGTGTCATCAAGTTTGTGAGAGATTTAATTACTAATTTTCACATAACAAGTTTAATTTGGAAGGTAGACAAAAGCATGAATATACTTGGAATGGTGTAACACACCATGCATAGAAATTTATAGTGGACTCTTTGGAATAACTTGGTTTTCTTGGAGGTTGGATGCATGAGTAGAACTCATACTTGGTATAGGTGGAGGCTAGCAAAAGACTGGGAGCGAACAACTAAGAGAGCAATAATGGCCATAATCATGCAAAGCGATAAAACATTATTAATTAAAGCATAAATTGATATTACAAGTCAAAAACTAAATGATCATTGAGGCTAAGGTGACTGGTTCATATTCTTAACATGGTGTACGCATGTGCCAAGTCAACCCAAATAAAGCATCAAAAGAGAATACCACAATATTATGCTTTGTATGCTAAAACAACGCATGATTCTTTCAAGGCACATTAGGCAATCTCAATTGTTTGGAACAAGTCATGCTACAACAATAACCACCAAGCATAAGGTCAAAGCATCATCAAACATGGCATGATAAAGTCTAGGCCATAGTCAAAACAATCTCCTTTTGTACCACTTATAAGCATGAAGCTTCCTTCTCTTTTCCCACACCAATCAACTTATTTGTAACAACATATGAATGCGGGGATCCAACCAATTTATTTAAGAAAACCAAACAAAATAAAACTAAAAACAAAAACAAATACGCTCCAAGAACAACATAATTATGCATGAAACAATAAAAATGAAATGTTTTGGAAGAAAACCTGAGATTTTTATTGATGAAGAAGGGGATTCCTTGGGCATCCCCAAGCTTTGACGCTTGTACCTCGTGAATATTTCTTGGGGTGACACGTGTGGAATCCCCAATCTTGAGCTTTTTTTCCATACTTCATCTCATCATATTATTCTTCCCTACACTTGAAAATTTCCTTCATACAAAACTTCACACAATCTTCATTAGCAACATTAGTGTATTCAAGATAATAAGTCTTTGGTTTTAGTTTCAACACAAGTAAAACTTCCATTAAAACACAAGCTACTGTATCAATTCCTTCCAAAAGCTCAAGTGATCAAAGAGAACTCAAAGAGAAAGAGATTAAGAGGCAAATGCAAATAATGGCAGAAATCTGTCAAAACAGACCAGCAGGTAAAAACCAATTTTTTCGAAGACCTTATGTTGCTCAATTCGAAAAGTGCTAAACTAATGAAAGTTCCATAATAAACTGGGTCATAAGCACATAAATTTACAGCTCAATACAACGTACAGGGATTTTCCACGATTTTTTACTATGAAGCACAAAAATCTGTTTCGGGATAGCAACTTTCCCGAGTCTTACTTCTCTCTCATTAGAGGTTATTATTGGCACAAAAACCATACAAAAAGGATAAGTAGAGTTTATTAATGAGGCAATAACTTCCAAAACTCCACAAAATAAAAACTTACTGAAAGTAAAAATAATTTGGGTTTATCTCCCAATAGTGCTTTTCTTTAACGCCTTTTTGCTGGGCATAGGAAGCAAGATTCAAGTATTTTCAAATGAAGAAGCATTAATATCAAATTTTGTTTTAATAGGAGAGGTAAAATGTATCTTCTCTCTCTTCCAAGGAAAGTGTTCTATAACTTTCTTGAGTGGGAATTGATATTTAATTGTGCCTTCCTTTATATCAATAATGGCACCAACAGTTCTAAGAAAAGGTCTTCCCAAAATAATAGGACAAGAAGCATTGCACTCAACATCCAAAACATAGAAATCAACAGGGACATAGGTATTGTTAACCATAATAAGAACATCATTAATACTCCCCATGAGTTTCTTTTTAGCATTATCATCAAGTTGGACATCTAAATAACAATCTTCCAATGGTGGCAAATCAAGCATTTCATAAATCTTTCTAGGCATAATAGAGACACTAGTACCAAGATCACATAAAGCTTTGAGATCAAATCATTCACTTTCATGTTTATGATGGGTTCCCAACCATCTTCTAATTTCCTAGGAATAGAAGCTTTATGTTTCAATTTTTCTTCTTTAATTTTTATGAGAGCATATGTAATGTGTTTTGTAAAGGCCATATTCATAGCACTAGCATTAGGACTTCTAGCAAGCTTTTGTAGGAACATAATTACTTCAGAAATATTGCAACCATCAAGATAAAAATCAAAATTACCATCCAAGGTAGTAGAACTATTGTTTCCCATATTTCGAAGAATTTCAGCATTTTTATTGGAAAAGGTTCCATTGGTTTTAGGCATTGTTGCAAAAGGAATGAGGACTTCATGTGGTTTGCTAGCATTGACATTGGTGCTGGTAATAGTACAAATACTACTATTTCAAGAAATTTCATCTTCTCTTTCCCACTTAGCATGCAATTCAGCTAACAGTCTAACATTTTCATCAATTCTAACTTGTATGGAATTAGTAGCAACAAAGAGGTTTTCCATAGTTTTAGGTTTAGCAACCATTTTATTAATCAAAGAGGATTGTTCTTCAGACAAAGATGAAATATTTTTTCAGCATTCGAAAGTTTTTCCTCAATAGTTTTATTGAAAGCAGTTTGTTTACTAATAAAGTCCTTAAGCATGACTTCAAGTTCAGAGGGTGCACTTCTATAGTTGTTGTAGGAATTTCCATAAGCATTACCATTATTGGGAGGATATGGCCTATAATCGTTACTACCAAAATTATTCCTATAGGAATTGTTGCTAAAATTATTATTTCTAATGAAGTTCTTGCTCTTGAGAAACCAAAGAAGCTAAGGGAACATGATTTGGATCAATATGAGATTTTCCATTAACAAGCAACTCAAGGAGGAGGTTTCTTCAACAAAATTTACCTTCTTACCATGTGGAGCTCTCTCAGTGTGCCATTCAGAATAGTTAACCATCATATTATCAAGGAGCTTTGTTGCAGCACCCAAAGTAATGGTCATAAAGGTGCCTCCAGCAGCAGAATCCAATAGATTTCTTGAAGAATAATTTAGTCCTGCATAAAAAGTTTGGATAATCATCCAAGCAGCCAGTCCTTGAGTAGGGTAATTCTTTACCAAAGATTTCATTATTTCCCAAGCTTGAGCAACATGTTCATTATCAAATTGTTTAAATTTTATTATTTCACTTCTCATAGATATAATCTTAGAAAGAGGATAATATTTTCCAATGAAAGCATCTTTGCATTTAATCCAAGAATCAATACTATTTCTAGGTAGGGATAGAAACCATTCTTTAGCTTTTCCTCCCAAAGAGAAAGGAAACAATTTAAGCTTAATAATATCTCCATCTATATCCCTATGTTTTTGCATCTCACAAAGTTCAACAAAGTTATTAAGGTGAGCAGCAGCATCATCAGTACCAGCACCAGAGAATTATTCTTTCATAATGAGATTGAGCAAAGCAGGTTTAATTTCAATGAAAGTAGCTCCAGGAACAGATGGAGCAATAGGTGTGCACATGAAATCATTGTTTTTTGTGCTAGTGAAGTCACTCAACTTAGTGTTTTCAGGAGTAGTCATTTTTTGCAAGATTAAAGCAAGCCAACATAAATAGAAACTGAAATAGGAACTAATGTTTTTTTTGTTTTTGATAAAATAAGCAAACCAATACAACTATTTTTGTGTGTTTTTGATAAAAAGAAACAAGCAAACAAAGCAAAATAAACTAAGCAAAACAAAAACAAAGTAAAGAGATTGGTTGTGAGAGACTCCCCTTGCAAGAATCTTCTTTCTCCCTGAAAAGTGATTGACGAGGAGGAAGAGATTGAAGATGTCCTTAAATCCCCGGCAACGGTGCCATAAAAGTGCTTGATGGCTCAAGATATGTAGAGCTTGTTGGGAACCCCAAGAGGAAGGTATGATGAGCATAGAAGCAAGTTTCCCTCAGTTATGAAACCAAGGTTATCGAACAAGTAGGAGTAAGGAAACAACTCCAAGGTTTTGCTAGCAACTTGGAATCCTGCACAACACAACCACATAACTTTGCCCCAACTTACAGTGAGGTTGTCAATCTCACTGGTTTTGCTAAAAACAAAGGATTAAACGTATATTGTGTAAGATAGAAATTGCTTACAGAAGGTAAACAATAAACAGTAAACAGTAGATGGTATATCAATGGTAAAGGAGTGGACTAGGGTCCACAGTTCATAAGAGGTGTTTCTCCTTAAGATAAATAGCATGTTGGGTGAACAAATTACGGCGGGGCAATTGATAGATTGAGAAAGCATAGCAATGCATATACTAGACATCTTGACTCCTACGAGATTTGATTGGGCATTACAACATAATACATAGACCGTAATCCAACTGTATCTATGACTAATAATCCACCTTCAGGTTATCATCTGAACCCCTTCCAGTATTAAGTTGCAAGCAATAGATAATTGCATTAAGCAAAGTGTGTAAAGTAAACAATACAATTGCCCCATGGACAAAGGATTTTTGTTTTCTCCCTAGTAGCAACAACACATCTACAACCTTAGAGATTTCTATCACTTCCCCAGATTACTAGAGGCATGAACCTACTATCGAGCATAAATACTCCCTCTTGGAGTGACAAGCATCTACTTGGACATGATAGCCACTAGCAACGGAGAGCATGCAAGATCACAAGTAACATAGACATGATAAAATCAATAATCAATCTGACATAGTATCTCAATATCCATCAGATCCCCGCAAACACAACATATAGGATTATAAATAGAAGATCTTGATTATTAACAGAGATCACAAGATCTAAACATAATAGCACAAAGGAGGAGAACCAACCATCTAGCTACTGTATGGACCCATTGTCCAAGGCCAAACTACTCACGCATCACTCCGGAGGCTGGCATGGTGATGAAGAAGTCCTCCGAGATGATCTCTCCCCTCCGACAGGGTGTCGAGAAGAGATTTAGACCCCCCGATCTAGGGATGGAGATGGTGGCGGCTACAAACTCTTTCGTGGATTTTTGATCGGGTCCTTAGGGTTTCTATATCGGGGTACTGTTATAGGCGAAGGGGCAAGGTCGGTGGGCGCCTGATGGGCCCACACCATGCGGTGGCGCGCCCTAGGGAGTGGTCGCGCCAGCCCTAGGTGTGGCCACCTCATGTCCCCACTTCAGCTGCCCTTCGAACTCCATGTTTCTTCTGGTAAAATATTCACTTTGGCTTTTTTCCCATCCAATTCCGAGAATATTTCCTTACTAGCTTTTCTGAAACCAAAAATAGCAGAAAACAGGCAACTGGCACTGCGGCATCTTGGTAATAGGTTAGTTCCAGAAAATGTATAAAAATACCTCAAAGTGTAAACAAAACATAAGAAAGTTGATATAAAATAAGCATGGAGCATCAAAAATTATAGATACGTTTATGACGTATCAGGAACACATTAAGATAAATATCAACCTGCCATGCAGAATAAGAGAGTATTGGATCTTTATGGGGACATAAATATAATATGGGCATACTCTCCTCTCAGCTGATCAATAGCCTGTGTGCCAGCTCTAATTCTCGTGATCTCCGATCACATAGAGTGGGTTACCACTGCGAACAACTTATTGTGTGGGTCTCAAACCCATCTATCTCGATGATTTATCTATCACATTATGTGATAAACCCTCTGTGAAGGGATCTACCAAGTTCTTAGATGTTTGGACATAATCCAACACAATAACTTTGGAATTTCTTTGTTTCCTGACATATTTCAATCTCCTCTTCACATGTATTGATGACTTCATATTATCCTTAGAAATGTTTACTTTGACGATCATAAATTATCCCAGTTCATCAGGATGGCGGGTATTGGTTTTTCAACCACAGGTAAGTCCATCAAGAGCTCACGAAGCCACTTTGCTTCAACAATGGTTGTGTCTAATGTTGTGAGTTCTGCTTCCTTAGTTGACATCGTTAAGATGGTCTGCTTGCAAGACTTCTAGGAAACAACACCACCACCAAGTGTAAACAAATAACCACGTGTGGCCTTAATCTCATCAGCATCAGATATCTAGTTTGGATCACTATAACCCTCAAGTACCCGTGGATACCTAGTATAGTGGATACCATAACTCATAGTGCCTTTCAAATAGCACAAAACTCTCTGAAGAGCATGTCGATGATCACCTCTAGGATTTGACACAAATCGACTCAGTTTGCTTACAGCAAAGGAGATATCAGGCCTCGTAGCGCTGGCTAAATACATGAGCGAGCCAATGATTTGAGAATATCTCAATTTATCTTTAGCATTCCTTCGATTATTTTGAAGTAGCACACTCGGATCATAAGGCGTTGGAGAAGACTTGTAGTCGTTATACCCGAAGCGACTCAATATCTTTTCCACATAGTGGGACTGAAGCAATGTAATCCCACCATTGTTATCCTTTAGTAGCTTGATGTTTAAGATTACATCAGCCACTCCCAAGTCCTTCATCTCAAAGCAACGAGATAGGAACTCTTTGACCTCCTCAATAACAACAAAGTTGGTCCCGAATATCAAGATGTCGTCGACATAGAGACACATAATAACTCCCTCGCCCCCACCATGGCGATAGTACACACTTATCAGCTTCATTTAGAACAAAGCATTCAGCGGTTAAAATTCTTTCAAACTTCTCGTGCCACTGCTTAGGAACTTGCTTAAGACCATATAGAGACTTCACTAACTTACACACCTTTCCTTCTTGACCATGTACTACAAATCCATCAGGCTGCTCAATATAAATTTCCTCATCTAGCTCTCTATTTAGAAAACCCGTCTTAACATCCATTTGATGAATGAGAATTCCATGTGAGGCAGCCAAGGATAATAGTACTCAAATAGTGGTTAATATGGCTATAGGTGAGTTGGTATCGAAGAAGTCTTCACCTTCTTTCTGGGTATAACCCTTGTACTTTTCAATAGTACCATCAGGTCTAAGCTTTTCCTTGAACACTCACTTACATCCTACAAGTTTGCACCCATAAGGACGATCAGTGACCTCCCAAGTTCCATTAGCTAAGATGGAATCCATTACGCTATGGACAACTTCTCTCTAGTAGTCAGCATCTTGAGATGCATAGGCTTCTACAATAGAAGTGGGAGTATGATCCACAAGATACATAATAAAATCATCACCAAATGACTTTGCAGTCCTTTGTCTCTTGCTCCTTTTAGGAGCTTCATTGTTGTTCTCCACAGGATCATCATAGTGTTCTATCAACATAGTCGGTTCAGGAATTATAACAAATTCCTGAATAGATGAACTAGTCATCTCCTGATTTGCTGAGCTAGACATACCTTTCATGGGAAAGATGTCCTCAAAGAAAGTCACATCATTCGACTCCATAATTGTACCAACATGCATGCCGGATACCTCAGATTTTACTATAAAAATCTATAGCCAATGCTATGAAAAGCATATCCCAGAAAAACACAATCCATAGTTTTTGGTCCAAGTTTACGCTTCTTGGGTATTGGAATATTGACTTTCGCCAAACATCCCCAAGTTTGTAAGTTAGAGAGTTTAAGCCTTTTCTTCTCCCATTCCTCAAATGGAGTCATGGTTTTATCCTTTACGGGAACACACTTTAGGACATGCCGCATAGTCATTAGTGCCGCCCCCACCATTCCTTGGAAAGACCCAATGTATCTAACATGGCGTTAAGCAAATCAGTCAGAGTGCAGTTCTTTCTTTCGGACACCCCATTTGACTAAGGTGAACAGGGAGGCATTCTCTCATGTATAATACCATGTTCCATACAGAATAAATCAAATTCATTTGAGAAGTACTCTCCACCACGATCCGACCTTAGCCGCTTGATTTTAAGGTCAAGTTGGTTTTCTGCTATAGCTTTATAGATTTTGAAGTAGTTCAAAGCTTCATCTTTAGATTTCAAATGATAAACATAGCAGTATCTAGTGGAGTCATCAATCAATGTCATGAAGCATCTTTTTGCACCTTTTGTCAAAACACTATTCATTTTACATAGATCCAAATGTATAAGTTCCAACGGTGCTAAGTTTCTCGGTTCCGCAGCCGTATGAGACTTGCGGGGTTGCTTTGCTTGAACACATACTTGGCACTTAGAACCTTTGATAGTAGTGAATTTTAGAATTAAACTCATATTGGCTAGCCACGTAATGCAACCAAAGTTAATATGACAGAGTCGTGAATGCAAAATATTTGACTCATTATCATTGCAAACATGATTAATAAATTTAGTACATGAGTCTGACAAAGATAAGGGGAATAGACCTCCGCACTCATCACCCTTTCCAATACACACTTAGAAATTACAACTTTATTGGACTTAAAAACCAACTTAAAACCATCTCGATATAAAAGCGACCCACTAATGAGATTCTCATTGATGGAGGGAACGTACTATACATTCTTCAGTTGTACGGTCTTCCCCGAAGTAAACTTCAGATTTACCATACCAACACCATGAATAGAAGCACGCAAGCCGTTTTCCATGAGCACGGAAGAAGTCCTCGAGACCTGGTCAGAAGAAAACATGGAAATATCAGAACATACATGTGTATTAGTGCCCGTGTCTATCCACCATTCAGGAGAATGACATAATGAAAGGATAGTAGGTAAAATACCGTACCCAATGTCCTTCATATCAGTGTCGCTAATCACAACATTAGCGGTCTTGCCAATGATCCCATGTTGACGCTTGTCAAAGCGATTAGGGCAGCTAGGAGCCCAATGATCATGATCACCACAGACATGGCATGAGTCTTTCTTCTTGTCATTTTTCTTCTTGAAGTTGGTTGAGTGTGTGGCCTTATTCTTGCCATCAAACTTTCCTTTACCTTCAGATTTGTTCTTATTCTTGAACTTGTGGGATGGGAAGTTTTTCTTCTGTACCAAGTTGGCACTAGAAGCTCCCTCAAATCCTCGAGTACATGTGTCCTTTGCTCTCGCCTTCTCTTCCACATGAATAGACCCAATGAGATCTGTAACGGAAAACTCTTGTCTCTTATGTTTCAGAGAAGTAGCAAAATTTCTCCATAAGGGAGGAAACTTATAATAATGCTTCCGACCACAAACTTGTCTAGTAAGGTACACTTGAACTTCTCAATTTCTTTGGCAAGTGATTGTATCTCATGATCTTTCTCAACAACGGAGCGCTCATCAACCATCTTGTAGTCGTAGAATTGGTCCATGGCATATAACTCAGTGTCAGCATCCGAGATCACAAATTTGGCCTTGAGCGCATCCCACGCGTCCTTGCCATTATCAAATGACATGTATGGGTCAACAATATTGTCCCCAAGATCACGAAAAAGAGCCACCAAAAACATAGTATCGACTTTCTTAAAGGCCACTTCCTCCTCAATAGAAAGATCTCATTCAGCTTTGCCAAGAGGGGCGCTATAGCAGTTTAGGTTTTCAAACCAGAGAATTTCTCTCGCGCGCCATCTCTTATAGTGCATACCCTCAAAAGGCATCGTGATGTGGCGAGGCGGGCGATGTCGGAGGAGGAGTGCGCGAGGGCTGCTCTTCTTCTTACACCTTAGTGAGTGGTAGAACAACCTAGTATATAAAGATGTGCAACTCTCACTCAACTAGCAATGTGGGACTATACTTTAGCACCACTAGCACACATATGTGCTGCCAAATAATGGGTCAAATAGAATTTTAGAATTTGTATTTGTTATGGGCCAAAACGCCCACATGCAAACACCTCAAATTCCAACAGATAATATATCAGCAATTTGAACGAGCTGCTCAAACAGTTTTTATACTTGTCTTTAGCTTGCCTGGCGAGCGAAGGAGTCACTTTAGAGCAAACATTTAGCTCTTTGGACATCGATATGACCAAAATCATGTGCATTGACCAAAAAAAACTCATGCGTCGTGGAGGTGCACAAAGTAAGAGTCATCGTGTGTCAGCAAAAGGCAGTCAATTTTAGCTCGCCTATTGCGTGTTCTAAGGTAAGGATCACCAACTCCTTTTCCTGCTGCAATATAGCAAATACTATGAAAGCGATTAAAAAAATTCATCGTGCATGTACTGAATAAGCCATAGCTTGATAGCGGTTTGTAAGTTTTACTCTAAATTCCTTGTCATATATGAACCACATAAATAGAGTGGAAATGTAAAGCATGTAAACACACACATACTCATACCGATGTAAACATACCCTCTCTTTCACGTTCAAGATTTTCTATGCTCGGCAGGAAGAAAGATGTCGCTCGCAGCAATGAGCAGGCATGACCGTTCTTTGTTTAATTGGATTGGCTAGCCGCTCCTATAATGCTGCTTCTTTTGGAGGCTCCTATGCACGGGAAACGGTTGGGGAGGGGGCAGTCGATCCTCTAGGGCGTGTTTGGTTGGCCCGATCTTTGTTTATCACACCCGGATAGAAGAAATAAGCCCGTTTGGTATCTCGTGGCGTGTCTGAGATTTAACCCGCACGGGTCTTAAAGAAGGTCTCATCCTGCCTCCAGAGGAACGGAAAAATCGAGTGTTTCCACCGGGACAGGCCCTGGCGAGTGCAAGGGGAGGAACATCATGCGCGGGGAGGCAGTAGGGAGATGTCGGGAGCCGAAAGATTCGCAGTGCCGTATGGCGCGAAAAGTAGGCTCACCTCCCTCTTATGCTACTGATAGCTGTGAGATTTGACACATTTTTGATGGCTTTATTTGATGGTTTTCTCCCGGATTTGATCGTTTTCTGGCTTTACCTAACGCTAATACTTCGGTAGCAAAGAAAACTTGGTTTTTAATGCGTGTTTCCGATTCTTAATGTCAATAGAAGGATTTAACTAGAGAAACACAATATTCTGGAGAAAACAAGCGAGTCTCACGTTGGAAGAACATGAGGGGAGCTTGCAGAAGCCTTAACGAGCAACTATACGGCGGGAATATTTTTCTGGCAGTATAGTTCCCGCCGTATAGTTGTCGCTGCCTCTGTCTTGTCAAAGGGACAACTTCCATGAAGGGACCGAGGACGAAAACACAACACAACAGCTGCCATACCATCCAGAAGGGAGAAAGAAGAGATTCATAGAAGAAGGAGAAGACGTTCTTCATCTCGCTCCACGATCTTCGACCTCCTAGCCAATACACCCCATAGCCACTACTTGTACTTAAGAGAGAGAGGGATCTCCACCTTGCAAGACTAGGGTTTGAGATTGTTTCTTCCCATCTTGAATTGTGTTTGATATTTTTCTATTCTTATTGTGAATCTCCACAGTAATACAAAGACGAATTCCCTTTATTTAATTATATTGATGATCCGTTCTTCTCTCATGTGTGAGTAATTCCCTTGGGTGTGGGAGATGTAGGGGATTGGTGTGATGTGATGTACCTTCATATTTTCCATTAGTTTGTGATTGATTATAATTACTATATTATGTGTGCTTGACTATCTATGGGATGCCAAATGCTTGTTGTCCAATTAAGGGCCCAGACAACATGATGCTTTGTTTTACATAGATAAGATATTGTTCGCTAGTGGACCGGCAACCCTCGGGTGACATGGGGATATCAATAGAAAGCTAGTTGACTCGAGGATAACGAGTAACCACTGTGCTTATTGCATTAGTCTGATCCAAGGAGCTTAATCACTAAGCGACCTGAAGGGTCTTAATCGTCTAGTGTCTGACCATGGTTTTGGTAGTAGGCTAGTAGGATTATTAAAGTTGTGATGAAATCTACCAAGAGGAGTTCTAGCCAATTATGGGTTGCTCGCCTACACATATATCTATAAAATTATAATTGTTACATTTATCACTCATCCACCTAGCACGGTCACTATCACCATGAACTGAACCTCCGCACACCTTCTTTCGCCATTTACAGAAAACAACAAACAATAAATTCGTTCTTCACTTTTTATGCTTTATATTTCTGAAGTTTACATTTAGTTCTATTTAAATCTATCGCATTTAATCAAAACCCCATTCTTATTTCAACACTTGCAGTCAATTCACTCGAAGACCTGTGACAACTTCAGGTGTGATAGAGACTTCACCCATAAACAATTACCTTTGGGCTCCCTGTGGGATTGATATCTGATCTTCGAAACTAGCTACAAACGATCTCCGCTCTTGCAGACATCAAGCTATTTTCTAGCGCTGTTGTCGGGGAGCTAAGCGCTAAGTGTTTAGCTTTTGACATTTCAGGTGTTGCTACTACAAAATGTTCTCTTTAGGAGACAAAGGGTCTACACGCTCTAGTAGGACCTACCTGCTAGATTATATTGAGCACATGCCTGCTCAGAGGCGCGAAGAAATTATTGAAATTTTTTAAGTTCAAATAAATTTGAAGTTGAAAACCTGAATGATATTGTGGAAATCATGTCTATTTACAAGATAACTCCTATGAAACCCGAGAAAACTCTCAGAGAATAAAGTGCTCCAAGTTCTGAATTTCTTAAACAACCGATCGAATTCCCTAATCCTGGAGTTATAGAATTTTGATTTGATGGTGGAATTATTAAAATTTTGCAGGAGAAAGCTTTCAGTGGAAGGGAAGATGAAGACCCAAGAAGACATATTAGATAATTCGACGATGTGATAACATCGCTCGGACCAAAAGGTTTTCCCAGAGACTTCTCTCGTCTTAAATTATTTCGATGGTCTCTTAAAGGTAAAGCTCTAGACTGGTTATACTCTCTCCCTCGCCATTACATTAAATGTTGGGAAAACAGCATTACTAAATTCATAAACAGGTTTATTCCTTTTAAAAAGGTACCTTAACTAAGAAAGAACATAGGTAACTTTAGTTAGAACATGGGAGAAAACTACCCACAAGCCTAGGAAAGATTCTTTGGAATGATCAATAGTATTCCTAATCATGGCTATTCTGAACTAACAATTTTCCATTTATTTTACCATGGTCTCAATACTCAATGTAGAGAGTTGCTTGACTTCTCAGCAGGAGGATCAATAAATACTTTAACTATTAAAGAATGTTTGGAATTAATGTCTACTAGGGCTAAGAATGACTCTTTATATAATCCTGATTTTGGTACTAAGCCGGAAAAGGGATACTACAGATAACTCCTGATCTTATGCATGAGGTACGCAAAACTATGAAAGAAAAAGGTATACCTTCTGAACTTGCTAAGGAAAACAAAGACGATTTGTTACAAGTTTTAACTGAAGAAGATGAAACTAGAAAAGTTTTTCAAGAATTAAAACATCGACAAGTAAAATCTCATAATAACTTGCATAAGCATTTCCAAAAACATAAAAATATTTTGGCAGAACTCACGGAAAATTATGATGAGATTGGCGAGAAATAAAATTATTTCATAAGTATCTTAGTATGATTGAAACCCAGTGTGAACAAATAGCATCTGGTTATCAAATTTTTCTTCGTGAAGACGAAGATATTCCTGTTTCTGCTAATGTTGTCACAAGAAGGGGTGCAGTTGTTACAGGACCCTTAGGACCACCGGAATACGAAATTGAAAAAGAGCGAAAGGAAAAATCCTTGCTCGAAGCAATCCAATAAGATGATACATTAGTGGATAATCAAGATGAAACTGAAACGCAAGATCAAACTAAGGAGGACCTAAATGATGCATAAGATGATCATTATGTCTCTGATGCAGAGACGGTTTATCCAAGAGAAGATAAAGAAATAAGCAAGAAAGATGAAGTTGTTGTAGTATAAAACGAGAAAAGCAATAAGCAACAACAAAAGAAAGCAACAAAAGGGCCTGGCCCCCCAAAAAAGGTAAAAGACAAGAGTAAGTCAGGTGAGAAAAAGCTTTGTTATCCAGATCGAAAAAAGAAAGCACGGGATGAGGTAATTTATAATTCTTTTACAAAGGCACTTAGTGACCTTCGTCTGGAAATTCCATTTGCGGATGCAATCAAAGTTCCTACTTATGGTTCCTTTGTGATATTCTTAGTAGAAAGAAAGAAATAATTGAAACTGTTGCCATGGTAACCAGCTATCCTGCTAGCAAGAAGCTGTTGTCTAAGTCTAGAGATCCTGGAATACCAACTATTTCATGCTCAATAGGTAAAACAGATATTCACAATGCCTTATGTGATCTAGGAGCAGGAGTTAGTGTAATGTCATACTCCCTCTATAAAAGGTTAGGATTAGGGGAGTATTCTCCTACTACTATCACTTTACAGATGGCTGACAAGTCCACTAAACAACCCGTTGGTATGATTGAGGACGTCTTACTTAGGATAGATGAGCATGTTATTCCCACTAATTTTATTATTCTTGAAATACCAGAAGATGAAGATTATCTATAATACTTGGAAGACCTTTCCTCAGTACTACAGGTGCATCAGTAGATTGTGCAGAAGGGAAGATAATCTTCAATGTTTATGATGCTGAAATCATCCGGTATTTTCCAAACAAGCTAGAAGCAGGAGAAAGATATGTTCCACCGACAAAACGAGTTCATGTGGTAAGTGCCCTTGATAAGGGGCAACCAAAGGTAAGAATTCGAGGAGAGAGAAGAGGTTGATTTATTCAACCATTCTTAATAAATGCTTAATATGAGTCAACCCATTTTCGTCAATTTAGTAGAATATAGAATAAGAAGTTCATCGCATTCCCCCCACTTTTTCACAGATATTCTTGCAGAAGCGCTCTCGTGAAGATGTAGCTATCAAAAAGTAGTAGAAACGTCGATTGAATGAGTAGAGAATAATAATAACAATAAAAGTTTGAGTTTTGTATTTACAGAAGCTAAAATTTTGCTTTTAATATGCTAATGTTGGTCGACAGTTTTTAGTATCAATTTTCTGTTAAAAACTAGGTATTTTGCTAAGTTATGGGATAAGAAGGTACCCTTGAAGAAATAGAATTTTTTTGATTACTACTGATAGTTTAATGAACAACTGTACGACGGGAATAAAAATTTCGGCCATATAGTTCTGGTCGTATAGTTATCTTTTCCATCAACAAATTTTCCTCGAAGGCATAGAGAGTTTAACGACCAACTATACGGTGGAAATAAAAATTCCGTCTAGATAGCTTCGGTCGTATAGATATCGATGCCTTCATACGAAAATTTCTGAAAGGTACCAAGAGTTTAACGACCAACTATACGGCGAAAATAAAAATTCTGGCCATATAGCTCCGGTCGTATAGATATCGATGCCTTCATATAATTTCATCCCAAAGGTACTGAGAGTTTAACGACCAACTATATGGCGTGAATAAAAGTTCTGGCCGTATATCTCTGGTCGTATAGATATCGATGCCTTCGAATAATTTCATCCCAAAGGTACTGAGAGTTTAACGACCAACTATACGATGGGAATAAAAATTCTGGCCACATAGTTCCGGTCGTATAGATATCGATGCCAATTTTAGAAATTTATCTCGAGAGGCAGATGGTTTAATGAGCAACTATACGGCGGGATCATTGTGATCCGACCGTATAGTTGTGCCCATATAGCTGTTTTTCTTTATAAAGAAACCCTAGTTGGCGGCACCGCCGCAACTATACGAGCGGAGCAACATTACTCGCCCGTATAGTTCCGACTGTATAGTTCGGTGCGACCACAAAATCGCACCGGGACGGCTAGGTCTTCCTCCTCTCCTCATTATTTTTCTCATATTATCTCTCCAAACCTCTCAAAATCCACCTAGAACTCTTGATTCTTCGCGGATTTTATTCGTTTGAGTGGGGGAATCAACAGATCGGTTTGTTTCTCTCTGTATTCATGCTTTATTTTCAGATTTCCATGGTTGAAACTCTTACATTAGGATTGAATTCAAGCTTATTTTGTTTTTCCTATTAATTTCTCACGTTAGGATTGAATTTTTCCACGTAGAATCGTTCATATATCGTACAGAAACTATATGCCTAAAGTTTTATGGTGAAATTTTCTAGTGCATCACGATGGACAAAATCGGTAACCTCTTTCGTTCAAGCAAGCATCAATGGGGCGAGGGCTCAAGTTCAGGGGCCCGAGTTCAGGGGCCCGAGCTCCACGCAACTCTAAGTTGGACATTGTCTCATCAAGGAGGGTGCTGCCCACATGTTGGGCCGACGACAACTTTCTAACCGCGATAGGGTTGAAGGGGGATTTCGCCCTCATGTGCAGCAGGGCAGGGTTGGCGGTACTTGGCTTCGCAAGCCACGACACCTACGCTGAACTTACCCATGAGTTCCTTGCCTCCTTCTATGATGACCACAAGGACAAAGGTAACATGTGCATGATAAGCTTCACCATGAACCGGCAACACTATGAAATAAATTTCGAACAATTTTGCAATGCTTTTAGCTTCCCTCATACTGGGGAACCCAATGTTACTAACCTCTATAGCGTCATAAGTGGAGAAACTTGGGAGGTTATTTCTGTTAATGGTTGTAGGCACTTTTATCAGAAGAAGATATCCACCATTCATAACCCAACCATTCGCTACTACACTATGTTCCTCGCCAACACACTACTGGGAAGGGGTGACACAGGAGAATATCATTTTCGGCCTGAAAGTTGGGGTGCCCAGGAAATGTGGTACCCAAGTTGCCTGTAATCAGCCGCGATGACTACAGTTGGCGTGCCAAATACCCAGGGGGTCTTTTTCGGCATGAATTCAACTTTACGTTTCAATACAAAATATCAGGCTAACGGCCGTCAAGTTGCCCCCCCTCGTCAGTTCTCGTCATTGTCGCCCCATCGCTTAGGCGTCAATTCGGCTTGAAGCATTGGTGCCTGCATCCATTACGCGTCTTCTTCTTCCTCGGAGCGGTAATCTATGGTCGCGGCCATGGCGCAGAGCTGGGACGTGACGAACCTGCTCGGCCCCGCTCTCCTCCCTATCTCGAGTCGGAGCTCGCCCTCACCATGGCCGCACCCATGTCATAGCTCGGGAATGAGAATTGGTTCCTAGTGAGATCTGTCACTGTGTTGACCATGCTTCGTCCTGTTTTCCTCCTCCAGAATCCGAGCTCACCGTCACCATGGTCGCACCCGCACCAATTCTGCCACCCCTACTGAGGTCTCTGTGGTAGCTCAAGTTCTGCCATGTGGAACCTGTAAGCGAATTCGGAGCTGGGCGGCGGCAACCCATTGTTGAACCTGTAAGGAACTTGCTGAAGACTGCGTGTCATGACAATGTCTTCAGCTGATGCATTCGGCTTCTGCCAACGTCCATCACCGACGTGAGATCGTTTAGTTACTTCAATACAAAATTTCGACCAATTTAACTTGTTGATGTATTCCTTGACAATTATAATATAGTCGAGCACTAGAAATATTTTGTAGTCTGCATGAGCATGATCAGTAATATGAATGAACAATAGAAATTTTAAGGCACTCCACATAAAGGAGTAGATTAACATATATATATAGAAGGTTCACCACCGACACCACATGGATATATTGTCTTACATGCCACACATAGGTAATAATAATTAACTAAAAGAAAATAAAAGCAGGGGGAGCAACAGGAGGCCAGGACACGGAGATGCCTAGCAGGGCAGGGGCATATCAGCAGGAGGCAGGGACAACCTAGTAGAGGGGATACCGGCCATCCCTGACATAATCCCGGAGGAATTTGCCGAAGGGTGCGTGCTGTGCCAAGGTAATCGGCCTATGGCTTCTGCCTCCGCCTCTGGCAACGCCCACCGTGTGCTAGATCATGCTATCGAGGTCCACGTTGATTGCTCTGCCATAGAATGGGCAAAACAGTCTCTCCCTACGGTAGAAACGGATTATCCCACACCGTAACCGCCTCAGCACGTAGCAGCTCTTGCTGTCCCTAGATTCCTGCTAGCGTCCACGTCATCATCATCCTCCTGTTGATTTTTAAGAACATAAGTTAGAACTCATACATATGATTTAATTGTATAACAACTCAAGAATTGACAACATGTATATGTAAGACAATATATCCGTGGATATCAAAGAGAAAGCATCTCAACAATAGATTCATCAGTTCATATATCATTTCATCTCAACACAATGACAAATAATTGCATTAGAGTGTATGTAGAATAAAGATTGCGGCCTCATAAGTTTCTTCATGAATGGATTTAGTGAACCAAGTAACAATTGTATAACCTATATTGTTCTTATACATTGCCCAGGTTCACTAACTCATCCCTGAAAAAATCTGACACCAATGTGTCTGCCTCTCTTTTGGGACAAATTTGAATCATTGGCCATAATAATAAATTGAAATGTAATCGTACAAAACAATATTCAGGGATATACATAGTCAAGTACAAAAACAAGCCTAAATATTGTAATTATAAATAAAAAACCAAACAATTAATCTTCAGTTACATGTTAAAAATACTTATGATCAAAACCATTCATATACATATGCATCATACGAATCATTCAAAGATCAGAAACAATTCAAGGATCATATATGTAGTTCCATATGAGAATAATTCAAGGGCCTCATAATTTTTTTCAGAGATGGAGTTGGCGAACCAAAGGACCAACAACACAACCTATATTGTTTATATGCATTGCTGCCTCAGGTTCACCAACCCATCCCTAAAACATGACACCATCATATGTGTCTCTCATTGAACTCTTTTGGGGCAAATTTCAATCATCGGCCTCGGTGATAAACTGAAATATAATTCTTATACACTATGAATGCATGCATGGAATAGATAATTCAAATATCATAGTTCTATGAATGTAGAATAAAGATTGCAGCCTCATAAGTTTCTTCAGGGATGGCATAAGAGAACCAAGTAACAATTGCACAACCTATATTATTCTTGTACATGGCCCCATGTTCGCTATCTCATCCCAGAAAAAATCTGACACCAATGTGTCTGCCTCTCTTTTGGGGAAAATTTGAATCATTGGCCACAATAAGAAATTGAAATGTAATCGTACAAAACAATATTCAGGGATATACATATGCATCATACGTCGCATTCATAGATCAGAAACATTACAAAGATTATATATATAGGTTCAATATGAGAATAAATTTAGGGCCTCATTTTTTTCAAAGATGGAGTCGGAGAACCAAAATACTGACAGCACAACCTATATTGTTTATGTGCATTGCTGCCTTAGGTTCACTAACCATCCCTAAGAAAACGACACCATCAGATGCCCTTGCACTATTTTGGGACAAAATTGAATCATTGGGCTCAGTAAGGAATAGAAATGTAATGTTATAGGCATGCTGTGTATCAAAATGCACACTCAACTAGCAAACTCAACTAGATGGCACATGAGCAGATTGGGGTTTTGTGACTAGACCGATTGGGGTGTTGTGACTAGATGGCAGATGCATCAATCTCCTGTTCAAACCATATATATACTACGATACTTCAAGAGAAAAAGAATCTATACATGATTGAGAAAATCCTATGTATGAACAGTGAAATCTGTGGCTGCGACTAGAGAAACTAAGCAATGTAGTACCTCAGACTCCTCATCAGGGACCTCCTCCTCGAACTCGTCATTCTCCGTGATTGCGTCGAAGATTTCTGAGACGGTGATGGGGTCATTGATGTAGAGCACCGGATTGCCTCCGCCTGCCGCATGCCCCCCATCCAGATCTGCCACTGGCACCACGATGTTGTCGGCCTCCTACTGATCGGCGGCAACGGCTACTGGCTGGACGAATGAGCTCGAACCCTCGACGGGACGGCGATGAGCAGCGTTCGTGCCTAGAGAAGACGCCTCCGCCTTTCTTGGCGACGACCGGGCCATCTACTGCTACACCTTCAACTGGCTTCACCTCCGGCTCGTCTCCACGCGTATGCTTCATGTCACACCTAGGGAAGGAGGTAGTTGATGTCTACGCACTTTTATTCTTGTAGACAGTTGTTGGGCCTCCAAGTGTAGAGGTTTGTAGAACAGCAGCAAGTTTTCTCTTAAGTGGATCACCCAAGGTTTATCGAACTCATGGAGGAAGTGGTCAAAGGTATTCCCTCTCAAGCAACCCTGAAATCAAGATACAAGAAGTCTCTTGTGTCCCCAACACACACAATACATTTGTCAGGTGTATAGGTGCACTAGTTCGGCGAAGAGATAGTGAAATACTAGTGGTATAGATAATTATAAGTGGTAACAGTGATATAAAATAGTTTGATGGCGTGGAAGAGACTAAAGGCAAACTGAAATAAAGATGGAAGCAAGCAAACATGTAACATATCTAGTTGCAAACGGTGTTTTAATGTTTAGAAACAAGGCCTAGGGATCATACTTTCACTAGTGAACACTCTCATATAAGTATCTTCTCTTTATGATACTACTCTTAACTACTCTCTGGTTGGACACTCTAATCCATGGTAGGGCTATAACAGCACACCTCAAAGTAAGCCTTTCCCATCTAGATAACCCCACACTGTCACCTCAAAGTAAGCACTAGATGGTTCCAACAAACACCACAATTTCATAAAGACATCCAACTCCAAATATAACTCATAACAAGTATTCGTAATCTCTAGCCTAAGTGCCACCATGGTGTGCACACTGTCACTTCCACACACATGGGGAGAGCAGAGATATATTAAAGCACTTGAGTAGCAAGGTAGATCTACTTGATTACAAAGCTCATGATCACAATATGATCACGCATAGAGAGATAGATGAACACATAGCTACTGGTAGAACCCTTAGCCTCGAGAGAGAACTACTCCCTCCTCATCATGGGTATCAACAATGCTGATGGAGATGGCGGTGGAGATCGATGGAGATGGCTCCGGGGGCACTTCCCCGTCCCGGCAGGGTGCTAGAACAGAGACTTTCTATCCCCCGAATCTCCCCTTTGGTGGCGGCGGTGCTGCGGAACTTTTCGTGGATTTCTGATTGACGATCTAGAGTTTCTTCCTTGGGAGAGATATATAGGCGAAAGAGGCAAGGTCGGTGGCCGGCCAGGGGGCCCACACCATGCCCTGGCGTGGCCAGGGGGGACCTGCGCCTAGGGGTGGTGTGGCCACCCTGTGGCCCCTCTCTGTCTCGTATTCTCGTTTCGTGAGTCTTCCGGTAAAATATTAACTTTGGCTTTTGTCCCATCCAATTCCGAGAATATTCATTTTCTGACTTTCCTGGAACCAAAAACAGCAAAAAATAGGCAACTGGCACTGTGACATCTTGTTAATAGGTTAGTCCAAGAAAGTGTATGATAAGTACTCCAAAGTTGGAACAAAACATAAGAAAGTAGATAAAACCAAGCATGGAACATCAAAAATTATAGATACATTTGCAATGTATCAACATCCCCAAGCTTAACTCCTGCTCGTCCTCGAGTAGGTAAGTGATAAAAAGAAAGAATAATTTTTGAGGTGACATGGACCATCATAAACTTGATCAAAGTATTTGTAAAACAAAGATAGTTGGGATCATAGTACTTCAACATAGCATGAAAGATAAAGTTCTAGCAATAAGACAAAGGAACTATGTTGCAACATGAAAAGGCACAAACAAAAGATTCATGAATAACAATGCTTTGCAAGACGTTTGTTTGCTTCACATAAAGAAAACATAGCATAGTGGCATTCAGCTTGTCCCTCATTGAGTAGCAAACATAAATGCATAGGACACCTTCAAAGTTCATAAGAGTGACTAGATACAAATAGTTTAAAACAAGCAATATCAAAGCTATGCATCAATCAACAAGTCTTGGGACAATGCACATAGAACTAAGAATGGCCACTATGCTCTGAAAGTAGGTGCATAAAGATAGAAGGAGGGGACTCAACATAAATGTAAAAGAAAGGCCTTCATAGAAGGAAGTAGGGATTCAAGTTTCATAAAGAGCTTCCAAAAATTATGGTACTTGTTAGCTTTCAGCTCTCATTGCCCCTATCATAAGCATCTTGAAGTGATTAAGGTTAAAGTGAACAAACTATGGTGTACATGCTTGATGAAGTATAAGTTAGAAATCTCATGTCCCTTGAATACGAGGGCCGCTCCTCATGCTACTCTAGTTTAGTAACCGGTAAGTTCTTGTCATCGTAAGTACATGTGTATCATAGAGAACCGCCAATGGGGTACCCCTTGCCCGATGATACGGAAGAATCCCCATATCAAAATGACAAGGCAAGCATACAACGAGCATCTCAACAATCTTCTTATTTACCATGGGAATATGGTGCTTTTTCTCTCTTTCCTCTTTTCATAATCTCATCATTTTTTTCTCTTTTTCCCAATATAGGACTCTTTTTTAGAAAGAAGAATGCTTCATAGACAACTCATTATGGTTACGCTGCAGGTTTCCACCATGTCAGCATGGATTAGACCAGCGGCCCAAGCATTTCTCTAACACATATACATAACTCCATGGACTTACAAGGTCCCCTTTCATTTCACACCGACGACATCCATAGACAAAAGAGCATGATATCAACTAGGTACAAAGTACATGTGCAATGTTGAAAGCGTTCCCCATGACAACATGGTTCTGCTAATCCTCAACAAATAAGTGCAAGCATATACAACATAGACGACACAATGGTTCAAGTTTATTAAGGGCAAGAAAAGTATAGTGTGCCATCAAGTTCGTGAGACCTTTAATCACTAGTTTTCTCATAACAAGTTTAATTTGGAAGGTAAACAAAAACATGAATATACTTGGAATAGCATAAGCTAGTAGGTAGGTATGGTGGACTCTTTGGAATAACTTGGTTTAGGGAGTTAGATGCATGAGTGGAACTCATTACTTGGTTGTGGAGGCTAGCAAAAGACTGGGAGCGACAAACCAAGAGAGCAATAATGGCCATAATCATGTAGAGCGCCAAAACATCATTGATCAAAGCATAAAGTGATACTACAAGTTGAAAACTAAAGGATCATCAAGGCTATGGTGACTTTGGATAGTCATAACATGGTGTGAGCATGTGCCAAGTCAATCCAAATAAAGCATCAAAGGAGAATACCACAATACTATGCTTTAATATGCTAAAACAATGCATGATTCATCCAAAGCTCATTAAGCAATCTCAATTGTTTACAACATGTCATGCTACAACAAAGAATACTAATCCTAAAGACAAAACAATATCAAGCATGGCATGACAAAGCATATGCCACAGTCAAAAACAAGCTCTCTTTACCACTTAAGCATGAACTTTCCTACTCTTTTCCAATCCAAACCAAACTATTTGAAAACCAATGTATGAAAGAGGGGGTCCAACCAATTTATTCAGCAACTAAGAAAACAAATCAAATGAAAAACCAAAACGAAAATGAAAAAGAAGATGCTCCAAGAACAACACAATTGTGCATGAAACAATAAAAATAAAGTGTTTGGAAGAAACCTGGAATTTTTATTGATGAAGAGGGGATGCCTTGGGCATCCCCAAGCTTTGACGCTTGTACTTATTGGATATTTCTTGGGGTGACACGCATGGCATCCCCAAGCTTGAGCTTTAGTCCATCCTTCATCTCATTACTCATTCCTTCCATACACCTGAAATTTTTCCTTCATACAAAACTTCACACAATCTTTATTAGCAACATTAGTGCACTCAAGACAATAGGTCTTTAGGTTAAGTTCCAGCACCAATAAAACTTCCATTAAAACATAAGCTACTGTAGCATTTCCCTCAAAAATCTCAATTCCCCAAAGAGAACTCAAAAAGGAATCAACAAGAAGCAAATGCAGAAAATGGCAGAAATCTGTCAAAACAGACCAGCAGGTAAAGACGAATTTTTGCGAAGACCTTCTGTTGCTAAAATCAAAAAGTGTTGAACTAACGAAAGTTAGATAACAAACTGGGGCAGAAGCACAAATATTCAAGCCTCAAAAGGACGTACAGATATTTTACATGAATTTTTACGGTGAAGCACAGAAATCTGTTTCGGGACAGCAACTTTCCCAATCATTACTTCTCTCTCACTAGAGGTTACTCTTGGCACAAAAAGCAAAAAAAGAAAGATAAGGAGCGGTTATTACTGAAGTAATAACTTCCAAGACTCATCTAAAACTTTTGGGTTATCTCCCAATAAGTAGTTTTCTTTAACGCCTTTAAGTTAGGCATGATAGTTTGACAAGATGCTCACATAGGAAATATGAATTGAAGTAAAAGAGAGTATCAAGAAGCAAATTCAAAACACATATAAGTCTAACCCACTTCCTATGCATAGGAATCTTGTAAATAAATAAGTCATGAAAGCACAAATCAACAATCATAGTAAAACAAAACAAGTGCAACTTCAAGCCATTCAACATAAAGAGGGGAAACTTAATATTGTTGAGATACATAAGACCATGTTTCCCTCTCTCATAATAACTTTCAGTAGCATCATGAATAAAATTAACAATATAACTATCACATAAAACATTCTTATCATGAGCCTCATGCATATAATAATTATTACTCTCCACATAAGCATAGTCATTCTTAGTAATTGTAGTGGGAGCAAATTCAACAAAATAGCTATCATTGTTATTCTCATCACCATAATCATCAAATATAGGAGGCATATTGTAGTCATAATTAATTTCCTCCTCAATAGTAGGTGGACTAAAAATATCATATTCATCATTGTAATCATCATATATTGGAGGTTTGGTATCATCATAAGCAATAGAATAGCTATCTTCCAAAGCCAGGGAACTAAAAAGATCATTTTCATAAAAACTCGCTTCCCCAAGCTTAGACTTTTCCATATCATTAGCAATAATGGTGTTCAAAGAATTCATACTAACAACATTGCTATTAGCATGTAAACAAAGTTCCATAGGTTTTTTAATTTTCTCTTCAAACACTTCATGTCCTAACTCAAGATAAATACTATAAAGCTCTCTAATTTTGTTGTTGTTTTCCATTAAGCCTAACTAGTGAAAACAAGAAACAAAAAGACAAAATTGCAGAATCTAAAGGAAATAACTTCGAGCACTCACACCGGAGGATGTGAGTACCTTTACCTTACCTCCTCGGCAGCGGCGCTAGAAAATAGCTTGATGTCTACGCACTTATATTCTTGTAGACAGTTGTTGGGCCTCCAAGTGCAGAGGTTTGTAGAACAGCAGCAAGTTTTCCCTTAAGTGGATCACCCAAGGTTTATCAAACTCAGGGAGGACGTGGTCAAAGGTATTCCCTCTCAAGCAACCCTGCAATCAAGATACAAGAAGTCCCTTGTGTCCCCAACACACCCAATACACTTGTCAAGTGTATAGGTGCACTAGTTCGGTGAAGAGATAGTGGAATACAAGTGGTATAGATAATTATAAGTGGTAACTCTGATAGAAAATAGCTTGATGGCGTGGAAGAGACTAAAGGCAAACTGAAATAAAGATGGAAGCAAGAAAACATGTAACATATCTAGTTGCAAACGGTGTTTTAATGTTTAGAAACAAGGCCTAAGGATCATACTTTCACTAGTGAACACTCTCATATAAATATCTTCTCTTTATGATACTACTCTTAACTACTCTCCGGTTGGACACTCTAATCCATGGTAGGGCTATAACAGCACACCTCAAAGTAAGCCTTTCCCATCTAGATAACCCCACACTATCACCTTGAGCACTAGATGGTTCCAACAAACAACACAATATCATAAAGACATCCAACTCAAAATATAACTCATAACAAGTATTTGTAATCTCTAGCCTAAGTGCCACCATGGTGTGCACGCTGTCACTTTCACAGACATGGGGAGAGCAGAGATATATTAAAGCACTTGAGTAGCAAGGTAGATCTACTTGATTACAAAGCTCATGATCATAATATGATCATGCATAGAGAGAGAGATGAACACATAGCTACCGGTAGAACCCTTAGCCTTGAGAGAGAACTACTCCCTCCTCATCATGGGAATCAGCAATGGTGATGGAGATGGTGGTGGAGATTGATGGAGATGGATCCGGGGGCACTTCCCCGTCCCGGCAGGGTACCGGAACAGAAACTTTCTGTCCCCCGAATCTCCCCTTCGGTCGACAGCGGTGCTGCGGAACTTTTCGTGGATTTCTGATTGACGATATAGGGTTCTGTCTCGGGGGAGATATATAGGTGAAAGAGGCAAGGTCGGTGGCTCGCCAGGGGCCCACACCATGCCCTGGTGCGGCCAGGGGGACCCGCACCTAGGGGTGGTGTGGCCACCCTGTGGCCCCTGTCTGTCTCGTATTCTGGCTTCGTGAGTCTTCTGGTAAAATATTAACTTTGGCTTTTGTCCCGTCCAATTCCGAGAATATTCATTTTCTGACTTTCCTGGAACCAAAAACAGCAGAAAATAGGCAACTGGCACTGTGGCATCTTGTTAATAGGTTAGTCCAAGAAAGTGTATGAAAATTACTCCAAAGTTGGAACAAAACATAAGAAAGTAGATAAAACCAAGCATGGAACATAAAAAATTATAGATACATTTGCAATGTGTCAATAGTGCAAGTGAAGGAGCTTTAGTGCGCGCGGTAGGTGCATATTGGGGTTTTGGGACTAGCCAGATTGTGGGGAAATGACACAAGCACATGGAAGAAGAAGGCCAAGTGGGTTTATAAACACTGGACCGTTCGTAGTCCTCGAGTGGACACGTGTGTTGGGCGGGAGGGGGGGCTACCACGATCTCCACCTTTTTTTGAAATAACCACGATCTCCACTTTAGAGCTACATTGAAAACACGCTCATGGCAGACCTCGATTCCACTGCATGCAAGTGGCGCAGAACCAATATCTAGCAACGTTAGATCTACTTCAGGGGGGCCTTTACTCGTGGAAGTTACTTGCGGTAGGGCCTAGTTGGAAGTGAGATTGAGAGCGTTGCGTAAAAATGGGATATGTCTTATTAAATCAAGTGGCAATAAATTGCAGCGTCCCGTCGACAACCGTGCACTCGATGACCCTGTTGCCCTGTGCATGTGTTGTAGTAGAAGTAGTAGCCATTGCAGACTAAATTAAATGTGGCATGACCACTCGACGACTTTTTCCATGGTCAACATCGTGTTCCTTCTTGTAGAAGTCTCGCTGAGGGAGACGTCCGTGTTGTCTCACGTTGTACCGTAAAGGGCATGGCGTGTGCAATGATCATCGTTGGATCACACATGATCAACGGTTGGTGCGCACGATCCGTGTAACAATAGTGACAACCAATCAGGGCGTAGCAGACATAGTGAGCACATGTTTGCGCTTCTACGAAAGAGAGGGAGAGAGAGGGAAAATCTGAGTAGTATCAAAAAACCAAGGGCAAAACTGAGTAGTATAAAAATAAAAAGTGAGTGTCTTGTACAATGAAATACATCATGGCATACATCAAATTATGCCAAGATAGATCCACTAGAGTTCATTGGATGTGTGTTCTTCTCATAAACCACATATGGATCAGCCAGTGTCATTGCATGTCTGTTCTTTACACAAACCACATATGGATCCATCCAGTTCATTGCATGTGTGCTCTTTTCATTAACCACAGCCAGAGCCATTGCATGTTTGTTCTTTCAAAAAACAACATATGTATCCACCAGTGTCACTAGATGTGTGTTCTTTTCATTAACCACAGCTAGAGTCATTGCATGTCTGCTCTTTCCACAAACAACATATGGATCCACCAGTGTGATTGCATGTGTGTTATTTTCACAAACCATAGCCAGTGTCATTGCATGTGTGTTCTTTCTACAAACCACATATGGATCCAACAGTGTCACTTGATGTGTGTTCTTCTCACAAACCACAGCCAGAGTCATTGCATGTCTGTTCTTTCCACAAACCACATATGGATCCACCAGCGTCATTGCATATGTGTTCTTCTCACAGACCACATAAGGATCCACCAGTGTCACTGGATGTGTGTTATTTTCATGAACCACACCAGTTCATTGCATGTGTGTTCTTTTCACAAACCACATATGGATCCACCAGTGTCATTGCATGTATGTTCTTTTCATTAACCACACCCAGAGCCATTGCATGTATGTTCTTTCCACAAACAACATATGGATCCACCAGTGTCACTGGATGTGTGTTATTTTCATGAACCACAGCCAGAGTCACTGCATGTGTGTTCTTTCCACAAACCACATATGGATCCACCAATGTCACTGGATGTGTGTTCTTTTCATCAACCACACCCAGTTCACTGCATGCGTGTTCTTTTCAAAGACCACATATGGATCCAATAGAGTCATTGCATGTATGTTCTTTTCATTAACCACAACCAGAGCCATAGCATGTCTGTTCTTTCCACAAACAACATATGGACCCACCAGTGTCACTAGATGTATGTTCTTTGCACAAACCACATCCAGTGTCATGGCATGTGTGTTCTTTCCAGAAACCACATATGGATCCACTAGTGTCACTTGATGTGTGTTCTTCTCACAAAGCACAACCAGAGTCATTGCATGTCTATTGTTTGTACAATCCACATATGGATCCACCCAATTCATTGCATGTGTGTTCCTCTCACATACCACGTAAGGATCCACCAGTGTAACTGGATGTGTGTTCTTTTCATGAAACACAACTAGAGTCATTGCATGTGTGTTATTTCCACATTCCACATATGGATCCACCAGTATCATTGCATGTGTGTTCTTTTCAGTAACCACAACTAGATCCATTGCATGTCTGTTCTTTCCACAAACCACATATGGATCCACCAGTGTCACTGGATGTGTGTAATTTTCATGAACCACACCTAGTTCATTGCATGTCTGTTCTTTCCACAAACAACATATGGAACCATCAGTGTGATTGCATGTGTGTTCTTTTCACAAACCACAGCCAGTGTCATTATATGTGTGTTCTTTCCACAAACCACATATGTATCCACTAGTTTCATTGCATGTGTGTTCTTTTCTTTAACCACAGCTAGAGTCATTGCATGTCTGTTCTTTCCACAAACAACATATGGATCCACCAATATGATTGCATGTGTTTTCTTTTCACAAACCAGAACCAGTGTCATTGCATGTCTGTTCTTTCCAGAAACCACATATGGATCCATCAGTCTCATTGCATGTCTGTTGTTTTCCCAAACCACAGCTAGTGTCATTTAATGTCTGTTCTTTCCACAAAACACATATGGATCCACCTATGTCATTGCATGTCTATTATTTCCACAGACAACATATGGATACACCAGTGTTATTGCATGTGTGTTCTTCTCACAAACCACAACCAGTGTCATTGCATGTCTGTTCTTTCCACCAAAAACATATGGATCCACCAGTGTGCTTGCATGTGTGTTCTTTTCATGAACCAAACCCAGTTCATTGCATGTGTGTTCTTCTCACATACCACATAAGGATCCACCAATGTCACCGGATGTGTGTTCTTTTCATGAACCACAGCTAGAGCCATTGCATGTGTGTTCTTCTCACAAACAACATATGGATCCACCAGTGTCATTGCATGTGTGTTCATTTCATGAACCACACCCAGTTCATTGCATGTGTGTTCTTTTCACAAACCACATATGGTTCCACCGATGTCATTGCATGTATGTTCTTTTCATGAATCACACCCAAATCATTGCATGTCTGTTCTTTCCACAAACAACATATGGATCCACTAGTGTCATTGCATGTGTGTTCTTTTCATTAACCACAGCTCGAGCCATTGCATGTATGTTCTTTCCACAAACAACATAACGTTCCACCAGTGTCTTTGCATGTGTGTTCTTCTCATTAACCACATATAGAGCCATTGCATGTCTGTTCTTTCCACAAACAACATATGGATCCACCAGTGTCACTTGATGTGTGTTCTTTTTACAAACCACAGCCAGAGTCATTGCATGTGTGTTCTTTCCACAAACCACATATGGATCCAACAGTGTCACTGGATCTGTGTTCTTTTCGTCAACCACACCCAGTTCATTGCATGTGTGTTCTTTTCAAAGACCACATATGGATCCATCAGAAGCATTGCATGCATGTTCTTTTCATTAACCACAGCCAGAGCCATTGCATGTCTGTTCTTTCCACAAACAACATATGGATCCACCAGTGTCACTAGATGTGTGTTCTTTTCAGGAAACACACCTAGTTCATTGCATATGTATTCTTTCCACAAACCACATATGAATCCACCAGTGTCACTGCATGTGTGTTCTTTTCATTAACAATAGCTACAGTCATTGCATGTCTGTTCTTTCCACAAACAACATATGTATCCACCAGTGTCATTGCATGTGTGTTCTTCTCATTAACCACAGCTAGAGCCATTGCATGTGTGTTCTTTTCACAAACCACAGCTAGTTTCATTGCATGTGTGTTCTTTTCATTAACCACAGCTAGAGTCATTGCATGTCTATTCTTCTCACAAACCACATGTGGATCCACCAGAGTCATTGCATGTGTGTTCTTTTCACAAACCACAGCTGGAGTCATTGCATGTGTGTTATTTTCATTAACTACATCTAGAGTCATTGCTTGTGTGTTCTTCTCACAAACCACATATGGATCCACCAGAGTTCATTGCATGTATGTTCTTTTCAGAATCCATAGCTAGAGTCATTCCATATGTGTTCTTTTCACAAACCACAGCTAGAGTCATTGCATGTGTGTTCTTTTCACAAACCACATATAGAGTCATTGCATGTGTGTTCTTTTCATTAACCACAGCTAGAGCCATTGCATGTCTGTTCTTTCCACAAACCACATATGGATCCACCAGTGTGATTGCATGTGTGGTCTTTTCACAAACCACAACCAGTGTCATCTCTGTTCTTTCCACAAACCACATATGGATCCACCAGTGTCATTGCATGTCTGTTCTTTTCATAAACCACAGCCAATTTCATTGCATTTGTGTTCTTTACATTAACCACATCTAGAGTCATTGCATGTGTGTTCTTCTCACAAACCACATATGGATCCACCAGAGTTCATTGCATGTCTGTTCTTTTCACAAATCACATCTAGATTCATTGCATGTCTGTTCTTGTCACAAACTACATATGGATCCACCAGAGTTCATTGCATGTGTGTTCTTTTCATTAACCACAGCTAGAGTCATTGCATGTCTGTTCTTCTCACAAACCACATAAGGATCCACCAGAGTCATTGCATGTGTGTTCTTTTCACAAACCACCGCTAGAGTCATTGCATGTGTGTTCTTTTCACAAACCACATCTAGAGTCATTGCATGTCTGTTGTTTTCGCAAACCACACATGGATCCACCAGTGTCATTGCATGTGTGTTCTTTTCACAAACTAAAGATGGATCCACCAATGTGATTGATGTGTGTTCTTTTCACAAACCACAACTATAGTCATTGCATGTGTGTTGTTTTCACAAACCACATATGGATCCACTAGTGTGATTGCATGTGTGTTCTTTTCATTAACCACAACTAGAGTCACTACATCTCTGTTATTTTCACAAACCACATATGGATCCACCAATGTCATTGCATGTGTGTTGTTTTCACAAACCACACCTAGAGTCATTGCATGTGTGTTCTTTTAATTAACCACATCTAGAGTCATTCCATCTGATTTCTTCACAAACCACATATGGTTCCACCAGAGTTCATTGCATGTTTGTTCTTTTCACAAACCACAGCTAGAGTCATTGCATATATGTTCTTTTCACAAACCACAGCTAGAGTCATTGCATGTGTTTTCTTTTCACAAACCACATCTACAGTCACTGCATGTCTGTTCTTTTCATTAACCACAGCTAGAGCCATTGCATGTCTTTTCTTTCCACAAACAACTTATGTATCCACCAGTGTCATTGTCTGTTCTTCTCATTAACCACATCTAGAGCCATTGCATGTCTGTTCTTTCCACAAACAACATATTGATCCACCAATGTGATTGTATGTGTGTTCTTTTCGCAAGCCACATCTAGGGTCATTGCATGTTGTTCTTCTCACAAACCACACATGGATCCACTAGTGTCATTACATGTGTGTTCTTTTCACAAACCACATCTATAGTCATTGTATGTATGTTGTTTTCGCAAACCACATCTTGATCCACCAGTGTCAATGCATGTGTGTTCTTTTCACAAACCACATCTACTCATTGCATGTGTGTTCTTCTCACAAACCACATATGGATCCACTAGTGTGATTGCATGTGTGTTCTTCTCACAAACCACATATGGATCCACAAGTGTCATTGTATGTGTGTTCTTTTCACAAACCATAGCTAGAGTCATTGCATGTGTGTTCTTTTCATTAACCACATCTAGAGTCATTACATGTGTGTTCTTCTCACAAACGACATATGGATCCACCAGAGTTCATTGCATGTCTGTTCTTTTCACAAACCATAGCTAGAGTGATTGCATGTCTGTTCTTCTCATAAACCACACATGGATCCACCAATGTCATTGCATGCGTGTTCTTTTCACAAACCGCATCTAGAGTCATTGGATGTATGTTCTTTTCACAAACCACATATTGATCCACCAGTGTCATTGCATGTGTGTTCTTTTCATAAACCACATCTAGAGTCATTGCATGTCGGTTCTTCTCACAAACCACATATGGATCCACCAGAGTTCATTGCATGTGTGTTCTTTTCACAAAGCACAGATAGAGTCATTGCAAGTCTGTTCTTCTCACAAACCACACAAGGATCCACTAGAGTCAATGCGTGTGTGTTCTTTTCACAAACCACAGCTAGAGTCATTGCATTTGTGTTCTTTTCAGAAACCACATCTAGAGTCATTGCATGTGTGTTCTACTCACAAACCACATATGGATCCACTAGAGTTCATTGCATGTCTGTTCTTTTCCCAAACCATAGCTAGTCATTCCATGTGTGTTCTTTTCACAAACCACAGCTAGAGTCATTGCATGTGTGTTCTTTTCACAAACCACATCTAGAGTCATCACATGTGTGTTCTTTTCATTAGCCACATCTACATGCATTGCATGTCTATTCTTTCCACAAACAACATATGTATCCACCAGTGTCATTGCATGTGTGTTCTTCTCATTAACCACAGCTAGACCCACTGCATGTATGTTCTTTCCACAAACAACATATGGATCCACCAGTGTGATTGCATGTGTGTTCTTTCCACAAACTACAGCCAGTGTCATTGCATTTGTGTTCTTTCCACAAACCACATATGGATCTACCAGTGTCACCTTATGTGTGTTCTTCTCACAAAACACAGCCAAAGTCATTGCATGTTTGTTCTTTCCACAAACCACATATGGTTCCACTATTGTCAGTAGATGTATGTTCTTGTCACAGACCACATAAGGATCCACCAGTGTCACTGGATGTGTGTTCTTTTCATGGACCACATCTAGAGTCATTGCATCAGTGTTCTTTTCATTAACAACATCAAGAGTCATTGCATGTGTGTTCTTCTCATAAACCACATATGGATCCACCAGAGTTCATTGCATGTGTGTTCTTTTCACAAACCACATCTAGAGTAATTGCATGTCTATTCTTCTCACAAACCACATATGGATCCACCAGAGTTCATTGCATGTGTGTTCTTTTCATGAACCACATCTAGAGTCATCGCATGAGTGTTCTTTTCAATAACCACATCAAGAGTCATTGCATGTGTCTTCTTCTCATAAACCACATATGGATCCACGAGAGTTCATTGCATGTTTGTTCTTTTCACAAACCACATCTAGAGTAATTGCATGTCTATTCTTCTCACAAACCACAGATGGATCCACCAGAGTTCATGGCATGTGTGTTCTTTTCATTAACCACAGCTAGAGTCATTGCATGTCTGTTTTTCTCACAAACCACATAAGGATCCACCAGAGTCATTGCATGTGTGTTGTTTTCACAAACCACAGCTAGAGTCATTGCATGTGTGTTCTTTTCAGAAACCACATCTATAGTCATTGCATGAGTGTTCTTGTCACAAACCACAGCTAGAGTTCATTGCATGTGTGTTCTTTTGACAAACCACATCTAGAGTCATTGCATGTCTCTTCTTTTCACAAACCACACATGGATCCGACAGTGTCATTATATGTGTGTTCTTTTCACAAACCACATCTAGACCCATTGCATGTGTGTTCTTTTCACAAACCACATCTAGAGCCATTGCATGTGTGTTGTTCTTGTTAACCACAGCTCGAGCCATTGCATGTGTGTTCTTTTCACAAACCACATATGGATCCACCAGTGTGATTGCATGTGTGTTCTTTCCATTAACCACGGCTAGAGTCATTGCATGTCTGTTCTTTTCATAAACCAGATACAGATCCACCAGGATGATTGCATGTATGTTCTTTTCACAAACCATAGCCAGTTTCATTGCATGTGTGTTCTTTTCATTAACCACATCAAGAGTCATTGCATGCGTGTGCTTCTCACAAACCACATACGGATCCACCAGAGTTTATTGCATGTCTGTTCTTTTCACAAACCATATCTAGAGTCATTGCATGTCTGTTCTTCTCACAAACCACATATGGATCCACCCGAGTTCATTGCATGTGTGTTCTTTTCATTAACCACAACTAGAGTCATTGCATGTATGTTCTTCTCCCAAACCACAAAAGGATCCACAAGAGTTATTGCATGTGTATTTTTCACAAACCACAACTACAGTTATTGCACATGTGTTCTTTACACAAACCACAGCTAGAGTCATTGCATGTGTGTTCTTTTCATTAACCACATCTAGAGTTCATTGCATGTGCATTCTTTTCACAAACCCCATCTAGAGTCATTGCATGTCTGTTCTTTTCACAAACCACATATGGATCCACCAGTGTCATTGCATGTGTGTTCTTTTCACAAACAAATGTTAGAGTCATTGCATGTGTGTTCTTTTCATTAACCACATTTAGAGTCATTGCATGTGTGTTCTTCTCACAAACCACAACTAGAGTCATTGCATGTGTGTTCTTTTAACAAACCACATCTAGAGCCATTGCATGTGCGTTCTTCTCAAAAACCACATATGGATCCACCAGAGTTCATTCCATGTCTGTTCTTTTCAGAAACCATAGCTAGAGTCATTGCATGTCTGTTCTTCTCACAAACCACATATAGATCCTCTAGCGTTCATTGCATGTGTGTTCTTTTAACGAACCACATCTACAGTCACTGCATGTCTGTTCTTTTCACAAACCACACATGGATCCACCAGTGTCATTGCATGTGTATTATTCTCACAAATCATATCTAGAGTCATTGCATGTGTGTTCTTTTCACAAACCACATATGGATCCACCAGTGTGATTGCATGTGTGCTCTTTTCACAAACCACATCTAGAGTCATTGCATGTGTGTTCTTTTCACAAACCACATATGGATCCTACAATGTGATTGCATCTATGTTCTTTTCATTAACCACAACTAGACTCGTTGCATGTCTGTTCTTGTCACAAACCACATATGTATCCACCATTCTCATCGCATGTGTGTTCTTTTCACAAACCACAGCTAGAGTCATTGCATGTGTGTTATTTTCATTAACCACATCTAGAGTCATTGCATGTGTGTTTTTCTCACAAACCACATATGGATCCACCAGAGTTCATTGCATGTATATTCTTTTCAGAAACCACAGCTAGAGTCATTGCATATGTGTTCTTTTCACAAACCACAGCTAGAGTCATTGCATGTGTATTCTTTTCAGAAACCACATCTAGAGTCATTGCAAGTGTGTTCTTTTCATTAACCACAGCTAGAGTCATTGCATGTCTGTTCTTTCCACAAACCACATATGGATCCACCAGTGTGATTGCATGTGTGTTCTTTTCAGAAACCACAACCACAACCAGTGTCATGTCTGTTCTTTCCACAAACCACATATGGATCCACCAGTGTCATTTCATGTTTGTTCTTTTCATAAACCACAGCCAATGTCACTGCATTTGTGTTCTTTTCATTAACCACATCTAGAGTCATTGCATGTGTGTTCTTCTCACAAACCACATATGGATCCACCAGAGTTCATTGCATGTCTGTTCTTTTCAGAAATCACATCTAGATTCATTGCATGTCTGTTCTTGTCACAAACCACTTATGGATCCACCAGAGTTCATTGCATGTGTGTTCTTTTCATTAACCATAGCTAGAGTCATTGCATGTCTGTTCTTCTCACAAACCACATAAGGATCCACCAGAGTCATTACATGTGTGTTCTTTTCACAAACCACAGCTAGAGTCATTGCATGTGTGTTCTTTCCACAAACCACATCTAGAGTCATTGCATGTGTTTTCTTCTCACAAACCACAGCTAGAGTTAATTGCATGTGTGTTCTTTTCACAAACCACATCTAGAGTCACTGCATGTCCGTTCTTTTCACAAACCACACATGGATCCACCAGTGTCATTGCATGTGCGTTATTTTCACAAACTAAAGATGGATCCACCAGTGTGATTGATGTGTGTTCTTTTCACAAACCACAACTAGAGTCATTTCATGTGTGTTGTTTTCACAAACCACATATGGATCCACCAGTGTGATTGCATGTGTGTTCTTTTCATTAACAACAACTAGAGTCACTACATCTCTGTTATTTTCACAAACCACATATGGATCCACCAATGTCATTGCATGTGTGTTCTTTTCACAAACCACACCTAGAGTCATTGCATGTGTGTTCTTTTCATTAACCACATCTAGAGTCATTCCATGTGATTTCTTCTCACAAACCACATATGGATCCACCAGAGTTCATTGCATGTCTGTTCATTTCACAAACCAGAGCTAGAGTCATTGCATGTATGTTCTTTTCACAAACCACAGCTAGAGTCATTGCATGTGTGTTCTTTTCACAAACCACATCTACAGTCACTGCATGTCTGTTCTTTTCATTAACCATAGCTAGAGCCATTGCATGTCTTTTCTTTCCACAAACAACTTATGCATGCACCAGTGTTATTGCATGTGTGTTCTTCTCATTAACCACATCTAGAGCCATTGCATGTCTATTCTTTCCACAAACAACATATTGATCCACCAATGTGATTGCATGTGTGTTCTTTTCACAAGCCACATCTAGGGTCATTGCATGCTGTTCTTCTCACAAACCACAGATGGATCCACCAGTGTCATTACATGTTTGTTCTTTTCACAAACCACATCTAGAGTCATTGGATGTAAGTTCTTTTCACAAACCACATATTGATCCACCAGTGTCATTGCATGTGTGTTCTTTTCACAAACCACATCTTGTCATTGCATGTGTGTTCTTCTCACAAACCACATATGGATCCACTAGTGTGATTGCATGCGTGTTCTTCTCACAAACCACATATGGACCCACCAGTGTCATTGTATGTGTGTTCTTTTCACAAACCATAGCTAGAGTCATTGCATGTGTGTTCTTTTCATTAACCACATCTAGAGTCATTGCATGTGTGTTCTTCTCACAAACGACATATGGATCCACCAGAGTTCATTGCATGTCTGTTCTTTTTACAAACCATAGCTAGAGTCATTGCATGTATGTTCTTCTCACAAACCACACATGGATCCACCAATGTCATTGCATGTGTGTTCTTTTCACAAACCGCATCTAGACTCATTGGATGTATTTTCTTTTCACAAACCACATATTGATCCACCAGTGTCATTGCATGTGTGTTCTTTTCATAAACCACATCTAGAGTCATTGCATGTCTGTTCTTCTCACAAGCTACATATGGATCCACCAGAGTTCATTGCATGTGTGTTCTTTTCACAAAGCACAACTAGAGTCATTGCAAGTCTGTACTTCTCACAAACCACACAAGGATCCACCAGAGTCAATGCATGTGTGTTCTTTTCACAAACCACAGCTAGAGTCATTGCATTTGTGTTCTTTTCAGAAACTACATCGAGAGTCATTGCATGTGTGTTCTACTCACAAACCACATATGGATCCACCAGAGTTCATTTCATGTCTGTTCTCTTCACAAACCATAGTTAGAGTCATTGCATGTGTGTTCTTTTCACAAACCACATCTAGAGTCATTGCATGTGTGTTCTTTTCATTAACCACAGCTAGAGGCATTGCATGTCTGTTCTTTCCACAAACAACATATGTATCCACCAGTGTCATTGCATGTGTGTTCTTCTCATTAACCACAGCTAGAGCCATTGCATGTATGTTCTTTCCACAAACAACATATGGATCAACAGTGTGATTGCATGTGTGTTCTTTTCACAAACTACAACTAGTGTCATTGCATTTGTGTTCTTTCCACAAACCACATATGGATCTACCAGTGTCACCTTATGTGTGTTCTTCTTACAAACCACATCCAAAGTCATTGCATGCCTGTTCTTTCCACAAACCACATATGGATCCACTATTGTCACTAGATGTATGTTCTTGTCATAGACCACATAGGGATCCACCAGTGTCACTGGATGTGTGTTCTTTTCATGAGCCACATCTAGAGTCATTGCATGAGTGTTCTTTTCATTAACCACATCAAGAGTCATTGCATGTGTGTTCTTCTCACAAGCCACATATGGATCCACCAGAGTTCATTGCATGTGTGTTCTTTTCACAAACCACATCTAGAGTAATTGCATGTCTATTCTTCTCACAAACCACAGATGGATCCACCAGAGTTCATTGCATGTGTGTTCTTTTCATTAACCAAAGCTAGAGTCATTGCATGTTTATTCTTTTCACAAACCACATCTATAGTCATTGCATGTGTGTTCTTCTCACAAACCACAGCTAGAGTTCATTGCATGTGTGTTCTTTTCACAAACCACATCTAGAGTCATTGCATGTATGTTCTTTTCAAAAACCACACATGGATCCAACAGTGTCATTACATGTGTGTTCTTTTCACAAACCACATCTAGAGCCATTGCATGTGTGTTCTTTTCACAAACCACATATGGATCCACCAGTGTGATTGCATGTGTGTTCTTTTCACAAACCACAGCTAGATTCATTGCATGTGTGTTCTTTCACAAACCACATATGGATCAACTAGTGTGATTGCATGTGTGTTCTTTTCATTAACCACAGCTAGAGTCATTGCATGCATGTTCTTTTCACAAACCACATATGGACCCACCAGTGTCACTAGATGTATGTTCTTTGCACAAACCACATCCAGTGTCATGGCATGTGTGTTCTTTCCAGAAACCACATATGGATCCACCAGTGTCATTACATGTGTGTTCTTTTCACAAACCACAACTAGAGTCATTGCATATGTGTTCTTTTCATTAACCACATCTAGAGTCATTAAATGTGTGTTCTTCTCACAAACGACATATGGATCCACCAGAGTTCATTGCATGACTGTTCTTTTCACAAACCACATCTAGATTCATTGCATGTATGTTCTTCTCACGAACCACATATGGATCCACGAGAGTTCATTGCATGTGTTTTGTTTCCACAAACCACAGCTAGAGTCATTGCATGTCTGTTCTTCTCACAAACCACACAAGGATCCACTAGATTCATTGTGTTGGGGATATACTTTCCGAGTATCCTCAACGTTCCTCACTGACCAGGGTGGCCCACTACGGGTTAGAGCTTTGCTTCACAGGCGGCCTAGTTAGAGAGAGAAGACGGAGTCCCATCCGGCTACGGGAAGGCCCAGAAGACTTACCGACTTAGGCTTATAATGTTACTTGTAGTTCAAGATGTACTCTGTAACCAACTCTTAGTCATAGCCGGATTGATCTCTCCTGTAAACCCTAGGCCGGATATCTATATAAGCCAGCCTAGGGAGATCCTTTAGGGCAAGATCAGATAACACTAGACACCTCAGTAGTCTACAATTTCAACTAGCACAGGCGAAACCCTTGTAACCCATAATCTAGCTTTGCCGTATTACTGGATTGATAGCAGGAGTAGGGTCCGTCCAAAGCCGGCGGATTCGAACCTGGGTAAACTTGTGTGCTCACCATCTCGGAACACCGTACGTGTTACACCCCTCTTTTCCGCACGCCTCGAGGACCCCCTCATGGCGTACTTGTCATCAATCTGACGACAGTTAGCGCCCACCGTGGGGCTAGTGAGCTTCAGATCTACGTTCCGAGCGGAATCTGCAAGAATCGGAATCGGCGAGACCATCGCCGTCGGTCGCATCCTCTACGCCAGTGACGTCCCTCTCATCGTTCTCGACGAGACTTGGATTCCGGCTAGGGAGGCCGTGACTGCTTATACAATCATGTCTTTTGGCGAGATCGATGTTTACATCGGTTTCACTGAACCTGCGCAACCCACCCTAGCGGTGATGATAGAGGCAGAAGAAACTTCTGGGTCCCCTTTGTCCGCGGAGGCGGCAGAGTTCTGGATCTCAGAAAACCCTAATCCCACCCAGCCCGCACCAGTTGCGGAGATAGTGGAGAAATCCGAGCCCGAAGAAAACCTCGCGGACCAAGTCGAATCTGGAGTGGATCTCCCTGGAGAAGCCGGATCCCAGATTGACCCACCCGTGGAAGTCGAAATACAGGCGGAGCACATCAACGACACTGATTCCGGCTCTGATGATGTCGGGACGGACAAGGCTTTCCTCAGGTACCTCAGGAAGCACACATCGCACTTCATTGGATACGTTGGATCCGGATCCGGCTCTGCCGATGCTGGAGAAAACACCGACTCGGTGCTGGAGGCAATTGGAACAAACGCCGACGTTCCCGCATCCTCGGATGAGTCCATGACGTCGGCAGATTTCCAAAAGTTCTCCGCGGAAGTTGACGAGGAGTACAATTCCAAAGCTGCAGAAGATGGAGAAGCCATGGACGAAGGATCTGGGGAACACTCTCCCAAAGCGCAGAATGATATGGAAGTCAGAGACAACCCCGAACTCCAGATGTCCGAAAGTACCGCTCAGAGCTTGACTCCGGGAAACGGACCCAAAGCCGTCTTTGCTACCGGCGCTGCCAAGAAGGCAAAGAAGAAGAATAAGAAGAACAAGACCCCGGCAAAAGACCCTCTGACAGAGGAGGTGATTGCCGAGGAATACGAGGAAGAATCGGATGGAGCACTTATCCCAGACGAGCCGAAAAAAGAAGCATTGGTGGATGGACACGTGATTACTGAAGGTGCGCGTAAACTCATCGATGCCACATTAACCACACCTATCCCCACAGCTGCAGAACTTACTGCAGATGAACTGGACGAAAGGGCCCAAGCCCTAGAAGCACATCATCAACAACTCCTTGATGAAGCCACAAACATCGAGGGGGAAAAGAAGCGCATGTCAAACATGGAGTATATGTCCCGTCTACATCAGAAGACACGGAAACGTCACGTAGATGACAACCAATTCCCACGTGTCCGTGTCGTCCTTTTTGGAGATGAGATGGGAAAGCCACGGAAGGACAGCAATGGAGATTGGGTTTACCCAACACCAGTGCAAAATACTGTGGCAGCTCGCGAAATTCTATCAGCTAATCTAGGACCAGAAGAGATACGTTTGGGTATCAAGCTACTCAACAAGGGACTGGAGCAGCAAAAGGTCGCCCTGTCTGGAAGCCAAAAGCTGGTCTTGGATCCCGACCAATGTCGCACAGATCCAGCATGGGCTGGCGCAAGATCCCACTATGTTCGGGCGCAGCATCGTCACCCCGAACGCAGGGAAGACAATTATTCAAGAACCAGATCGTCAGGACAGCACCGCAGAACTACACATAACTGGAGCAACGTTGCTCCAGTGGCCGAGAAAGACGTAATCGCTGCACTCAATCCGAGGAATCCTCCCCGAAAGGGAGAAGATAAAGAAAAACGTCGGGAGGAGGATCATCAGAAAATGCCACCTCCTAGACATGAAAACCATCCGGCTGAACCTTACCATGGTGGGAACGACGGACGAAGGAACGATGGAAACCATGCTGGTACAAGCCGGTAGGGGGCTCGTCACAGTCAAGAACCTCCCCGGAACCGGAATAATGACGCTCCGGATGGAGGCCGACGATCAGCCGGAAACAACCGAGCTGCACCACCCTCTCCACTGCACAGTTATCACAACGGCCCCCAAGGAGGTCAAGGAGGATGACATGACGGAGGAGGTGGTGGCAGAAGCCGAAGTCCGGCTCCAAGGCACCGCAGCCATAGCCGATATTCGGGACGATCCCTATCCCCGAACGACGCAAGGCACATGATCAACTCCAACATAGAGGCTCGGCGCTACGAAAACGATGACGTGTACGTGGGCCCAAAGTGCTTCGGACCACGCATCAGAGCTACAAAATTCCCGTAAGGATTTGCTATCTCAAGACACATTCAAGCCTATGACGGCATTGCTCGGCCAGACACTTGGTTACAGGACTTCTTCCAAGCTTGCTGCATCGCTAAAGGCGGAAACAGCCTGGTCGCAACCCGATATCTCCCACTTATGTTGCGGAAGACGGCGCGATCATGGCTCAATGAACTTCCGGCAAACACCATCCACAACTGGTATGATTTACAAAGTGCGTTCTTACGGAATTTCGAGGGCACATATCGGAGGCCCTGTACGGTTGGAGACCTACAGCGTTGCACCCAGAAAGCCGGAGAAACTTGCCGAGATTATCTCGGACGATGGATTGATACCAAGAACTCCTGTGAGGGAGTAAATGATCAAACTGCGATTGAAGCTTTTATTTCAGGTCTCCCAATTGGATTACTGCGCCATCGCTTGAAGTGTGACAAGGTTACTAATCTAGGAGAGATGATAGAAAGAGCGAGCAAGTATGCAGATGCTGACGACGATGCAGAGGGATTACTTAACGTCCTGGCTGTACCACAGTCAGCAAAGACAAAGCAACAGGCTCAGAAACGCAAAAACACCTCGGAAGAAAAACCCAACACGGAGACAGCAGTAGTCACTACTGTTTCCGGGACTGGAGGACGAGGAGGACGTGGTGGAGGCCGCGTGCGTGGTCGTGGGACATCAAGGGTCTAAGGTAGAGGAGAGCAACAACCAGGCAAAATCTACACTTGGGCCGACATTGCCAATAACCCATGTGTGCATCACTTAGACGCCAATGGGGGCTAGTCCCACACCAACGCTGAATGTCGTTTTAACGACGACATCAAGAGAGATGATACCGCGGGCTACAAAGCTAAGCGGAAGAAGGGAAAGAAAAATCCCGAAAAAGAAAAAGAGACCAAGGAAGATTCCGACATGGAGGAAGCCGACGCTTCAAATCCCAAGTCGGAAGGGAAGAAAACGTTTCCTACCAAGAAGGACACTTACGTCACCTTCCTCGGATCTCAACTAGCAAAGGTCAAGAAAGCAGTTCTCCACGAGCTCAACGCAATAGTTCCGGCTGTCCCTCAGTATTTGGACTGGTTGGAGGTGGCAATCACATTTGACCACGTTGATCATCCACCTAAGTTGCATAGGCGAGGAAAATACGCCTTAATCGTCAATCCACTTATTGACGGTTATGGTTTCTCCAAGACCCTCATGGATGGTGGTCGTAGCATCAATATTCTCTATGTAGAAACGCTACGCTGGATGAAGATCTCGGAAACACAGCTTAACCAGAGCTCTGTGATTTTTCACGGGGTTGTACCAGGAAGACAAGCTAATTCCCTGGGAGAGATCACTTTGGATGTTACTTTTGGAACACCAAAAAATTATCGAACGGAGGCACTTTCCTTCGAAGTGGTCCCGTTCAAGAGCGCATACCACGCTATATTCGGACGTCCGGCTTACTGGGCTTTTATGGCTCGTCCGTGTTACATTTACAATATGATGAAAATTCCAGGTCCCAACGGCGTGATCACCATCAGGGGTGACCCGAAGAAAGTGCGAGAGTGCGAGGATGGAAATGCCGCCTTTGCCGAAGCCGTGATACACGCCCAGGAGTACCAGGAGATCAAGAAGAGCATAGATCCGTCCGAGATGCCCGCGACGAAGAAGGAGGTGACAAAACCAAATCCGGAGTTCAAGGCATCAGAAGAGATGGAGACGACGCCATTGAAGGATGATGACCCGTCCAAGGTGACCCACATAGGCGCAGACCTAAGTAGCACATAGGAAGGCGCGCTCGTCAAGTTCCTCCGAGCAAATCAAGATATCTTCGCATGGTAGCCATCTGACATGACCGGAGTACCTAGGGAACTTGCCGAGCACTCTCTAAATGTAAACCCGAACGCTAAACCCGTCAAACAGTCCTTGCGACGGTTTGGTGACGAAAAGCGTAAGGCAATAGCTAAGGAACTAGCGCGGCTCGAGTTAGCCGGATTCATAGAAGAGGTCATCCATACTGAATGGTCGGCCAACCCTGTAATGGTCCCTAAAAAGGACACTACTGATTTAAGGATGTGTATTGATTATACTGCCTTGAACAAGGCTTGTCCAAAAGATCCGTTCGCTCTGCCTAGAATTGATCAAGTTATCGATTCTACGGCAGGCTCGGAACTCCTCTATTTTCTCGACGCATATTCCGGTTATCACCAAATCCGGATGAAGGAATCTGACAAAATCAAGACTTCATTCATAACCCCTTTCGGAACCTTCTGTTATGTTACGATGCCCTTTGGGCTAAAGAACGCAGGAGCTACATACCAGCGCACGATGCAGCGTTGCCTCTATGATCAACTCGGGCGCAATGTACATGTATACGTGGATGATATCGCGGTCATGTCCAAAAAGAAGGAAACATTGGTTTCTGACTTAGAGGAGACGTTCGCCAATTTACGATAATACAACATCATGCTTAACCCGAAGAAATGCTTCTTTGGAATACCAGCCGAAAAATTGTTAGGTTTTATTGTGTTTCAACGAGGCATAGAGGTGAACCGTGACAAGATCAAGGCTATTCTCAATATTTCCAGGCCAACTCGCCTGAAGGATGTACAAAGATTAACTGGTTGCATCGCTGCGGTCAGTCGATTTGTAAGCCGGCTTGGTGAAAGAGCCGCACCATTATACAAACTCCTGAAGAAAACCAAGGATTTTGTCTGGACTAATGAAGCCGAAGCTGCACTACAAGACTTGAAGAAAGTACTCTCATCTGCTCCTATCCTTGCAGCACCGGAACCTCAGGAACCGATGTTGCTTTACATTGCTGCGACAAATAGGGTTGTCAGTATAGTTATGGTGGTGGAGAGACCAGAAGAAAATCAGGAGCACCTGGTGCAGCGTCCGACGTACTTTGTCAGTGAGGTCCTGACAGAATCAAAACAGCGATATCCGCACTATCAAAAGTTGGCTTACGGTGTTTTTCTAGCATCTCGTAAGTTACGACACTATTTTCAGGAGCACCCAATTACCGTGGTGAGCAAAGCTCCCATGAGAGATATAATCAATAACAGCGATGCTACAGGACGCGTCGCCAAATGGGGCATAGAGCTTGCAGCTTTCGATATTGAGTACAAACCCCGGACAGCAATCAAATCCCAGATCCTTGCCGACATTGTCGCTGATTGGACAGAGACCAAGGAGAACATGGTCCTCCCGGAGTCGGAATATTGGACCCTTGTTTTTGATGGATCCAAGGCTAGGGGGGGCTCGGGGGCTGGCGTGGTACTCAAATCACCCCAAGGAGATAAACTTTTATATGTGCTGCAGATCCACTTCACAGCGACAAACAACATCGCCGAGTATGAAGCACTGCTGCATGGAATCCGGATTGCTAAGGATATTGGTATCCGACGTTTGATCTGTTATGGAGATTCGGATCTTGTTGCTCAGCAAGTGTCGGATATTTGTAATGCAAATAAGGACATGGCAGCATATAAAGCTGTCGTGGATGATCTATCTAAATCGTTCGAGGGGTTTGAAGTTCAACACATCCCTCAAGCAGAAAACGAGGAAGCAGATGCACTATCTCGAATAGGTTCTGCATGGAAAGAGGTTCCGGATGGCGCATTTTTAGAGCACCTCAAAGTTCCCTCGATAAAGGGAGTAGATGAGGAATATCCAACCAAATCCGACTCACCTTTAATAGCAGTTCTGGCTGTAATTCCTAGCTGGACTCAACCCTACCTTGATTACTTGGTAGATGGCAAATTACCCGAAGACGAGGTGCTGAGCCGACAGATTATCCGACGAGCAAAAGCCTATACTATTGTTAAAGGTGAGCTCCATAAACGGAGTGTTTCTGGGGGTTTTCAGCGCTGTGTATCTCCGGAAGAAGGAGTGGAAATCTTAAGAGAAATCCACGAAGGCGAGTGTGGTCACCACGCTGCAGCCAAATCTTTAGTGGCAAAAGCTTTTCGACATGGTTTTTTCTGGCTTACAGCTTAGGCAGATGCCGAACGATTAGTCAAGACATGCAAAGGCTGCCAAAAGTACGCCAAGCAAGCTCATGTTCCGGCTGATCAGCTGCGAACAATACCTATAACATGGCCTTTTGCGGTCTGGGGGCTTGATATGGTAGGACCTTTTAAACGAGCTCCAAGTGGATTTACTCACCTCTTAGTAATGGTGGATAAATTCACAAAATGGATCGAGGCTAAACCTGTCACTAGTTGTGATGGAGCAACAGCCAAAAAATTTGTCGAGAATGTTATAATCCGGTATGGTTATGCGCATAGCATTATCACGGACAACGGGAGTAATTTATCCATGGGAGATTTGGCTGAATTCTGCGACGAGCAAAATATCCGGCTTGACATTGCGTCAGTCGCTCATCCACAGGCTAACGGACAAGTTGAAAGAGCAAATGGTTTAATTCTACAAGGCTTGAAACCAAGACTCGAAGCACCACTAAAACGTGCTGCAGGGGCTTGGGCAGAGGAACTACCCTCTGTAATTTGGAGTTTACGGACAACTCCAAACAGGTCAACAGGATATACACCTTTCTTCTTGGTCTATGGCGCAGAAGCAGTTCTTCCTAGTGATTTGATTCATACTTCTCCTAGAGTGGCCGCGTATATTGAAGAGGATGCTGAGATTTCTCGACAAAATGATCTCGACTTAGTCGAAGAAGTTCGCGTCGTTGCTGAAATGAGATCTACAGCCTATCAGCAGAAGTTACGCAAGTATCATAGCCAGAGAGTCCGAACTAGATCTTTCAATAAAGGTGATTTGGTTCTCCGGCTTGTGCAACAAAGAAAGCACAAACTTTCCCCAATATGGGAAGGGCCCTTTTTGGTTGGTCGAGTGTTGCACAATGGGTCGTACTACTTAACTGACATGAGGCCAGTCAAAGAAAGACCTGCTACTAAGAAGAGAAAGAGAGCTGGAGGCAGTACAAATCCAGAAGAATTAGACAGACCATGGAATATTGCTCAGCTACGTCCCTTTTATTCTTAGTTTTATCTTTCTTTGTAATTATACATGTGTACATGCTCTGTGAGAAATAAAAATTTTGGTTACCTCAAAATTTTCCTGACAAGTTTTTACCATCTTATTTCCTAAAGATCATGTCATAGTCGAAAATCCCAGAATGCTTGAAAAGTACTTTATGCTCATGTTCCTTCTGGTTTAGATTTCCGATTCTAAAACTGCTACCTTCGGGTATAACTCTAAAATTCTAGTCTTTACTTGGGTTATTTATCTGATTGCTGGATGCGGGTATCTTCCGAGTAGTGAATTGTTGGTACTGGAAGCCGGCTTTGTTTCCGAGTTTAAACTGGTTTAGCAATTGAGCTCAGTTGCTCAGCAAAGTTTCCGGCTGAAGGTTTAGCCGGCTCACGAAAGGGACGAGGCGGAAAGCCAGATAAACGATAAGTAGAGGCGGAAAATTCCAAGTGCTTATGCAAACATTTCAGGCACACGAATAATCTAAGATAAAAGTGCTGAATAGATAAAAAAACTTGGCACTAGCAAAAATCATAGTACTTAATATTTACAATCGCATCAGGTTTTTTCTAGAATAATACATACGTTTTCTGGTCTATGATACAGGAGGAGATGAAGGATCTGCCGGCTCGCTGGCTACTCCGCCTTGATATCTTGCCGAGATGTCCGGATCCGAGATGGTTTGTTCATCGTCGGAAACTTCTTCGGCATCTTCTGGAGGAGGTGGCGGCGTATCCACGCGGATGAAGAAGGGCGTCTCGTAGCTGGTCAGATCAGCTACGTGACACCCATATCCGGCGCAGGAGTGCATGATAGCTTGAAGGTCTTGCTCCTGGCCGTCTTCGTCTACTTTGCAATACCCTCTGGTCACTTGCCATATCCCCATGTTTCCATGGTGGCTCATGACCATGGTGAGAGCGTTCTGTGCAGCGGTCCGCGCGTAGGACATGTTCCAGTCCCGAACAAGCTGCGGCATCTCCTTGGCCTTCTCCCGCACTTGGAAGTCCGACATGCTTGGCATGTCCGGAATCCTAAGAGATTCGCCAATGTCCTCAAGGGACTGGCGATAGTCATGAATGAGATCACCGACTTGAGTAAGCCGGTGAGTGCGGGGTTCGGACGAGGAGGAGTCCGTCAAGTTTAGAGGACCTACACACAAAACAAGTCAATGAAAATCCGACATTGATGAAAGTCGAAGAAAGAATAAATCAGATAGATGGAACATACCAAAAATGACGTCGTCAATCTTGGCTTTCTCTTCCCGAAGACTCTGGAGTTCAGCCCGGAGCGCCTGGGAGATATCCTTCTCTCTGCCAACCTCATTCTTGAGGTCTGAGATAACCTTATCTTGAGCAGCAATCTTGAGATCACGCTCTTCAGTGGCCATGGAGGAGGACTCGAGAACTTGAGCTATGCTCCTTTCATGATCAGCCTTAAGCTTATCCAGCTCTTGGCGAAGTCTCTTGTTCTCCACCACTAAGGTTTTGAGGTTCTCAGCCTCTTCAATCATAGCGATGGATTGTTTCACCAACGCTGTAAGTCAAAAAGAACAACAGTTCAGAAAAATTCGATATTGGAAAAGTAAAAGACAAGGTTTGAATATCGAAATGTTACCTTTGGCTTCATCCTTGGCTAACTTGAGTTCAGCATTTTTAAGACGGAGAGCTTTGATTTCTCTCCGCTTATCACAGACATTTTTTAACAATTCCTGGTTATGGGAATACACTTTCTGTAAGTCAGAATACCCAAAGTCATAAAGCTACTTAAGACTCGGGCTAATGTTTTTTGCTAAATATCAGCACGAGCCTTGGGGGCTACACTAGTTCGTTCTTTGGCATCCTAATGAAAGCATAAACTCGGATTTCTATATCCTACTTCATGCTTGGGGGCTAGAGGATATGATATAACATAAGGTAAAAAATAAGAGTTGGAATTCCGACTTACATATTGCTCGCGGGTAAGTTTGTCTAAACCCTCGTTCACCTCAACTGCCACCTTCTCGGCGAGAGTAAGAAGAATTACTGGGGCTGTTGGAAGCTCTCCAGTCCTGATCCTCTCGTCGCGAAGGCAGACTTGGGCGAGAAGATCAGAGAACTTGACGTCCTCTGCTTCTTGCGCTTCCTCTTCGGGGGATAGATGGCTTTTGTCTAGGACTTGCCTGGCCAACCGCTGGATCTCCTCTACGGACTTCCGGGATAAGCCAAATTTGGCAAGTCCGGGGTTGCTGAGGAGGTTGTCGGCGAAGACTTTAGCCGAGGGATCATTACCCGAAGAGGGTTCACCGTTATCTTGAGCTGACGCACCCACGGTGACGTCAGTGTGCGATCCAAGGATCACAGGCGCCGTTGGAGGAGCCGGATCTTCTGCAACAACCGGAGAAGGAGTAATCACCAGTGTTGCAGAAGGTTGAGGGGCAGGAGTCGAAGGAGCCGTGACAGGGGAAGCTGTGGTAAGCTTCATCTGTCGCAGTGGCTTTGCAGGAATCCCCTTCCCCTTACCCTTGATGAGAGGCTTTGCTCTGAGAATGTAATAAAGTCGGAAACATTACATCTCAAAAAGAAATCCAAGAAAGGTACAAAGGCGGAAATTGTGAATGAAAGTTACCTCTTCACAACGGGCACTTCCTTTGTGCCTACTGCCACTGTCGGAGCTTTGCGCTTCCTGAGCGCAAGGTCCGACAATGGGACCACTTCAGTCTCCTGAGAAAACTCAGGAGGATATCCTTCGAGTGGAGCAAGCTCCGACTCGGGGAGATCAGCAAGCTGAAAACAAGAAAACATATCAGTATTGCAATGTATGACTTAAAAGATTGAAACACGTAAAAGGTGTACTAATGGAAGCTTACCGCTACCACGGGGTTTTCCGCCGTGTGCATGTCCAGAGAGATCTCCGGAATTTTTCTCTCGATCTGCTCTTTAATCAGCCATTTGATCTGGCTTATATAGCCTCGGCTGGTATAGGCCTTGGGGCTGTTGTGGAGAGAATCTTTTTTGGAAGACGTGATGGAGTGCATCAGTCTATCCGCGTGGTACTGAAGTGGCTGGATCCGACGTGCGACCCAACACTGGACTAAGTCGGATCCCCTCAGACCGTTGTGCTTGATAAGATATTCGATCCGCCTCTTAGCGAGGATCAGATCGTCCGTAAGAGCCGGAGCAGCCTCATCCCAGGAAGGCTGGGCTGTGGCGGCTCCGTTGACAAAAGCCGGCAAAGCAGTAGCTTTGCCAGGAGCCGGAATATCCCTATGATAGAAAAAGGTGGCTGGCCATTGTTTGACCGAGTCACTGGCAGCAATTTTGGGATGGGACCGGTCTCGTCTAACAGAAAAACTAATAGTACCGGTGATATAAGGAACACCGGCGGTAATAGAATTTCTCCGGACATGGAAGTAATTCTGGAAAAGGAGAAAACTCGGCCTAATGCCGAGAAAGCCCTCGCAAAGTGCAGCAAACGCGCTCATCTCTAGAAGGGAGTTGGGAGGAAGATTATGGAGTTGAACTCCATAATGGTCAATCATCTCGGAGAAGAACTCCGAGGGAGGAAAAGAAAAACCTCGGTCTAGCTGGGTGCCGAACTGGACGCGCTCGCCCTCACGCGGATTGGGGATGGTTTCGCCGGAACCGCCCCGCCAGTCGCCGGCGGCGAGAAGCCCCTCCTTCTCCACGTTCTTGAGGGCCGCCTCGTCGAGGGCACAAGGGATCCAGATTCCCCGGAAACTTTCTTTTTCTGTAGCTACTTCTGCCGACGCTGCCGCCGCCGCCAGAGAGGAAGAAGAGGATGAAGCCATTTCTCTACGGTGGAAAGGGGTGACCCTAAAGTGGCGGCGCTAGGAGCTCTGTGGGAGGAAAACGAAAGGGCTCTGAGCGTGCTGGAGATCTGGGAAGAAAGGAACGGCGAAAGGCAGGTGGAGAGGAGAAGAAAAAATCTAGACCCCTTATATCTACCTACCCGCGCCAAGATTCGTGCAAATGCTATAGTGAAACCGCCACGCATCGTGGAAAGAACTGGGAAGGGCCCACGCGATGATTGCATCGCCTCGATCTCCATGCACGCATTGAAACGGTGCCTTGGTTCCGTGAACCGTCGACCCACCAACGGTCTTACTGACGTAACGCCTGTCAGATGACGTGACTTGACCATGCTTGTGTTAGGTGGCATTAGAGACCAATTTCCGGCTTAGTTTAAAAGCAAGCTGGAAAATCCGAGTAACTAATTGAAAGGTCCGACTTACTTTTAAGACCCGGATCGTATTCTTTGTTATAAAGTTTCAGGAACCCTTCAAGATTCTGCAAGCCGAAGATCAAGCTAGACGATGATAAAATCCGACTTTGGATCTTGGAGGCCTCCGGGGGCTACCGTTGGGGATATACTTTCCGGGTATCCTCAGCGTTCCTCACTGACCAGGGTGGCCCACTTCGGGTTAGAGCTTTGCTTCACGGGCAGCCCAATTAGAGAGAGAAGACGGAGTCCCATCTGGCTACGGGAAGGCCCAGAAGACTTACCGACTTAGGCTAATAATGTTACTTGTAGTTCAAGATGTACTCTATAACCAACTCTTAGTCATAGCCGGATTGATCTCTCCTGTAAACCTTAGGCCGGATATCTATATAAGCCGGCCTCGGGAGAGCCTTTAGGGCAAGATCAGATAACACTAGACACCTCAGTAGTCTACAATTTCAACTTGCACAGGCGAAACCCTTGTAACCCATAATCCGGCTTTGCCGTATTACTGGATTGATAGCAGGAGTAGGGTCCGTCCAAAGCTGGCGGATTCGAACCTGGGTAAACTTGTGTGCTCACCGTCTCGGAACACCGTACGTCTTACACCCCTCTCTTATGCACGCCTCGAAACCCCCCTCATGGCGTACTTGTCATCAATCCGACGACACATTGCATATATGTTCTTTTCACAAACCACAGCTAGAGTCATTGCATGTGTGTTGTTTTCACAAACCACATCTAGAGTCATTGCATGTGTGTTCTTCTCACAAACCCCAGCTAGAGTCATTGCATGTATGTTCTTTCAATAAACCACATAAGGATCCACCAGAGTCATTGCATATCTGTTCTTCTCACAAACCACAGCTAGAGTCATTGCATGTCTGTTCTTCTCACAAACCACATCTAGATTCATTCCATGTGTGTTCTTTTCATTAACCACAACTAGAGTCAATGCATGTGTGTTCTTTTCACAAACCACAGCTTGAGTCATTGCATGTGTGTTCTTTTCAGAAACCACATCTAGTGTTTGGAATCATAGGTCATAGCATGGTTTGCACAGGGGTGCAGATATGGAAGCGAGCTGTGGATGAAGCTGCAATGGAAAATGCCAGCAACATTGGCAGAGATGATCCGGATCGCAGATTCGTATGCGTTGGGTGACCCGACCCAACCAAGGCTCGCCTCAAACGAGTCAAGCGATGAGTACTATCAGAGGGATGGATCCGGATCATCCCGGAGAAATGATTACAGAGGAAAAAGGAGAGATGATCGACCGGACCATCGGTACGGTTCGCACCAAGTGGCAGCCGTGAATCAAGATCAACCCGGCGCAGGGGGTAGCCAGCGCTAGAAAACTAGAGGTCAATGGACCCCAAGGAACGATGGGAAGAAAACTTGGACACCGGAGCAAAAGAAGCAATGGCAAGAAAGGAAAGACCGTCTGAGGTATACTTACGAGTCGATGTTGGACTAGCCGTGTAAGTTTCACACGCCAAATCCGAACAACCCAGCGGGTCATACGACGAGGCAATGCGAGTGGATGCGCAAGATCGAGCAAGGTGGTTCGGGGAATGCTCAGGCACCCTAGAATGATCAGCCTCGGCAGGAGTTACCCCGGCAGCAATTGCTCTCCGAAGCGAACACGCAACAGCTGATGTTGCCTCCCCCTCCGCCGAGGTATGATAACAATGAAAGAAGGGATGCAGTGCATCAAGTAGAAAATCAGCATCAGCCGGATCAGAGGCACCCCGGAAATGAGGGGAGAAATGAGTACATGGAGCATCACCAGAGCTACTGTGTATTTACCACAGAGGAAACTGATAGAAAAAGCTTGCAGCGTAGGCATATGGAGGTGAATGCGGTAATGCCGGCAGTGACGAGGTACATGCCTTGGTCCGATCAATAAATCACTTGGAGCATTAGGGATCACCCCAAGCTCATGCCGAGCCCTGGTTCGTATGCGTTGGTGCGAGATCCTACATTCATTGGGCCTAGCATTAACGTAAGGTTCTCAAAGGTACTGATCGACAACGGCAGTAGCATAAATATCATGTACACGGACACAATGCGCAAGTTGGGTATCTCGGAGAACATGCTCCAGGCCACGAGGACAACTTTCCATGGCATTGTGCCCGGCATTTCTTGCGAGCCCATAGGCAAGATCCGGGTCGACGTCTTGTTCGGCACGAGGGACAATTGCCGAACTGAAAATCTGGAGTTCGAAGTGGTGAACTTAGAAAGCGCGTATCATGCATTGCTCGGAAGGCCAGCGCTGAACAAGTTCATGGCGAGTTGTCATATCAGCTATTTGAAGATGAAATTGCCCGGACCAAATGGAGTGATTACAATTGCTGGGGACTTCCGACGTTCGATGGAGTGTGCGTCGGCCGGATCAAACTTAGCCGAGTCACTTGTGATCGCGCGGGAAAAAAGGAAAATTCAAGAGGTGGCGGCATTGGCTCAGTCCGCGCAGCAGTATATGCCGGCGCTGAGTAACCCGCATGGAACTGTCTCCTTCTAGGCCACGAAAGATACCAAGAAGGTTCCCGTTGATGACATGTTCCTAGAGCGCACCGTAACAATTGGTGCCGGGCTAAGTGATAAATAGGAAAGTGAGCTCGTCAGCTTCCTCCGTGAGAATGGGGACATTTTTTCTTGGTCCACACAGGACTTGCAAGGTGTTCCGAGGGAGTTGGCCGAGCACTCTTTAAATGTGAGACCCGGAGCTAAGCCGGTGAAGCAACCTCTCCGCCGCTTCGCCGAAGATAGGAGGAAAGTCATTGGGGATGAGATAGCTCGGTTGCTAGCTGTATGATTTATCATGGAGGTCCTCTACCCGGATTGGCTGTCTAATCTGGTGCTGGTGGAAAAGAAAAAGGATGATCCGAACGTGGCAGTGGTTTGGCGCATGTGTATCGACTACACGAACCTGAATAAGGCGTGTCCGAAAGATCCATTCCCGCTGCCAAGAATAGATCAGGTTATAGACTCAACTGCTGGATGTGAACTGTTGTCATTCATTGATGCTTATTCTAGTTTCCACCAGATACCTCTGAATCCGGATGATCAAATAAAGACTGCATTTATTACCCCGTATGGGGCTTATTGCTATCGCACCATGCCGTTTGGTCTACGTAATGCAGGGGCAACGTACCAGAGATGTATGCAAAAATGTTTGCACGACCAAATAGGTCAAAATGTACAGGTGTACGTGGATGATGTGGTTATCAAGACCAAGGAAAGCAAAACGCTCCTTGACGATATCAGGCAAATGTTCGCAAACCTAAGGAGGTTCCGGATGAAACTTAACCCGGAAAAATGCACCTTCGGTGTCCCGGCTGGAAAATTGCTGGGCTTTCTGGTTTCCAGCCGAGGTATCGAAGTTAATCCAACCAAAATCCGAGCCATCGAACGAATGGAACTGCCGAAATGTCTTAACGATGTCCAGAAGTTTACAGGTTGCCTGGCCTCGTTAAGTCGGTTTGTATGTCGGTTGGGAGAGAAAGCTTTACCTCTGTACCAACTCATGAAAAAGTCGGATAAGTTCATTTGGACGCCACAGGCTGATGAAGCCTTTACCCACCTAAAGAAAATGTTAGCCACGGCGCCAGTGCTAGCCTCACCACTATCAAAGGAGCCAATGTTGCTCTATATAGCCGCAACCAACCGGGTTGTAAGTGCAGTGATTGTGGTGGAGCGCGATGAGGAAGGTAAGTCAGTGCAAAGGCCGGTGTATTATTTGAGTGAAGTGTTGTCAACCTCAAAGCAGAACTACCCACATTATCAAAAAGTGGCGTATGGCGTGTACATGGCCGCCAAGAAATTGAAGCACTACTTTGAAGAGCATCCCATCCGGGTCATATGTGAGGCCCCTATATCCGAGATAATGAGTAACAAGGATGCAAGCGGCATAATTGCAAAATGGGAAATTGAGCTAGCTCCTTACGCTCCGCAATATGACTGGAGAGAAGCCATCAAGTCTCAGGCTATGGCGGACTTTTTCGTGGACTGGGCCGAGGTACAGTACGAACCACCACTTCCAGATCCGAACTATTGGCGGATGCACTTTGACGGATCAAAAACCAAAACCGGGCTAGGTGGCGGAGTTGTGCTCACGTCGCCAAAGAAGGACCAGTTGAAATATGTGCTGCAGATCCACTTCACTGCATCAAATAATGTCACTGAGTATGAAGCACTTGTGCATGGGCTCAAGATAGCAAAAGAAATTGGTATACGTCGGATCATCTGCTTTGTCGACTCGGATTTGGTGGTGCAGCAAGTGTCCGGAGTGTGGGACACCCTTGATCCAAACATGGCACTATACAGATTTCATGTGCAGAAGATTTCTGGTTACTTTGAGGGATGCGAATTTCATCATGTACCCCGGGTGGAAAATGAGGCTGCCGACATGCTGTCGAAGCTCGGGTCAACCAGACAAGCAATTCCACCGGGTGTAGCATTAGAGCACCTCAAGAAACCATCCATCAGGCCATCCCCGGAGTCCGAGTCCATCTACATCCCGGAGGACACAGAGTCCGGAGCTGCGCCCATGGACATTGACACGGGAAGTGGTGCGCAAAACCCAGGGACTGCTTCGCAAGACCTGGGGACTGCTCAGCGTGGTCCGGTTGAAGTCATGCCGGTGGATCAGATGGAGATAGACGAGGACGTGTTCCCCGTGCGGCCAATACTGGCTTGGGCACTACCTATATTTCAATTCCTGAAAGATGGAACGTTACCCACTGAGGAGGTGCTATCCAGGCAAACACAGAGGAGGGCAAAGGCCTACATGATCATCAATTCCGAGTTATACAAAAGAAGTGTGACCAATGTTCTCCAGCGGTGTGTTGACCCGGAAGAAGGGCTTGAAATCATCCGAGATATACCTCAGGGGGAATGCGGGCATCACGCCTCATCCCGAGCCTTGGTAGCAAAGGCTTTCCGACACGGATTCTACTGGCCAAATGCCTTAGAGCAAGTAGAAAATCTGGTGAGAAAATGTAATGGTTGTCAGAGGTACGCTACAAATACACATATGCCAATGTCGGAACTCAAGACCATCCCAATCACTTGGCCGTTTGCCGTATGGTGCTTAGATATGGTAGGCCCGTTCAAACCAGCAAGAGGAAACATGACTCACATTCTAGTAATGGTGGACAAGTTTACGAAGTGGATCAAGGTAAAGCCTATAAGAAAATGTGATGGAGCTACGGCCGTAACGTTTCTCAAAGATATCATCTTGAGGTACGGTTATCCACACAGTATCATAACTGATAATGGCACAAATTTTGCGGAAGGAGCATTTTCTCGTTTCTGCCGGGATAAGAGGATCCGGCTTGACGTAGCGTCGGTAGCCCACCCCGCATCGAATGGGCAAGTGGAAAGATCCAACGGATTAGTATTATCCGGGATAAAACCCCAGCTCATTGAGCCGCTGCAAAGATCCGCGGGGTGCTGGATAGAAGAACTACCAGCGGTACTGTGGAGTTTAAGAACAACTCCGAATCGATCAACAGGCTATACGCCGTTTTTTCTGGTATATAGGGCAGAAGCTGTATTACCAGCCGACATAGAGCATGATTCGCCTAGGGTCACCCAATACACAGAAGCCAAAGTGCAAGAAGCCCGGCAAAATGATGTTGATCTGCTGGAAGAAGCGAGAGAACTAGCACTGTCCAGATCCGCCATATATCAGCAAAATCTCCGATGCTATCATAGCCGGAAAGTGTGCCCCCGGGTCTTCCGGGAAGGCGATCTGGTGCTCCGGTTGGTACAACGTACTACTGGAATGCATAAATTATCCCCCCCATGGGAAGGGCCGTTCATCATGAGCAAAGCATTGCACAATGATTCTTACTATCTTATAGATGCAAAGCCACAGGAAAAGAACAAGGCGGACAGGTCCGGTGAGGAATCTAAACGTCCATGGAATGTAGCTCTCCTTCGTCCTTTCTACACTTAGCGAAGAAGTGTATGTATCCAGGTTATCTCATATGTCATTATGTATGTCGGAAATGAGCTTATCAATGAAATGTGGGCACCTCGAGCAGTAACTCGGGGACTGCCTCAATAATATTTGTGGTCTTTTGTTATTCGTGCGTCGGCTGGAATAGGTTATTCTACTTAGCTCGGATTAGTAGTGTGTGAGCACCAAAAACCCAACTCTTCGACTTGCTGCTGTCCAACAAGAATTGGCTTCATGGCAAGCAAGAGAACAAGTTTGGAATTGCGTAGCACATGAAAAACGACTAAGGAAAAGAATTTATTCGAGCCGACGTTTGTTTTCCGGACTAACCCTGTATTTATTTTTGAGCTAAGTCTAAAAGTTTCCCAGTATTGTTAAGACAATTTTTCAGGCTCGGGTTCGTAAGTTGTAAAACCGAATCAAGGTAGACACGATCCGAGCCAAAAGATTGAATGAACAAGAAAAAGAAACTCAGGGACTACACCCAAGTTAATCCGGCATAAGTACTCAGTAGCAAAATATCACATGTATTTGGAATACAATTCCACCCGGCATACCGGGGATCTCATGAATTTTCAAGTGTTTTTACTTAGGAGCAGCAGGAGGAAGTTCGGCATCATCGTCGCCCTCTTCGATATCCGAAGTAGTGTCCTCCTCGTCTTCACCCGAGTCATCTTCAATGTTCTCAACTTCCTCTTCGCCTGCGGCTTCCAGGAAGCTCGGACCCTCAGTCCATTCATGAATGGGGGCATATTCAATGAGGCTGTGGGCGCAAGCCTGGCACCGAGCTACCAACTCCGGGTCATCTGTCCATTTGGACCCGATGTGCAGGCGTGTGAGGAGTCTGAGATCTATCTTTTCGTACCACGTCAAAATGTGGTGAAGGACGGTATCGGCAGCAGCGCATCCAGCGGATTCTCGCTAGAGGTCGAGCTCGGTCTCAATTTCTGAAAGCCTTTCAGCGAGCTGCGTGACTCTCTCCGGAGCATCATCGGCGAGCCAGAAGGCGTTGAAGACCCGGACTGAAACATCGAGGAGGTCCCTGCCGTAGTTCTTGATAATTTCCACGCGAGATGACAGGCTGACCAACAGGTCCTCCATGTCCAAGGGAATGTTCGCACCCTCAGCAGCGACCGGAGTACCCCTTTCTCGGCGGAAATTGGCAACAGCAGCACTTGCAATGGTAGTACCCTCTGGAAAGTGGCCTGGGAAACAAGGCAAAGGACAAAGTTGAGAAAACAAGACATATGAAGTAACCCGGAGAAATAAGGCGGATAAAGGAAAAAAAGTTACGTGAGATGTGACTGTGAATCCGGGTCAACTCCTTGATGCAAGCATCACGCCTTTTCCGAAGCTGCTCGAGCTCAGCATTTGCCGACTCAAGTTTGACCTCGGCTTCCTAAAGAAACTCGTGATCCTTAGCACTTTGGAGTCTGAGGCGCTCGCGTTCTTCGATGTAGTCCTGGCCAACCCTTTTTAGCTCGGTTTGGTGCTGCGCCTTCATCTTAGCCATTTCAGCTTTGAGCTTGGCTATGTCATCATCTTTGGTCTAGAGAAGGGCGAGATCATCATCTTTCTTCTTCAGCTCGGCTTGGTGCTGTCCTGCTTGTTCGAGAAAATGCAGTATCATGTCAGGCACATGCACACTTTCTTCAAGCAATGCTGAAACCGTGTGTTGGCCCGGCAGAGCCGAGGTATGAATGTTTGCCGAGCCAAGGAGGTAAAATGATGAGAAGCACAGTAAGAACAGACAAGAAGGACGTACCCATGATCTTCTCCAGGTTCTTTCGCATTATTTTGTTTTCAGCTTCCACCCTAGCTGCGGAAACCGAACAATCAGATTAGTTTGGCAAGCGAAGTGGAAGGAAAATGAGGAAAGGAATGAGAAAGAAATTTACCCCTTTTCTCGTACTCAGCGATGAGTGCAGCCTGTTTCGTGCGAAGATTTTTGTGCGTATCCAACAAGCGCTGGAATTCGGCACTTCGGCGGTTGGTGGTCACCTAAAAATGATACGGAAACTTAAGTCAGCCTAGTGCATGTTCGAAGTATACTAAAATCTGGGCCAAGTGGAACTTAACCCAGCTCTAGGTGTGTGCATGTTCGAAGTGTACTAAAATCTGGGCCAAGTGGAACTTAACCCGGCTCTAGGTGTGTGCTTGTTCGAAGTGTACTAAAATTCGGGCCAAGTGGAACTTAACCCGGCTCTAGGTGTGTGAATGTTCGAAGTGTACTAAAATCCGGGCCAAGTGGAACTTAACCCGGCTCTAGGTGTGTGCATGTTCGAAGTTATCATGGAGCTACGTTAGTTCTATGAAAGAGCATCCGGCCGAGTAACAAGTTACTCCCCCGGAGGCTCGGGGACTAATGGTTATTATCTACAATTTGCAAAGGAGAAACGACGTACCTCCATCATTCGTCCAGCGAGGTTAATGGTCTTGGTGGCGGTATTCACCTGATCAGACTCGTGGACTACCTCGGCCTTGTTCCAGTTCATGACAAACTCCATCAGGCTCGGGGGGTACCGTTCACCTGTGGGCATATGAGGCGTCACCAAACCCTTAGCATGTGCTTCCTTCCTCTCCACCAAGGCAAGGGCGGGGCTAGTGTGCAGAACCAACTGCTGGGCCTCGGTTGGCTCGGCAGGCGCGTCCTTTGCTGCTGATGTCTTCTTGGGGAGCATGGACTCAAGGGTGCGTTGCCCAGGCTCGGCAGCACTGGGCCTGGCAGCGTCTTGAATCTTCTTGCCCTTGGCTTACTGGGAAGAAGAAGCCGTAGCAGCGGCTTTTCCCTGCCGAGGTTGAGAGGACTCGGAAGATGTAGAGGAACTGGGCGCTGGTACTTTCGTTGCTAGACCTTGTACCGGCGCTGATGTTTTCGCTGCCGAGGTTGGAGTTGGTGCTAGTTTGGCTGCTGGTACTGGAACAGATGCTGGAGTCAAAGTAGCCTTAGTGGCCGCTAGTTGTGATGTTGCCGAGGTAGTGGCTGCCGTTGTTTTGGCTGGGCCAGTTCCCCCCGCCCTAGGATGACCCGGAGCGGCCGCAGAGCTCTCCGGAATAAGGCTCAGCGGACGTGACTCGTCGTCACGACGGGGTGAAGGGCTGGCCCGAAGAGGTGATGAGATACTGGATCCACTTTGAGGGACCTCCACCGGAGCCCTGTGAAATCAAGTAATGTCAAAAGAAAAATTACGACGAAGTAAGGAAGAGCGAGTTACAGAAGAAAGAAGGACTTACGCATCCGAGGTTTCGGCTGCTCTGGGTTTCCGAGCCCTTCGTGCTAGGGCCTTCTTTCGCCTTTTAACGGGCTGGGAAGGTCCGGAGGAAGAGCTTGAGGAAGCCCCGCGCTTTTTCTTCGATGCCACCGGAACTGGCTCGTCCGTAGCAAGGGGAGGATCCTCATGGATATGACCACCGGAGTGAGCTGATGGCGGAAAGGCAAAAGAAAGGGGGACAGCCTCAAAGGGTTCAATTATCTCGATATCCGAGTAATCTTCATCATTGGGCTAATCTCTAGCAGAAGAGAAGTTACCCGTGGGTCGTTTCGTGGCATCGGTCATGGGGAGAAACATCTCTTGGTCCGGCTCCTCCACGTCCGAAGTCTCCCGGTCCGATGCCCACTTAAGGGTCGGATCGGTGCCGTCCTCGAGCGTCTACTGAAGGAATAGCTGAGGAAAAGAGTAAACAAACGAGTCAAAAATACAACAATAACAGACAAATGATTAGTCCGGGGTAAGTTTGCAACATGAAACTTACCATGGGAGGAAGCCGGTCACGGCAGAAATGCTCAATCCCCCAAGTCCAGTCAGAGGAGAAGTCCTTGTGAGTGGTGAAGAGAGCCTTAACCCGGCGGAAGATCTCCGTGTTGTTTAGTTCAAAAGATGAAGTCCGGTTGGGATCGCGGCCGTAGCTCATATGGCACACCTTGTGGGTGCGCTTCTGGAGAGAGGGGAGATTCGGTTGCGCACGAAAGTGATCATTGTATCCTCGTTGCGCAACCCGAGCTCCTTCAGCTCCGCGAACCTCTTATTCACTTGGTTGGCCAGGGCCGTAGGCTTCCTCAGAACGGCGTCCCACAGATCCATGTTCGGCGGACCCAGGGTATAGGGGAGCAACCGGATCAAATCTTCGGTGCCCGTGTTCCGGACGTAAAAGAATGTCCGGGCCCACCCCTTGCAGGATTCTAGCCCTGTGACCCGGGGGAAAACAGAGAACCTCCAGGGTGAAATGGAGGCCGCTCCGAACTGAGTGAGCCGCTTGTCCTCCGGATCAGTGTGAATGTTGGGAATAACGTTGCGGCGAAGGGCGAAAAACCGGATCCACAGCTCCTTGGTGGGCCATAATCCGGCGTAGCCCTCGATTGTAGAAGCGAAGGCAGAAAGAGAAGTAATAGCATTGGCTGGAAGATGGTGCGGCTGGAGATGGTAGGTGCTGAGCCAATCATGGAAGAAATCGCTCACCGGGAGTCCGAAGCCCCGTTGAAAATGAGACAGGAACACAACGAACTCCCCGGGATTGGCTGAAGGAGCTAGATCGGCGGAGGCGAGGCGAGCGGCGACGCCGGCTGGGATGCGTCTGGTCCGGTAGAGCCAGTCCAGATCATCCTGGCAGACCCAGGAGCCGGCCCATGCGCCGCGGTCCGCAGCAGCGGCGTCCTCCTCCATCTCTTGCTCAGCAATGGCGAGTTCTTCTTCCGCCATCTGCTCCTCAAAGCCCTCGCTGGCGCTAGAGGCGGCGGGGGACAGTGGCTTGGATTGGCGAGGACCCATAGCGGGAGATTGGCGTCGCAGTGACGGAGACGCAGAGGTGAAACGGAGAAGTGCGGCGGCGATGCTACTTTTTGGCAGTGCTGGCGGCGGCGTGGTCGCGAGGAAGACGAAGGGGAATAGTAGCGGGCAGAGGGGTGCGGAGGGGGAAAAATCCTAAGGGACGCACCCCTCCGCTATTTAACCACCCCCATCAGGGGTGAGTGGGATCACACCCTGTGGACCGGCCACACGCTGTGGCCGTGTATTACCCGCTCGGACCAATCAGTAAGGAGCCACACGGAAGGCCACAGGGTGCAGAGAGTCCTGTGACGTGACGCGCTGATGCGGTAAACGAGGAGGCAGGTGTGACGTGACCCGCGCACAGTGATAATTGACAATTACTGCGGCGGTTACTGTACCGTCCCTTAAAATAAGACAACATAATGATTACCCTTCACATGGGCTAGCGTACGAGAGAAGGAAGTAAGATCCGGATAGAGCTGTGGTAACCCGGCCGGCAAGTGAAAACTTGCAATGTGCGAAGGGAACGTAAATCCAAGCCGTCCAAGGTACAGACGTAACTCGGAAACAACGACAGGGGCACAAAATGGAACCTGGTGTGGCCTTAGCGGCCGGGGCGGCTAAGACCGCACCGGCTTCGGGGACTAATGTTGGGGGGATACCCCCGGGTAGGGTCACGCCGGGGTATAAAGTCCGAGTTAGCCGAGGTTCGGCAAGGCCAAAGCAGATGCTGGCCGGGTCACCTTAAGGCAGGCCGAATCACGGAGTAACCCGGACCTGGGGGCGTCCACCTAACTAGCCCTCATCCGACTTAAGCGGTAAGTCGGAAGTGTGTGTTTTGCCTGTATGCAAGAAAGGGTGTGGCCGGATGAACCATCATCCGGGTCGCAGCAAGCTTCTAGGAGAAGGAAGGAAACTCGCTGGTCAAAAGGAGCCCCGGTACGCACTGCCTGAGCGAAGCGAGCAAGGACAGGACCACCGGGGCGTGGCCGACAAGCATGACAACGCCCGTGTCAGCTGACGAGGGCGCCGCAGTGGCTAACGTAGCTAAAGCATGTGTGACGCGGGGGAAAAAGCACCCCGGTCGGTTTACCACTTTGGGTGGAGGCATATTCTTAGGAATATGCCTCCACGTATGCCCTAGGCAGAAACCGAGCCTCCCCTATAAAAGGGGGGCTAGGGCTTCAGTAGAAGGGGTTGGCTGTTTTTCTCTGGCCAATTCTGTTAAGGTCTAGGGTTTCGGGTGAGATCTGTGGGTGAGAGTAAGAGAGCTTCTTCTTCCTCCTCTCGCCAATACAGCTCTAGGAGCACTTGTAAGCTTGGAAGGAAATCAATACAAGTTCTTGTGTGGAGAATCACTTCACTATCCCTCCCTGGATTCACCTAGCATGTATTAATCCCCACCTTCAGCCTATACATGGCATCTTCCGTGACACCACCACGACATCTAGAGTCATTGCATGTGTGTTCTTCTCACAAACCACATATGGATCCACCAGAGTTCATTGCATGTCTGTTCTTTTCACAAACCACAGCTAGAGTCATTGCATGTGTGTTCTTTTCACAAACCACAGCTAGAGTCATTGCATGTGTGTTATTTTAACAAACCACATCTAGAGTCATTGCATGTGTGTTCTTTTCATTAACCACAGCTAGAGCCATTGCATGTTTGTTCTTTCCACAAACAACATAGTATCCACCAGTGTCATTGCATGTGTGTTCTTCTCATTAACCACAGCTAGAGCCATTGCATGTATGTTCTTTGCACAAACAACATATGGATCCACCAGTGTAATTGCATGTGTGTTCTTTTCACAAACTACAACCAGTATCATTGCATTTGTGTTCTTTCCACAAACCACATATGGATCCACCAGTGTCACCTTATGTGTGTTCTTCTCACAAACCACAGCCAGAGTCATTGCATGTCTGTTCTTTCCACAAACCACATATGGATCCACTAGTGTCACTGGATGTATGTTCTTGTCACAGACCACATAAGGATCCACCAGTGTCACTGGATGTGTGTTCTTTTCATGAACCACATCTAGAGTCATCGCATGAGTGTTCTTTTCATTAACCACATCAAGAGTCATTGCATGTGTGTTCTTCTCATAAACCACATATGGATCCACAAGACTTCATTGCATGTTTTGTTCTTTTCACAAACCACATATAGAGTAATTGCATGTCTATTCTTCTCACAAACTTTAGATGGATCCACCAGAGTTCATGGCATGTGTGTTCTTTTCATTAACCACATCTAGAGTCATTGCATGTCTGTTCTTCTCACAAACCACATAAGGATCTACCAGAGTTATTGCATGTGTGTTCTTTTCACAAACCATAGCTAGAGTCATTGCTTGTGTGTTCTTTTCACAAACCACATATATAGTCATTGGATGAGTGTTCTTCTCACAAACCATAGCTAAATTTCATTGCATGTGTGTTCTTTTCACAAACCACATCTAGAGTCATTGCATGTCTCTTCTTTTCACAAACCGCACATGGATCCGATAGTGTCATTACATGTGTGTTCTTTTCACAAACCACATCTAGAGCCATTACATGTGTGTTCTTCTTATTAACCACAGCTAGAGCCATTGCATGTGCGTTCTTTTCACAAACCACATATGGATCCACCAGTGTGATTGCATGTGTGTTCTTTTCATTAACCACAACTAGAGTCATTGCATGTCTGTTCTTTTCACAAACCACATATGGATCCACCAGTATGATTGCATCTGTGTTCTTTTCACAAACCATAGCCAGTGTCATTGCATGTGTGTTCTATTCATTAACCACATCTAGAGTCATTGCATGTGTGTTCTTCTCACAAACCACATATGGATCCACCAGAGTTCATTGCATGTCTGTTCAGTTCACAAACCACATATAGAGTCATTGCATGTCTGTTCTTCTCACAAACGACATATGGATCCACCAGAGTTCATTGCATGTGTGTTCTTTTCATTAACCACAGCTAGAGTCATTGCATGTCTGTTCTTCTCACAAACCACATAAGCATCCACAAGAGTCATTCCATGTGTTTTTTTCACAAACCACAACTACAGTTATTGCATCTTTGTTGTTTACACAAACCACATCTAGAGTCATTGCATGTGTGTTCTTCTCAAAAACCATAACTAGAGTCATTGCATGTATGTTCTTCTCACAAACCGCATCTAGTGTCATTGCATGTCTCTTCTTTTCATTAACCACAGCTAGAGTCATTGCATGTGTATTCTTTTCATTAACCACATCTAGAGTTCATTGCATGTGCGTTGTTTTCACAAACCCTAGCTAGATTCATTGCATGTCTGTTCTTTTCACAAACCACATATGGATCCACCAATGTCATTGCATGTGTGTTCTATTCACAAACAACAGTTAGAGTCATTGCATACCTATTCTTTTCATTAACCACATTTAGAGTCATTGCATGTGTGTTCTTCTCACAAACCACAACTAGAGTCATTGCATGTGTGTTCTTCTAACAAACCACATCTATAGTCATTGCATGTGCGTTCTTCTCACAAACCACATATGGATCCACCAGAGTTCATTGCATGTCTGTTCTTTTCACGAACCACAGCTAGAGTCGTTGCATGTCTATTCTTCTCACAAACCACATATAGATCCACTAGCGTTCATTGCATGTGTGTTCTTTTCACAAACCACATCTACAGTCATTGAATGTCTGTTCTTTTCACAAACCACACATGGATCCACCAGTGTCATTGCATGTCTATTAATCTCACAAACCATATCTAGAGTCATTGCATGTGTGTTCTTTTCACAAACCACATATGGATCCACCAGTGTGATTGCATGTGTGCTCTTTTCACAAACCACATCTAGAGTCATTGCATGTGTGTTCTTTTCACAAACCACATATGGATCCACCAATGTGATTGCATCTGTGTTCTTTTCATTAACTACAACTAGAGTCATTGCATGTCTGTTCTTTTCAGAAACCACATAAGGATCCACCAGTGTCATTGCGTGTGTGTTCTTTTCACAAACCACAGCTACAGTCATTGCATGTATGTTATTTTCATTAACCACATCTAGAGTCATTGCATGTGTGTTCTTCTCACAAACCACATATGGATCCACCAGAGTTCATTGCATGTCTGTTCTTTTCATTAACCACAGCTAGAGTCATTGCATATGTGTTCTTTCCACAAACCACAGCTAGAGCCATTGCATGTCTGTTCTTTCCACAAACCACATATGGATCCACCAGTGTGATTGCATGTGTGTTCTTTTCACAAGCCACAACCAGTGTCATGTCTGTTCTTTTCACAAACCACATATGGATCCACGAGTGTCATTACATGTGTGTTCTTTTCACAAACCACAACTAGAGTCATTCCATATGTGTTCTTTTCATGAATCACATCTAGATTCATTAAATGTGTGTTCTTCTCACAAACAACATATGGATCCACCAGAGTTAATTGCATGTCTGTTCTTATCACAAACCACATCTAGATTCATTGCATGTCTGTTCTTCTCACAAACCACATATAGATCCACCAGAGTTCATTGCATGTGTTCTCTTTTCACAAACCACAGCTAGAGTCATTGCATGTCTATTCTTCTCACAAACCACACAAGGATCCACTAGAGTCATTGCATGTGTATTCTTTTCACAAACCGTAGCCAGAGTCATTGCATGTGTGTTCATTTCACAAACCACATCTAGAGTCTTTGCATGTGTGTTCCTCTCACAAACCCCAGCTAGCTTCATTCCATGTATGTTCTTTAAATAAACCACATAAGGATCCACGAGAGTCATTGCATATCTGTTCTTTTCACAAACCACAGCTAGTCATTGCATGTCTATTCTTCTCACAAACCACATCTAGAGTCATTGCGTGTGTGTTATTTTCATTAACCACAGCTAGAGTCAATGCATGTGTGTTCTTTTCACAAACCACAGCTTGAGTCATTGCATGTGTGTTCTTTTCAGAAACCACATCTAGAGTCATTGCATGTGTGTTCTTCTCACAAACCCCATATGGATCCACCAGAGTTCATTGCATGTCTGTTCTTTTCACAAACCATAACTAGAGTCATTGCATTTCTGTTCTTCTCACAAACCACACATGGATCCACCAATGTCATTGCATGTGTGTTCTTTTCACAAACCGCATCTAGAGTCATTGGATGTATGTTCTTTTCACAAACCACATATTGATCCACCAGTGTCATTGCATGTGTGTTCTTTTCATAAACCACATCTAGAGTCATTGCATGTCTGTTCTTCTCACAAACCACATATGGATCCACCAGAGTTCATTGCATGTGTGTTCTTTTCACAAAGCACAGCTAGAGTCATTGCAAGTCTGTTCTTCTCAGAAACCACACAAGGATCAACCAGAGTCAATGCATGTGTGTTCTTTTCACAAACCACAGCTAGAGTCATTCCATTTGTGTTCTTTTTAGAAACCACATCTAGAGTCATTGCATGTGTGTTCTACTCACAAACCACATATGGATCTGCGAGAGTTCATTGCATGTCTGTTCTCTTCACAAACCACAGCTAGAGTCATTCCATGTGTGTTCTTTTCACAAACCACAGCTAGAGTCATTGCATGTGTGTTCTTTTCACAAACCACATCTAGAGTCATTGCATGTGTGTTCTTTTCATTAACCACGGCTAGAGCCATTGCATGTCTGTTCTTTCCACAAACAACATACGTATCCACCAGTGTCATTGCATGTGTGTTCTTCTCATTAACCACAGCTAGATCCATTGCATGTATGCTCTTTCCACAAACAACATATGGATCCACCAGTGTGATTGCATGTGTGTTCTTTTAACAAACTACAGCCAGTGTCATTGCATTTGTGTTCTTGCCACAAACCACATGTGGATCTACCAATGTCACCTTATGTGTGTTCTTCTCACAAACCACAGCCAAAGTATTGCATGTCTATTCTTTCCACAAACCACATATGGATCCACTATTGTCACTGGATGTATGTTCTTGTCACAGACCACATAGGGATCCACCAGTGTGACTGGATGTGTGTTCTTTTCATGAACCACATCTAGAGTCATTGCATGAGTGTTCTTTTCATTAACCACATCAAGAGTCATTGCATGTGTGTTCTTCTCACAAACCACATATGGATCCACCAGAGTTCATTGCATGTGTGTTCTTTTCACAAACCACATCTAGAGTAATTGCATGTCTATTCTTCTCACAAACCACAGATGAATCCACTAGAGTTCATTGCATGTGTGTTATTTTCATTAACCAAAGCTAGAGTCATTGCATGTTTGTTCTTGTCACAAACCACATCAGGATCAACCAGAATCATTGCATGTGTGTTCTTTTCACAAACCACAGCTAGAGTCATTGCATGTGTGTTCTTTTGACAAACCACATCTATAGTCATTGCATGTGTGTTCTTCTCACAAACCATAGCTAGAGTTCATTGCATGTGTGTTCTTTTCACAAACCACATCTAGAGTCATTGCATGTATGTTCTTTTCACAAACCACACATGGATCCAACAGTGTCATTACATGTGTGTTCTTTTCACAAACCACATCTAGAGGCATTGCATGTGTGTTCTTTTCACAAACCACACATGGATCCACCAGTGTGATTGCATGTGTGTTCTTTTCACAAACCACAGCTAGATTCATTGCATGTGTGTTCTTTCACAAACCACATATGGATCAACTAGTGTGATTGCATGTGTGTTCTTTTCATTAACTACAGCTAGAGTCATTGCATGTATGTTCTTTTCACAAACCACATATGGATCCACCAGTGTCATTACATGTGTGTTCTTTTCACAAACCACACCTAGAGTCATTGGATATGTGTTCTTTTCATTAACCACATCTAGAGTCATTAAATGTGTGTTCTTCTCACAAACCACATATGGATCCACCAGAGTTCATTGCATGATTGTTCTTTTCACAAACCACATATAGATTCATTGCATGTCTGTTCTTCCCACGAACCACATATGGATCCACCAGAGTTCATCGCATGTGTGTTCTTTTCACAAACCACAGCTAGAGTCATTGCATGTCTGGTCTTCTCACAAACCACACAAGGATCCACTAGATTCATTGCATATGTGTTATTTTCACAAACCACACCTAGAGTCATTGCATGTGTGTTGTTTTCACAAACCACATCTAGAGTCATTGCATGTGTGTTCTTCTCACAAACCCCAGCTAGAGTCATTGCATGTATGTTCTTTCAATAAACCACATAAGGATCCACCAGAGTCATTGCATATCTGTTCTTTTCACAAACCACAGCTAGAGTCATTGCATGTCTGTTCTTCTCACAAACCACATCTAGATTCATTGCATGTGTGTTCTTTTCATTAACCACAACTAGAGTCAATGCATGTGTGTTCTTTTCACAAACCATAGCTTGAGTCATTGCATGTGTGTTCTTTTCAGAAACCACATCTAGAGTCATTGCATGTGTGTTCTTCTCACAAACCACATATGGATCCACCAGAGTTCATTGCATGTCTGTTCTTTTCACAAACCACAGCTAGAGTCATTGCATGTGTGTTCTTTTCACAAACCATAGCTAGAGTCATTGCATGTGTGTTCTTTTCACAAACCACAGCTAGAGTCATTGCATGTGTGTTCTTTTCATTAACCACATCTAGAGTCATTGCATGCGTGTTCTTATCACACACCACATATGGATCCACCAGAGTTCATTGCATGTCTGTACATTTCACAAACCACAGCTAGAGTCATTGCATGTATGTTCTTTTCAAAAACCACAGCTAGAGTCATTGCATGTGTGTTCTTTTCACAAACCACATCTAGAGTCACTGAATGTGTGTTCTTTTCATTAACCACAGCTAGAGCCATTGCATGTCTTTTCTTTCCACAAACAACTTATGCATGCACCAATGTCATTGCATGTGTGTTCTTCTCATTAACCACAGCTAGAGCCATTGCATGTCTGTTCTTTCCACAAACAACATATGTATCCACCAGTGTCAATTCATGTGTGTTCTTCTCATTAACCACAGCTAGAGCCATTGCATGTATGTTCTTTCCACAAACAACATATGGATCCACCAGTGTGATTGCATGTGTATTCTTTTCACAAACTACAGCCAGTGTCATTGCATTTGTGTTCTTTCCACAAACCACATATGGATCCACCAGAGTTCATTGCATGTATGTTCTTTTCATTAACCACAGCTAGAGTCATTGCATGTCTGTTCTTCTCACAAACCACATAAGGATCCACAAGAGTCATTCCATGTGTTTTTTTTCACAAACCACAACTACAGTTATTGCATGTGTATTCTTTACACAAACCACATCTAGAGTCATTGCATGTGTGTTCTTCTCACAAACCATAACTAGAGTCATTGCATGTATGTTCTTCTCACAAACCGCATCTAGTGTCATTGCATGTCTCTTCTTTTCATTAACCACAGCTAGAGTCATTGCATGTGTATTTTTTCATTAACCACATCTAGAGTTCATTGCATGTGCGTACTTATCACAAACCCTAGCTAGATTCATTGCATGTCTGTTCTTTTCACAAACCAAATATGGATCCACCAGTGTCATTGCATGTGTGTTCTATTCACAAACAACAGTTAGAGTCATTGCATACGTGTTCTTTTCATTAACAACAACTAGACTTGTTGCATGTCTGTTCTTGTCACAAACCACACATGGATCCACCAGTGTCATTGCATGTCTATTATTCTCACAAACCATATCTAGAATCATTGCATGTGTGTTCTTTTCACAAACCACATATGGATCCACCAGTGTGATTGCATGTGTGCTCTTTTCACAAACCACATCTAGATTCATTGCATGTGTGTTCTTTTCACAAACCACATATGGATCCACCAATGTGATTGCATCTGTGTTCTTTTCATTAACCACAGCTAGAGTTGTTGCATGTCTGTTCTTATCACAAACCACATATGTATCCACCATTGTCATTGCATGTGTGTTATTTTCACAAACCACAGCTAGAGTCATTGCATGTGTGTTATTTTCATTAACCACATCTAGAGTCATTGCATGTGTGTTCTTCTCACAAACCACATATGGATCCACCAGAGTTCATTGCATGTATGTTCTTTTCACAAACCACAGCTAGAGTCATTGCAGATGTGTTCTTTTCATAAACCACAGCTAGAGTCATTGCATGTGTGTTCTTTTCACAAACCACATCAAGAGTCATTGCATGTGTGTTCTTTTCATTAACCACACCTAGAGCCATTGCATGTCTGTTCTTTCAACAAACAACATATGGATCCACCAGTGTGATTGCATGTGTGTTCTTTTCACAAGCCACAACCAGTGTCATGTCTGTTGTTTCACAAACCACATATGGATCCACCAGTGTCATTACATGTGTGATCTTCTCACAAACCACAACTACAGTCATTCCATATGTGTTTTTTTCATTAACCACATCTAGATTCATTAAATGTGTATTCTTCTCACAAACAACATATGGATCCACCAGAGTTAATTGCATGTCTGTTCTTTTCACAAACCACATCTAGATTCATTGCATGTCCGTTCTTCTCACAAACCACATATAGATCCACCAGAGTTCATTGCATGTGTACTCTTTTCACAAACCAGAGCTAGAGTCATTGCATGGCTGTTCTTCTCACAAACCACACAAGGATCCACTAGAGTCATTGCATGTGTGTTCTTTTCACAAACCTTAGCTAGAGTCATTGCATGTGTGTTCTTTTCACAAACCACATCTAGAGTCATTGCATGTGGGTTCCTCTCACAAACCCCAGCTAGAGTCATTGCATGTATGTTCTTTCAATAAACCACATAAGGATCCACCAGAGTCATTCCATATCTGTTCTTTTCACAAACCAGAGCTAGAGTCATTGCATGTCTATTCTTCTCACAAACCACATCTAGAGTCATTGCGTGTGTGTTATTTCATTAACCACAGCTAGAGTCAATGCATGTGTGTTCTTTTCACTAAACACAGCTTGAGTCATTGGCATGTGTGTTCTTTTCAGAAACCA
>OU342741.1:299702360-299816126 GCA_910589775.1 Avena eriantha | reverse complement strand
TGTGTTCTTCTCACAAACCACATATGGATCCAGCAGAGTTCATTGCATGTCTGTTCTTGTCACAAACCACAGCTAGAGTCATTGCATGTGTGTTCTTTTCAGAAACCACAGCTAGAGTCATTGCATGTGTTTTCTTTTCACAAACCACATCTAGAGTCATTGCATGTGTGTTCTTTTCATTAACCACAGCTAGAGCTACTGCATGTCTGTTCTTTCCACAAACAACATATGGATCCACCAGTGTTATTGCATGTGTGTTCTTCTCATTAACCACAGCTAGAGCCATTGCATGTATGTTCTTTCCACAAACAACATATGGATCCACCAGTGTAATTGCATGTGTGTTCTTTTCACAAACTAGAGCCTGTGTCATTGCATTTGTGTTCTTCTCACAAACCACAGCCAGAGTCATTGCATGTCTGTTCTTTTCACAAACCACATATGGATCCACTAGTGTCATTGGATGTATGTTCTGGTCACAGACCACATAAGGATCCACCAGTGTCACTGGATGTGTGTTGCTTTCACGAACCACATCTAGAGTCATTGCATGAGTGTTCTTTTCATTAACCACATCAAGAGTCATTGCATGTGTGTTCTTCTCACAAACCACATATGCATCCACCAGAGTTCATTGGATGTCTGTTCTTTTCACAAACCACATCTAGAGTAATTGCATGTCTATTCTTCTCACAAACCACAGATGGATCCACCAGAGTGCATTGCATGTGTGTTCTTTTCATTAACCACAACTAGAGTCATTGCATGTTTATCTCACAAACCACATAAGGATCTACCAAAGTTGTTGCATGTGTGTTATTTTCACAAACCACAGCTAGAGTCATTGCATGTGTGTTCTTTTCACAAACCACATCTATAGTCATCGCATGTGTGTTCTTCTCACAAACCTTAGCTAGAGTTCATTGCATGTATGTTCTTTGCACAAACCACATCTAGAGTCATTGCATGTCTGTTCTTTTCAAAAACCACACATGGATCTAACAGTGGCATTACATGTGTGTTCGTTTCACAAACCACATCTAGAGCCATTGCATGTGTGTTCTTTTCACAAACCACATATGGATCCACCAGTGTGATTGCATGTGTGTTCTTTTGAGAAACCACGGCTAGATTCATTGCATGTGTGTTCTTTTCACAAACCACATATGGATCAACCAGTGTGATTGCATGTGTGTTCTTTTCATTAACCACAGCTAGAGTCATTGCATGTCTGTTCTTTTGACAAACCACATATGGATCCACCAGTGTCATTACATGTCTGTTCTTTTCACAAACCACAACTACAGTCATTGCATATGTGTTCTTTTCATTAACCACATCTAGAGTCATTAAATGTGTGTTCTTCTCACAAACCACATATGGATCCACCAGAGTTCATTGCATGTCTGTTCTTTTCACAAACCACATCTAGATTAATTGCATGTATGTTCTTCTCACAAACCACATATGGATCCAGCAGAGTTCATTGCATGTATGTTCCTTTCATAAACCACAGCTAGAGTCATTGCATGTCTGTTCTTCTCACAAACCACACAAGGATCCACCAGAGTCATTGCATGTGTGTTCTTTTCACAAACCACAGCTAGAGTCATTGCATGTGTGTTCTTTTCATAAATAAAATCTAGAGCCATTGCATGTGTGTTCTTCTCACAAAGCCCAGCTAGAGTCATTGCATGTATGTTCTTTCAATAAACCACATAAGGATCCACCAGAGTCATTGGATATCTGTTCTTTTCACAAACCACAGCTAGAGTCATTGCATGTCTGTTCTTCTCACAAACCACATCTAGAGTCATTGTATGTGTGTTCTTTTCATTAACCACAGCTAGAGTCATTGCATGTGTGTTCTTTTCATTAACCACATCTAGAGTTCATTACATGTGTGTTCTTTCATTAAGCATAGCTAGAGTCATTGCATGCGTATTCTTTTCGCAAACCATATATGGATCCACTAGTGTCATTGGATGTGTGTTCTTTTCACAAACCACAGCTAGAGTCATTGCATGTGTGTTCTTTTCGTTAACCACATCTAGAGTCATTACATGTGTGTTATTTTCACAAACCACATCTAGAGTCATTGCATGTGTGTTCTTTTCATTAACCACAGCTAGAGCCATTGCATGTCTGTTCTTTCCACAAACAACATATGTATCCACTATGGTCATTGCATGTGTGTTCTTCTCATTAACCACAACTAGAGCCATTGCATGTATGTTCTTTCCACAAACAACATATGGATCCACCAGTGTGATTGCATGTGTGTTCTTTTCACAAACTACAGCAAGTGTCATTGCATTTGTGTTCTTTCCACAAACGACATATGGATGCACAAGTGTCACCTTATGTGTGTTCTTCTCACGAACCACAGCCAGAGTCATTGCATGTCTATTCTTTCCACAAACCACATATGGATCCACTAGTGTCATTGGATGTATGTTCTTGTCACAGACCACATAAGGATCCACCGGTGTCATTGGATTTGTGTTCTTTTCATGAACCACATCTAGAGTCATTGCATGAGTGTTCTTTTCATTAAGCACATCAAGAGTCATTGCATGTGTGTTCTTCTGACAAACCACATATGGATCAACCAGAGTTCATTGCATGTCTGTTCTTTTGACAAACCACATCTAGATTAATTGCATGTCTATTCTTCTCACAAACCATAGATGGATCCATCAGAGTTCATTTCATGTGTGTTCTTTTCATTAACCACAGCTAGAGTCATTGCATGTGTGTTCTTTTCACAAACCACAGCTAGAGTCATTGCATGTGTGTTCTTTTTCACAAACCACACCTAGAGTCATTGCATGTGTGTTCTTTTCATTAACCACATCAAGAGTCATTGCATGTGTGTTCTTCTCACAAACCACATATGCATCTACCAGAGTTCATTGGATGTCTGTTCTTTTCACAAACCACATCTAGAGTAATTGCATGTCTATTCTTCTCACAAACCACAGATGGATCCACTAGAGTGCATTGCATGTGTGTTCTTTTCATTAACCACAACTAGAGTCATTGCATGTTTGTCTCACAAACCACATAAGGATCTACCAAAGTTGTTGCATGTGTGTTATTTTCACAAACCACAGCTAGAGTCATTGCATGTGTGTTCTTTTCACAAACCACATCTATAGTCATCTCATGTGTGTTCTTCTCACAAACCTTAGCTAGAGTTCATTGCATGTATGTTCTTTGCACAAACCACATCTAGAGTCATTGCATGTCTTTTCTTTTCACAAACCACACATGGATCTAACAGTTGCATTACATGTGTGTTCGTTTCACAAACCACATCTAGAGCCATTGCATGTGTGTTCTTTTAACAAACCACATATGGATCCACCAGTGTGATTGCATGTGTGTTCTTTTGAGAAACCACGGCTAGATTCATTGCATGTGTGTTCTTTTCACAAACCACATATGGATCAACCAGTGTGATTGCATGTGTGTTCTTTTCATTAACCACAGCTAGAGTCATTGCATGTCTGTTCTTTTGACAAACCACATATGGATCCACCAGTGTCATTACATGTCTGTTCTTTTCACAAACCACAACTACAGTCATTGCATATGTGTTCTTTTCATTAACCAATCTAGAGTCATTAAATGTGTGTTCTTCTCACAAACCACATATGGATCCACCAGAGTTCATTGCATGTCTGTTCTTTTCACAAACCACATCTAGATTGATTGCATGTATGTTCTTCTCACAAACCACATATGGATCCACCAGAGTTCATTGCATGTGTGTTCTTTTCATAAACCACAGCTAGAGTCATTGCATGTCTGTTCTTCTCACAAACCACACAAGGATCCACGAGAGTCATTGCATGTGTGTTCTTTTCACAAACCACAGCTAGAGTCATTGCATGCGTGTTCTTTTCATAAATAAAATCTAGAGCCATTGCATGTGTGTTCTTCTCACAAAGCCCAGCTAGAGTCATTGCATGTATGTTCTTTCAATAAACCACATAAGGATCCACCAGAGTCATTGGATATCTGTTCTTTTCACAAACCACAGCTAGAGTCATTGCATGTCTGTTCTTCTCACAAACCACATCTAGAGTCATTGTATGTGTGTTCTTTTCATTAACCACAGCTAGAGTCATTGCATGTGTGTTATTTTCATTAACCACATCTAGAGTTCATTACATGTGTGTTCTTTCATTAAGCATAGCTAGAGTCATTGCATGTGTATTCTTTTCGCAAACCATATATGGATCCACTAGTGTCATTGTATGTGTGTTCTTTTCACAAACCACAGCTAGAGTCATTGCATGTGTGTTCTTTTCGTTAACCACATCTAGAGTCATTGCATGTGTGTTATTTTCACAAACCACATCTAGAGTCATTGCATGTGTGTTCTTTTCATTAACCACTGCTAGAGCCATTGCATGTCTGTTCTTTCCACAAACAACATATGTATCCACTATGGTCATTGCATGTGTGTTCTTCTCATTAACCACAACTAGAGCCATTGCATGTATGTTCTTTCCACAAACAACATATGGATCCACCAGTGTGATTGCATGTGTGTTCTTTTCACAAACTACAGCAAGTGTCATTGCATTTGTGTTCTTTCCACAAACGACATATGGATGCACAAGTGTCACCTTATGTGTGTTCTTCTCACGAACCACAGCCAGAGTCATTGCATGTCTATTCTTTCCACAAACCACATATGGATCCACTAGTGTCATTGGATCTATGTTCTTGTCATAGACCACATAAGGATCCACCGGTGTCATTGGATTTGTGTTCTTTTCATGAACCACATCTAGAGTCATTGCATGAGTGTTCTTTTCATTAAGCACATCAAGAGTCATTGCATGTGTGTTCTTCTGACAAACCACATATGGATCAACCAGAGTTCATTGCATGTCTGTTCTTTTGACAAACCACATCTAGATTAATTGCATGTCTATTCTTCTCACAAACCATAGATGGATCCATCAGAGTTCATTTCATGTGTGTTCTTTTCATTAACCACAGCTAGAGTCATTGCATGTGTGTTCTTTTCACAAACCACAGCTAGAGTCATTGCATGTGTGTTCTTTTTCACAAACCACACCTAGAGTCATTGCATGTGTGTTCTTTTAACAAACCACATCTAGAGTCATTGCATGTGTGTTCTTTTCATTAACCATAGCTAGAGCCATTGCATGTATGTTCTTTCCACAAACAACATATGGATCCACCAGTGTGATTGCATGTTTGTTTTTTCACAAACTACAGCCAGTGTCATTGCATTTGTGTTCTTTCCACAAACCACATATGGATGCACTAGTGTCACCTTATGTGTGTTCTTCCCACAAACCACAGCCAGAGTCATTGCATTCCTGTTCTTTCCACAAACCACATATGGATCCACTAGTGTCATTGGATGTATGTTCTTGTCACAGACCACATAAGGATCCACCAGTGTCATTGGATTTGTGTTCTTTTGATGAACCACATCTAGAGTCATTGCATGAGTGTTCTTTTCATTAACCACAACAAGAGTCATTGCATGTGTGTTCTTCTGACAAACCACATATGGATCCACCAGAGTTCATTGCATGTCTGTTCTTTTGACACACCACATCTAGAGTAATTGCATGTCTATTCTTCTCATAAACCACAAATGGATCCATCAGAGTTCATTGCATGTGTGTTCTTTTCATTAACCACAGCTAGAGTCATTGCATGTCTGTTCTTCTCACAAACCACATAAGGATCCACCAGAGTCATTGCATGTGTGTTCTTTTCACAAACCACAGCTAGAGTCATTGCATGTGTGTTTTTTTACAAACCACATCTATAGTCATTGCATGCGTGTTCTTCTCACAAACCACAGCTAGAGTTCATTGCATGTGTGTTCTTTACACAAACCACATATATAGTCATTGCAGGTCTCTTCTTTTCACAAACCACACATGGATACAACAGTGTCATTACATGTGTGTTCTTTTCACAAACCACATCTAGAGCCATTGCATGTGTGTTCTTTTCACAAACCACATATGGATCCACCAGTGTGATTGCATGTGTGTTCTTTTCACAAACCACATATGGATCCACCAGTGTGATTGCATGTGTGTTCTTTTCAGAAACCACAGCTAGATTTATTGCATGTGTGTTCTTTTCACAAACCACATATGGATCCAGCAGTGTGATTGCATGAGTGTTCCTTTCATTAACCACAACTAGAGTCATTGCATCTCTATTCTTTTCACAAACCACACATGGATCCACCAGTGTCATTACATGTGTGTTCTTTTCACAAACTACAGCTAGTCATTGCATATGTGTTCTTTTCATTAACCACATCTAGAGTCAGTAAATGTGTGTTCTTTTCACAAACCACATCTAGATTCATTGCATGTCTGTTCTTCTCACAAACCACATATGGATCCACTAGAGTTCATTGCATGTGTGTTCTTTTCACAAACCACGGCTAGAGTCATTGCATGTTTGTTCTTCTCACAAACCACACAAGGATCCACTAGAGTCATTGCATGTGTGTTATTTTCACAAACCACAGCTAGAGTCATTGCAGGTGTGTTCTTCTCACAAACCCCAGCTAGAGTCATTGCACGTATTTTCTTTCAATAAACCACATAAGGATCCACCAGAGTCATTGCATATCTGTTCTTTTCACAAACCACAGCTGGAGTTATTGCATGTCTATTCTTCTCACAAACCACATCTAGAGTCAATGCGTGTGTGTTATTTATTAACCACAGCTAGGGTCAATGCATGTGTGTTCTTTTCACAAACCACAGCTTGAGTCATTGCATGTGTGTTCTTTTCAGAAACCACATCTGGAGTCATTGCATGTGTGTTCTTCTCAGAAACCACATATGGATCTACCAAAGTTCATTGCATGTCTATTCTTTTCACAAACCACATCTAGATTCATTGCATGTCTGTTCTTCTCAGAAACCAGATATGGATCCACAAGAGTTCATTGCATGTGTGTTCTTTTCACAAACCACAGCTAGAGTCATTGCATGTCTGTTCTTCTCACAAACCACACAAGGATCCACCAGAGTCATTGCATGTGTGTTCTTTTCACAAACCACAACTAGAGTGATTTCATGTGTATTCTTTTCCCAAACCACATCTAGAGTCATTGCATGTGTGTTCTTCTCACAAACCCCAGCTAGAGTCATTGCATGTATGTTCTTTCAATAAACCACATAAGGATCTACCAGAGTCATTGCATATCTGTTCTTTTCACAAACCACAGCTAGAGTCATTGCATGTCTGTTCTTCTCACAAAAAACATCTAGAGTCATTGCATGTGTGTTCTTTTCATTAACCACAGCTAGAGTCATTGCATGTGAGTTCTTTTCATTAACCACATCTAGAGTTCATTGCATGTGTGTTCTTTTCATTAACCAAGGCTCGAGCCATTGAATGTTTGTTCTTTCCACAAACAACATATGTATCCACCAGTGTCATTGCATGTGTGTTCTTCTCATTAACCACAGTAGAGCCATTGCATGTATGTTCTTTCCACAAATAACATATGGATCCACCAGTGTCACCTTATGTGTGTTCTTCTCACAAACCACAACCAGAGTTATTGCATGTCTGTTCTTTCCACAAAACACATATGGATCCGCTAGTGTCATCGGATTTATGTTCTTGTCACAAACCACATAAGGATCCAGCAGTGTCATTGGATGTGTGTTCTTTTCATGAACCACATCTAGAGTCATTGCATGAGTGTTCTTTTCATTAACCACATCAAGAGTCATTGCATGCGTGTTCTTCTCACAAACCACATATGGATCCACGAGAGTTCATTGCATGTCTGTTCTTTTCACAAACCACATCTAGAGTAATTGTATGTCTATTCTTGTCACAAACCACAGATGGATCCACTAGAGTTCATTGCATCTGTGTTCTTTTCATTAACCATAGCTAGAGTCATTGCATGTCTGTTCTTCTCACAAACCACACAAGGATGCACCAGAGTCATTGCATTTGTGTTCTTTTCACAAACCACAGCTAGAGTCATTGCATGTGTGTTCTTTTCACAAATAATCTATAGTAATTGCATGTGTGTTCTTCTCACAAACCACAGCTAGAGTTCATTGCATATGTGTTCTTTTCACAAACCACATCTAGAGTCATTGCATGTCTATTCTTTTCACGAACCACACATGGATCCAACAGTGTCATTACATGTGTGTTCTTTTCACAAACCACATCTAGAGCCATTGCATGTGTGTTCTTTTCAAAAACCACACACGGATCCACCAGTGTGATTGCATGAGTGTTCTTTTCACAAACCACAGCTAGATTCGTTGCATGTGATTTCTTTTCACAAACCAAATATGGATCCAACAGTGTGATTGCATGTGTGTTCTTTTCATTAACCACAGCGAAAGTCATTGCATGTCTGTTCTTTTCACAAACCACAGCTAGAGTCATTGCATATGTGTTCTTTTCATTAACCACATCTAGAGTCATTAAATGTGTGTTCTTCTCACAAACCACATATGGATCCACTAGAGTTCATTGTATGTCTGTTCTTTTCACAAACCACATGTAGATTCTTTTCATGTCTGTTCTTCTCAGAAACCACATATGGATCCACCAGAGTTCATTGCATGTGTGTTCTTTTCATTAACTATAGCTAGAGTCATTCATGTGTGTTCTTTTCATTAACCACATCTAGAGTTCATTACCTGTGTGTTCTTTCCATTAACCACAGCTAGAGTCATTGCATGTCTGTTCTTTCCACAAACCACATATGGATCCACTAGTGTCATTGCATGTGTGTTCTTTTCACAAACCACAGCTAGAGTCATTGCATGTGTGTTCTTTTCATTAACCACATCTAGAGTCATTGCATGCGTGTTCTTATCACAAACCACATATGGATCCACCAGAGTTCATTGCATGTCTGTTCTTTTCACAAACCACAGCTAGAGTCATTTCATGTGTGTTCTTTTCACAAACCACAGCTAGAGTCATTGCATGTGTGTTCTTTTCACAAATCACATCTAGAGTCACTGCATGCGTGTTGTTTTCATTAACCACAGCTAGAGCCATTGCATGTCTGTTCTTTCCGCAAAAAACATATGGATCCACCAGTGTGATTTCATGTGTGTTATTTTCACAAACCACATATGGATCCACCAGTGTGATTGCACATGTGTTCTTTTCATTAACTACAGCTAGAGTCATTGCATGTCTGTTCTTTTCACAAACCACATATGGATCCACCAGTGTCTTTGCGTGTGTGTTCTTTTCACAAACCACAGCTACAGTCATTGCATGTGTGTTGTTTTCATTAACCACATCTAGAGTCATTGCATGCGTGTTCTTCTCACAAACCACATATGGATCCACCAGAGTTCATTGCATGTCTATTCTTTTCACAAACCACAGCTAGAGTCATTGCATGTGTGTTCTTTTCACAAACCACAACTAGAGTCATTGCATGTGTGTTCTTTTCACAAAGCACATCTAGAGTCACTGCATGTGTGTTATTTTCATTAACCATAGCTAGAGCAATTTCATGTCTGTTCTTTCCACAAACAACATATGTATCCAACAGTGTCATTGCTTGTGTGTTCTTATCATTAACCACAGCAAGAGTCATTGCATGTCTATTCTTTCCACAAACAACATATGGATCCACCAGTGTGATTGCATGTGTGTTCTTTTCATTAACCACAACTAGAGTCATTGCATGTCTGTTCTTTCCATAAACAGCATATGGATCCACCAGTGTGATTGGATGTGTGTTCTTTTCACAAACCACAGCCAGTGTCATTGCATTTGTGTTCTTTCCACAAACCACATATGGATCCACCAGTGTCACTTGATGTGTGTTCTTCTCACAAACCACAGCCAGATTCATTGCATGTCTGTTCTTTCCACAAACCACATATGGATCCACCAGTGTCATTGGATGTATGTTCTTCTCACAGACCACATAAGGATCCACTAGTGTCACTGGATATGTGTTCTTTTCATTAACCACATCTAGAGTTATTGCATGTCTGTTCTTTCACAAACCACATATGGATCCACCAGTGTGACTACATGTGTGTTCTTTTCATTAACCACAACTAGAGTCATTGCATGTCTGTTCTTTTCACAAACCATATCTAGAGTCATTGCATGTCTGTTATTCTCACAAACCACATATGGATCCACCAGAGTTCATTGCATGTGTGTTCTTTTCACAAACCACAGGTAGAGTTATTGGATGTATGTTCTTCTCACAAACCACATAACACTACTAGGAAACAACCTATAGATAGACAAGATGCTCAGTGGCGCATATGCCAATCTATGCGCCACAGGAAGACATCAGTGGCGAATTGGAAAGAATGCGCCACAGAAGTTTGGAAGTTCTGTGGCGCATTCCATAGCATGCGCCACAAAAGATTGGTGGGACCCGCCGGCGGGGGGGATGATCCAAGTTCTGTGGCGCATTCTGTAATATGCGCCACAGAAGAGGAAACTTCTGTGGCGCATATTTCCTCATGCACCACAGAACATGGAGGAGAGCCCCACCACGGAATCTAATTCACCCAAGTTCTGTGGCGCATGTTGACATATGCGCCACATAAGTGTTTCACTTCTATGGCGCATATGTCAACGTGCGGCACAGAACTTGGGGGTGGGCCCCACAGAGGGAATCTTATTCACCCACTTCTGTGGCGCACATGGTAGAAAGGCGCCACAGAAGTTTCAGCATCTGTGGCGCATTTCCTCCATATGCGCCACATATGAGGGCGTCCAGATCCATATGTTAAAAAGGTGACATGAGCTAGCTTTCTTATCTATCTATCCCACCACCACCCATTTCACATCTCTACCTCCTCCCAACTCGTCTTCCTCCTCCCTCACACCCCATCTTGCCCATAGTTTCTCATTTTCTTATATCTAAACCTACTTTAATCCATAGATTGGTAAGTAGAAGCTTTGCTCCAACTTCTATATCTAAAAGTTCCTTACTTTTCTCTCTCACATCTCTATTTGTTTACTAATTTCCTCTCCACTAACTTGCATTGTAGATCTATTTGTCCATACTCTCTCATCGCGCGGTCTCGTCTCGCTATTATTGTGTCTACTATAGGTAGGTGAGTACTTGGCCCTCATGAACATGTAGGTGAAGCTTGTCGCGCGGGCGGTGTGTGTGTGCGATCCATGGCAAGACGATGCTTGTGTGTGGTGCATGAATGTTTGCAATGTGAGGAAGTTTTTTGTTGTTTGCTTGTTGTTGTCGGGCCCGGCTAGTGTGGTTGCATCAATGTTTGCCGAAATGTTGATTCATTTCCATTTCGGCAAATTTTTGCACTACCCATATGTCCTAATTTTAGGAAAGGTCATGCCGAATTTTTTCCGGCTAGAATTCATGCATGGGTGTGTTCATATGGTGTGGTTCTCACCTATACTCTCTGTTTTGACCGCTCAGGCAACCGTGGTCCTCACGATGAGCGAAGGTCGACTTGCTAGGTACAAGAAAGGCGTGAAGGAGGACATGATTCTGAACAACAAGACCATGATAAGATGTCCATGTCGAACATGCACACTACAACGCTAGATCGACCCTGAATCTAGAAAATTGGAGGGTCACCTGCTTAGGTGCGGTTTCATGCGCGACCTCAATGAGGCGCCGACAGGACATGGTGGTGGTCACGAAGACGTGGGCGGGCGAGAAGACGAAGAGTCTACCGGGCATGATCATCATGACGAAGGAGATGCCAGCGGGCATGATCATCATGACGAAGGAGATGTTGGCGGGCATGATCAGCATGGAGAAGGATATGACGATGGGCATGATCATAAAGAAGGAGAAGACGCGAACACACAGACGCTGCTAACTTCGATCTTGCAGGACCCTCATGTTCAAGAACTGCTCCTCAAGGAGACGAGCAACGATAAAGCTACAGCCAGAGAGAAAGCCAAGCTGGCCCAAATGGAGGTAGACGGGATGACTCCATTGTATCCTGGGTGTCGCCCCGAGGATACACGTTTGAGTGTAACGCTCAAGGCTCTAGAGATGAAGGCCGAACACAAATGGACCGATGTGAGCTTCAACGCGAACATGGAATACTGGCACGACCGACTTCCTAAGGGGAACACATTGCCAACAAGTATCGAGGAGGCCAAGAAAATCGTGTGCCCTCTCGACCTACCACACATTAAATACCACGCATGCATCAATGATTGCGCACTTTATCAGAACGAGTATGCGGATAGAACCACTTGTCCGGTGTGTGGCCAAGGACGGTACAAGAGAGGGAACAAGAAAGTTCCTCGAAAAGTGGTATGGTACTTTCCTATCACCCCTCGTCTGCAGCGATATTTCGTAGATCCTAAGGAAGCAAAGCTCATGCAATGGCACGCGGTAAGAGAGAAACCCGAAGATGATCCAGAGAAGGGAAAGATCCTGACACACCCTTCAGACGCTAGCCAGTGGAACGCATTAGACATCGAGTTCGAAGAGTTCGGGGGCGATGCAAGGAACATCAAGCTGGGTATGAGCACCGATGGACTCAATCCTTTTGGAAACCAGAGTAGCACGCATAGCACTTGGCTCGTGTTTGTATGGCCATACAACCTCCCCCCGTGGCTATGCACGAAGCAAAGGTATGTATACATGAGCATTCTTATTCAGGGGCCGAAACAACCAGGTATCGATATGCATCTGTATCTCGGGCTATTGAGAGAGGAGTTAGCCAGCTTGTAGGAGACGCCGGCCCGTACGTGGGACGCCTACACTAAAGAATATTTCCATCTGAGAGCCGCATTGCTCACGACCGTGCAGGACTATCCTGGTTACGCATATGTATCGGCCCAGGTGAACCACGGACACAATGCATGCGTCAAGTGCATGGATGAGACACCGCATCTCTAGCTACCAAGGCATCCCGGGTCTTCGAAAACCGTGTTCCAAGGTACTCGAAAGTGGCTCCGCATGGATCACCCGTGGAGAAAACGTGGTGACCTGTTCAATGGTAAGGACGAGCTCGAAAGAGCCCCACGTCCGAGGAGCGGCGAAGAAATCGAGGAGCTGTTGAATAATTGGGTAGATTGCCCTGCGCCTGGAAAAAAACGACCGAGGACAAAGCCGCTGCTGGGTGTATGGAAAGCAAGGTCTGTTTTCTGGGACCTGCCGTATTGGAAGGTCCTTCACACTCCCCATAGCCTCGATGTAATGCACATCACAAAGAATGTTACCGAGAGTCTACTTGGCACTCTACTGAACATGCCGGAGAGGACCAAGGATGGGCCGAAAGCAAGAAAGGACCTTAAATTGCTTGGCATAAAGAAAGATCTTCAGTACCCTGATAGTGATGATGATGATGATGATCATCATCATCATCAGGAAGGGACTCAAGGTCGCCGCAAAAGAGTTAAGAAGAATGAGGTGGTGCTTCGCGCTGCCTGCTTCACTCTGAGTCTGGAGGAGCTCGAGCAGTTTTTCAGGTGCCTCTTAGGAGTGAAAGTTCCTCACAGTTACTCGGGGAAGATAAGCAGATATCTGGACGTGGCGAAGAAGAGGTTCAGCGGTATGAAGTCTCACGACTGTCACGTGCTGATGACGTAGATACTCCCCGTTGCGATCCGTGGGATAATGGACGAGCATGTCCGTGAGACGTTGTTTGGCCTCTGTAACTTTTTCAACGTCATATCTAGTGTTGGGCCACGTAGAGATAAACAAAACTTTTTCCCTACGCGGTGATCCCAAGATCCAGCTCAGGTAGAAGGCCACAAGGATTACCACTAGAAGCGCAGTTGCGGAATTGATGAAGCACGTCGCTTGATATAGTGCAGTCCTAGCGATCCTTTCTGGTTCCACGATCCACGATCCGTACTTTCTTCACAATCGTCGAAGTGCTGAACGTACAGCACCTCCGCTGGTATCCACACATACGAGGAGGAGCGCCGGCGATGGACTGCTAGGTCCGGTACGGCGGCGACAGGACGGACTGGGGCTAGGGTTTCCAACACATGGAGTGACCTAACCTTGTGCTCTAAGCACCTGCACCCTAGCTTATATAGGTAGTGAAAGTGGGCTCCACTCACTTGTGGCCCATTCACTAAAAAGGCCTATATTAGCCACTACAAGTCTCACTTGCTGACTAAGTCCATGTCTCTATTTGGGTCCAACCCAAATAGGTTTCATGTTTGGGTCTAACCCAGACTTGCTCCCGCTCTTAAGTGTGTGACCAGACAGGCTCATGGTAACCCGGACATGATTCCGAGACTCACTCGTGATCGATCAGTTGGTAGCGGCTCCTAGCAGAACGTGCCAACTCCCAAGTACCAATAAGTCATGACGACATTCCTTCCCAATGCGACTTTCGTCTGAGTCCCTTTTGCCTCACGATATACCTTGTCGGACTATAGGCGAATGACCGTCATCCCTTAAATAGTCCGACTCTCTTTCTCGATCCGAGATAAGTGATTCATCCGACTAACTCTTAGTCGGCTGCCTCGGTTAACACTTATCCGAGACGCGCATGGCCATGCTTTCCGAATCATATCTTCCGAGAGGGCCCAGAGAATATCTCTCTAGATGGAGGGGCAAAATCCCGTCTTGGTTATTCACATCACGCAGCTTGATTCTCCGTCGACCCGAACTCCGCCTTTATAACTGCCGAGTGACGGAACAACGTTTGACAGAACCTAAGTCGGAGATCCTCAACTCGGATTGTGCAATATCCTCAGGTCTAAGGATTACATTGATTGAGACATGAAAATGACGGCTTGTTCGTTGCATCTCAATATGGGTCAATCCGACTCGCTAAACTCTTTAGTCGAATCCGTGTAAGTCGGAATAGCATCTCCATGCCCATGACAAGTGGAACCTAGTCATTTGCTGACTTTCACATTGGTCTAAGCCATGTGTCCGGCACAATCTCAATGACCAAGGACGATTAGTATGAACAACATGAATATGTAGTTCCACAATCAAATCACATATTCGATGATACATATCAGTAGTTCATACATGCACCATAACCTTATGAATACACAGGAATATCATCATACATGATTGCCTCTAGGGCATATTCCCAACAGTCTCCCACTTGCACTAGAGTCAATCTTCCGACATCACATGTCTAGGCATCTAATGCCCATTGCTCTCAGGTGCGCCTCATGCTTCGGCTGTGGAAGTGGCTTTGTCAACGGATCCGCAATGTTTGCATCCGTGTGTACCTTGCATAACTTGATATCACCTTGATCCACGAACTGGCGAATAAGGTGGTACCGCATGAGTATATGTTTGTTCTTCTGGTGTTGTCTAGGTTCCTTGGCTTGTGCAATAGCACCATTGTTGTCACAATACACGTCTAACGGATTGGACGAGCCCTGAACCACACCAAGATCCATGAGGAAATTCCTCATCCAAATGGCTTCTTTTGCCGCCTCCGAGGCAGCAATATACTCAGCCTCTGTCGTAGACGCAGACACCGTTTCTTGCTTGGAACTTTTCCAGCTCACAGCCCCTCCGTTTATCACAAACACATATCCGGATTGCGAACGAGAATCATCCGAGTCAGTGAGATAACTCGCATCTGTGTAACCCTTTACACTGAGTTCATCCTCACCTCCATAAACCAGGAACATATCCTTAGTCCTTCTCAAGTACTTTAGGATATTTTTAGCCGCTGCCCAGTGGATTTCTCCAGGGTCAGCCTGGTACCTACTCACAACACTTAGAGCATAGGAAACATCCGGCCTAGTACAAATCATAGCGTACATGATGGATCCGATTGCAGAAGCATACAGAATCGCACTCATCTGACTTCGCTCATCAGTTGTCGAAGGACACTGAGTCTTGCTATGTTTTACCCCATGGGACATCGGTAAGACCCCTTCTTAGACGATTCCATGTTGAACTTCTTCAACACTTTGTCCAAATATGTACTCTAACTCAATCCAATGAGCCGCTTTGATCTATCTCTATAGATCCGGATTCCTAGTATGTAAGTCGCCTCACCCAAGTCTTTCATCGAAAAAATCTTTTCCAATGATTCCTTGGTCTCTTGCAACATCTGGACATCATTTCCAATCAGTAATATGTCATCCACATACAAGATCAGAAAGTTTACTTTGCTCCCACTAAACTTCTTGTATAAACAAGAATCATGATCACTCTTGATGAAGCCAAACGATTTGACTACCTCATCAAAGTGAATGTTCCAACTCCGAGATGCTTGCTTCAAACCATAAATGGATTTCCGAAGTTTGCATACCTTGTCAGCATTAGCCGGATCGACAAAACCCTCAGGCTGTATCATATACACGTCCTCAGTTAAATTTCCATTAAGGAAAGCCGTTTTGACATCCATCTGCCATATTTCATAGTCGAAATAGGCTGCTATAGCTAACATGATCCGAACTGATTTAAGCATCGTTACAGGAGAGAAAGTCTCATCGTAGTCAACTCCTTGAACTTGTCGGAACCCCTTCGCGACAAGCCGTGCTTTATAGATAGAAACATTTCCATCCATATCAGTTTTCTTCTTAAAGATCCATTTGCACTCGACGGGTCTTGCACCGTCTGGCAGACCAACCAAATTCCAAACTTGATTTTCATCCATGGACTTTAACTCGGATCTCATGGCTCCAAGCCATGACTCGGAATCAGAACCCACCATCGCTTCTGAATAAGTTGTCGGCTCATCACTGTCTAACAGCAATACATCACGAACACTTTGCAATCTGGCCGATCTTCGTAGTGTCGGTGCAATTTCCAGCTCAGGTACCACGTCCGGCTCAACCTCTAAGGCATTTGCCGACTCGCTGCTAGCCGGTATCTTTGGAATTTCTTCGAGATGCACCGTACTCCCACTGACTCCCCGACTGAGAAACTCTTTCTCAAGGAAGACACCGTTTCGAGTGACAAACACTTTGCCCTCTTCTCGGTTGTAGAAGTAGTAACCCAAGGTTTCCCTCGGATATCCCACGAAAATACACTTATCCGACTTAGCTATAAGCTTGTCCGACTGAAGTCGCTTGACAAAAGCTTCACAACCCCAAATCTTAAGGAAAGACAAACTCGGATTTTTGCCAGTCCACATCTCATGTGGTGTCTTTTCTACCGACTTTGATGGTACTCTGTTTAGTGTGAACGCTGCAGTTTCCAGACAATAACCCCAAAATGATAAAGGCGGATCTGTCCGACTCATCATTGATCGTACCATGTCCAACAAGGTCCGATTTCTCCTTTCCGACACACCGTTTCTCTGCGGCGTTCTTGGAGGAGTGAGCTGGGGAACTATTCCACAACTCTTTAGATGGTCATCAAACTCATGGCTCATGTACTCGCCTCCTCGATCCTACCGAAGAAACTTTATTTTCTTGCCAAGTTGATTTTGTACCTCATTCTGGAATTCCTTGAACTTTTCAAAGGCTTCCGACTTATGTTTCATCAAGTAGATATATCCATATCTACTCAAATCATCAGTGAAGGTAATGAAGTACTCATAACCACCTCTGGTTGTCGTGCTCATCGGGCCACATACATCACTATGTACTAGTCCCAATAAGTCGGACGCCCTTTCACAACTCTTTGCAAAAGGTGTCTTGGTCATCTTGCCTAGAAGGCAGGATTCGCATGTCTCAAACGATTCTAAGTCGAACGAAGTTAGGAGTCCATCATCATGGAGCTTCTTCATGTGTTCCCAACTTATATGACCAAGCCGACAATGCCAAAAGTAAGTCATATTCAGATCATTTGGTTTTAACCTTTTCACTTTTATGTTATAGACAGATTCACTATCAAGATTCAAAATAAATAACCCGTCCCGGACGGGCGCAAAGCCATGAAACATATCATTCAAATATAAAGAACAACCATTATTCTTAATATTCGACTCATAGCCTTGTCTCATCAAACATGAGGCAGAAATGATGTTTCGACTAAGAACTGGAACATAATAACAATTATTTAGCTCCATTATGAATCCAGAAGGTAAATGAAGTTGCATTGTGCCGACTTCCAACGCAGCGACTCTTGCTTTGTTTCCGACTCTAATGTCAACCTCGCCTCTTGCAACGCTCCTAGTTCTTACCAGTCCCTGCAACGAGTTGCAGATGTGAATGACTGATCCGGTATCATATACCCAAGAACTACCAGGTGCATCAGCAAGATAAATGTCTATAACATTGCAAACAAGCGTACCTGAGCCGGAAGTCACACCTCCGCTCTTGGCTTTATCAGCCAGATACTTGCTGCAATTCCTCTTCCAGTGGCCATCCGACTTGCAGTAGAAGCAAGTGGATCCGGCTGTAGGAGATGGCTTAGTCCCCAAGGAAGCGCTTTGGACTGGGTCCTCCGCCTTACCTCCTGACTTTGCCTTTTTCTTCTTAGTCCAAGAACTCTTCTTGAACTTAGCCTTGTTTTGTACCATCAACACTTGACTGGCACCTTTCTTGAGATCCGCCTCAGCCTGCTTGAGCATCCCATGTAATTCAGTGAGCTTCTTATCCATACCATGCATGTGGTAGTTTGATATGAACTGGCCATACGCACTAGAAAGAGAGTTCAGAATTATGTCCGTAGCAAACTCTTCGCTAATGGGGTAGCCAAGCCTTTCCAGAGACTGCACGTAACCAACCATCTTGATCACATGCGGACTCAGTGGATCGCCATCCTTAAACTTGCAGCTCAACAAAGCCTGAGAGACTTGATACCTCTCAGTCTTTGCCTGAGCCTGGAACATACTTTTGAGGCTTTCGATCATATCGTAGGCCTCAACATTCTCGAACTGCTGCTGCAAGTCCAGTTCCATGTGAGCAAGCATAAGACAGCTAATCTCCGTGGATTCATCACAAATCCGACGGTAGGCATTGGTGGCTACGACAGTCGCATTCTCATCCGGCTCAGCTGGAAGTGGGTTGTCTAGGACACGATCCCTTTTTTCTTGTTTGAGAACAATTCTCAGATTACGATACCAGTTGGTGAAATTAGTTCCATTCAGCTTATCTTTCTCTAAGATGGTTCTCAAAGCAAAACCGGAAATCTGAGGAAGACTGCTAGGTGCCATTGATCTACAACAGAAAATATGCAAAACACTTAAGACATGTATCCATAAAGAGCAAGCATATTAAACACTTTAATATTTATGCTCCCACTAGAACCAACACCCCTCCGATGGTTACTTAGTGATTCAAGACCCTAAATAAGCAAGTCGACTAGTGAGCTTTAGCATCACCGCTAGCCGTCAAGTGATCTAGGTAGACAACTCCTTGTCAATCGTATCTCATACGACTCCTATTGGATGGGTGGCATCACATGCCTCGGCTTCCATCCGACTTTTCCCCAAGTCCCACAACCGTTGTGATAGACCTGTCTAGATTACCAAGTGCTTCCACTGTAAGAGTCCGACTCGAACCCACCTAGTCGGAAAGAATTGATAGCACCTCAATTTTATGAGCCCACTACCAAAAATGTCCGACTTGTGATGGTGCAGCACCGGCGGGGAAACCGACTAGACCTTCTTTGAGGGATTATATTCTACCAACTATCTAATAGAGGTAAAACAGAGACATAACAATAACACAAAATAAAGCAATTATAATGTGAAATGGTATGGCTCTCTTTATGGCGATCTCCATCTCCATAAAGCCTGTAATCCGACTTGTGTCAACTCTTGTCACGTGCCGTCTTACACCATGTAGCCGACTTGTACACCGACTTGCATGCTATCCGGATTCTCCAAACAGCTACACTAGCTAGTAATGCAAATTACACAGAGAATCCGACACGCAGGCCGTTATACAATAGCATGACAGCACCTAGGCTCCAGCCGGCTGACAAAAACCGTGATACGCAGATCACGTATGGATTACACACATCACATGCACATAAGCCATACCATTCACAACATCATCCTGCAAAAACAAGTTATGCATGGATACGATATCTACCGGCGTTGTGAAACTCGCAACGACATCTAAGGCTCTATGACAGGGCGAAGCCGGCGGTCCGGACATGGATTTCATCATCGGATAAAACAATTTTACCCAAATCCGATCCGGACTCCGATTCGATCAAACCCTTTGATCTTCGATCACTGCATCCGGGTTTACGTGTCACAGTCTACCCCGATGGCGGAAGCCGACCGGTAGGGGTATGTCGTTCCACAACCTTAGCAGTTCGATCACGGAAACCAGATCAACCATCCCCCGAGTATAGTTGATCTAATCAACTATGTACAAAACCGATCTATCTCATAGATCGACCACCAAAACTGCAATTAGATCCAATCTAACGCCAACCGCATATCACATATGCACGATCTCAAGCCAAAAACCAGAAGCTAAGGCTCTGATACCACTGTTGGGCCACGTAGAGATAAACAAAACTTTTTCCCTACGCGGTGATCCCAAGATCCAGCTCAGGTAGAAGGCCACGAGGATTACCACTAGACGCGCAGTCGCGGAATTGATGAAGCACATCGCTTGATGCAGTGTAGTCCTCGCGATCCTTTCCGGTTCCATGATCCACGATCCGTACTTTCTTCACGATCGTCGAAGTGCTGAACGTACAGCACCTCTGCCGATATCCACACGTACGAGGAGGAGCGCCGACGATGGACTGCTAGGTCCGGTACGGCGGCGACAGGACGGACTGGGGCTAGGATTTCCAACACATGGAGTGACCTAACCTTGTGCTCTAAGCACCTGCGCCCCAGCTTATATGGAGAGTGAAAGTGGGCTCCACTCACTTGTGGCCCATTCACTAAAAAGGCCTATATTAGCCACTGCAAGTCTCACTTGCTGACTAAGTCCATGTCTCTATTTGGGTCCAACCCAAATAGGTTTCCTGTTTGGGTCTAACCCAAACTTGCTCCCGGTCTTAAGTGTGTGACCCGATAGGCTCATGGTAACCCGGACATGATTCCGAGTCTCACCCGTGATCGATCAGTTGGTAGCAGCTCCTAGCAGAACGTGCCAACTCCCAAGTACCAATAAGTCATGATGACATTCCTTCCCAATGCGACTTTCGTCTGAGTCCCTTTTGCCTCACGATATACCTTGTCGGACTATAGGGGAATGACTGTCATCCCTTAAATAGTCCGACTCTCTTTCTTGATCCGAGATAAGTGATTCATCCGACTAACTCTTAGTCGGCTGCCTCGGTTAACACTTATCCGAGATGCGCATGGCCATGCTTTCCGAATCATATCTTCCGAGAGGGCCCAGAGAATATCTCTCCAGATGGAGGGGCAAAATCCCGTCTTGATTATTCACATCACGCAGCTTGATTCTTCGTCGACCCGAACTCTGCCTTTATAACTGCCGAGTGACGAAACAATGTTTGACAGAACCTAAGTCGGAGATCCTCAACTCGGATTGTGCAATAACCTCAGGTCTAAGGATTACATTGATTGAGACATGCAAATGACGGCTTGTTCGTTGCATCTCAATATGGGTCAATCCGACTCGCTAAACTCTTTAGTCGAATCCGTGTAAGTCGGAATAGCATCTCCATGCCCATGACAAGTGGAACCTAGTCATCTGCCGACTTTCATATTGGTCTAAGCTGTGTGTCCGGCACAACCTCAATGACCAAGGACAATTAGTATGAACAACATGAATATGTAGTTCCACAATCAAATCACATATTCGATGATACATATCAGTAGTTCATACATGGACCATAACCTTATGAATACACAAGAATATCATCATACATGATTGCCTCTAGGGCATATTCCCAACATCTAGGAAGTCGATCGGTGTGAAGCAGCTCGACAGGCTACAGGAAGAGATCGTGATGATACTATGCGAGCTTGAGATTTACTTCCCGCCCGCATTCTTCGACATCATGGTGCATCTTCTTGTACATGTCGTGGACGACATCATCTAGCTCGGGCCGGCATTCCTACACAACATGATGCCGTTTGAAAGGCTAAACGGTGTCGTCAAAGGATTCGTTCGCAACAGGTCTCGTCCAGATGGTTGCATAGCCAAGGGCTTTCTGATCTACGAGTGCATCTCCTTCTGCCAGAATTATCTAACCACCGAGAACGAGGATGTTGGAATACCCACAAAGAAGCACCTCGGCAGGCTCGGTGGATATGGTCACCGCGAGGGCTGCCGCTCACTACATGTCGGCATTGATGGTCGACGCACTGATTTTGAAAGGGCACACCGAGTCGCGCTACAACACATTGAAGTGGTCGGCCCTTGGGTCGAAGAGCACAGAAGCTTAATCGAGCAGGAGTACGTCGACTAGGGCTGACCGAGGAAGAAGGGAGACGTAACCAGAGAGCACAACTCTAGCTTCACGGGTTGGTTCAAGAAAAGGCAACTAGACAATCCCCCACAGACGCCTTCTACGGAAGATCAAAAACTCATATTCTCCTTGTCGCAGGGCCCAGGGCACAACCTAAGGACCTATCAGTCATACGACATAAACGGTCACAGATTCTACACCGAGGAAAAGGACAAGAATAGTGAATATCAAAACTCAAGAGTAACTATGTTATCCTTTGCTGATGACGAGACTACTGTGATGGAAAGATTCTACAGAAGGATCGAGGAGATATGGGAGCTCGACTACTGTGGAGAGATCGTATCGATGTTCCGTGTTAGATGGGCCAAGAACATGGAAAAAGAAGGCCGCTATTTCACCACAATAGTTATACCAGATGCCAAATCAAGTAAGAACGCCTCCGCAAAAAATGAGCCTTGGGTACTCGCTAGCCAAGTTGATCAATGCTTTTTTATTACCGACCCGTCAAAGCCCAACCGTGTTGTAGTTAGGAGGGGCAAGAGGAGCATCATCGTAATGGAAGGAGCCGCCAACGGGCAAAACTTCGATAAAAACAGCGACCCGAAGATCGAAGAGGAATTTGACAAGTACTTCGACATGCCTACTACTACTAAAGTAAGAAGGAAGACCACACTTCCTACTAAAGATTGTTCATTCACAAGAAGAAATCTCAAAGTGCACGGGCTAAAGTATTCAACCGCGACGAAAAAGGGCAAGAAGATTGTGAAGAGACACTAGCAATTGTGTGACTTTTTGGTGTATTAATTCGTGTGGGTATTAGTTAGAGACTAAAACATATAATGTGATAATCGTGTGGGTATACAAATTCACATTTGTGTGTGACAAGCAAACACACAAATATATATGTATGAATAAATATGCATATGTGTTCTTGCTTTTTTTGAATAAATATGCATATATGTATATGTTCTTGCTTTTTTTGAATAAATATGCATATATGTATATGTTCTTACATTTTTTTGAATAAATATGCATATGTATGTAATTAAAAATATTTAAAAAAAAGAAAAAAATGTGTGAGACAGCCAGGATTCGAACCTGGCTGCCCCAGGTGAGAGCAAGCGAGCAAGACCACTAGGACACGTTTTTACTATGTCAAGAAGTTCTGTGCTACGGTTTTTACTATGTCAAGATGTTCTGTGGCGCATTCTGTGGGAATGCGCCATAGAACTTTCACACTTAGCCACAGAACGGTTCGGCCTCTCCCCCTAATCCCCCTTTCTCTCTCTCGATCCACACTTAGTCAATCGATCCGTCGCCTCTATCTGTCGTCGCACCCCTAGCGCCGGAGCCGCCATGGAGGAGAGCCCGTGGAGGAGGAGCCCGTCCGCAGCGCCATCACCACCGCGCCGGAGCCTGTGGAGGAGAGCCGCCCACCATCGCCAGAGCCCGTGGAGGAGGAGCCTGTCCGTGGAGAGCCACCTTGCCGTCCGCCGTCCACCTCGCCGTTCGCCATCCACCTTGTCACCATCCGCCGTCCATCGTCCCTACGTAATGCTACACTATTGCTTCTACATCGTCCGCCGTCCATCGTCCGCTGTCCACCGTCCCTGTGTCGATATTGTAGTATTGGGCCGACGCGATTTTCAAGATTGAGGATGATTTAGAGAGTGCCAGAAATCTTAAAATCATTCTATAGGTTTCTAGTCAGAGTTATGACCTTCCTTCTACTCAAGTTTCATGTCTCATTTGTTCCAGTTCTTGAGCTTTCATTTGTACTCATGACTCAAGCTGGCTTTTGACTAACAGACCATGAACGCAAAATCCTTCTAAAAAATTGTGTTGTCACTCTTTTCATTTTCAACCCTGAAAATGGTAGCACCTCTGATTGTAAAGTGTTGCACTTTTTTTAGAATAGTGTAACATTATTCAACTTGAATTGATTACATGGAAAGGTATTACACTATATTGTCACAAGTGAATTATGGGTCTCTTTAGATTCCATTTGGTGGTGATTGGAATTTACTTTTTTTACATGATGGAAATTTGCTATACTGCTATGTGAAACATGGGCTATACTGCTATGTGATTGGAATTTACTTTTTTTTACCTTGTGCTATACTGCTATGTGAAACATGGGCTAAGGATTAGTAACCTAAACATGGGCTATGTGATTGGAATTTATTTTTTTACCTTGTGATATATCTATAGCAGAGGGTTTTGATGGCTAAGTATATTAAATCCAATATCAATGCTCAAGATAAGAATTATGTTGGGTGCTCTCACTTTTGGTCAAGTTTGATGGAAGTGAAGGATGTTTTTATAGCTGTTATAGAAGGATCATTGGAGATGTAAGAAATACTAGGTTTAGGGAGGATGTGTGGGTGGTCATAGATGAGAATTTGGTTATAGTTGTTTCTGCTTTTCTTACTGCGAGTCTACTAAGCTGTTTACTATGCAACTATTGGTCATAGATGAGAATTTGAGGCACGGTATTAACTGCCAACCCATCCAAAGATCAGCCATTTCTCAGTAAAAACTCGTTGTAGCTAATTTATGTTTCTGAAAGATTTCTGTCTTCTAGTTCATGACTTATCCCATGTAAATGGCAACCATGTGTATGCCCTGATATAGGTGGTTATATCAGGTTCACAGCTTTGTGTTTTGTTTGAAGTGGTAATTTTCCATTAACATCGAGGGACAGAACCTTCTTAGTAATTGACCTGTATCTGTGTCATCTATTTAATTGACCTGTGTACCTAGATTTATTAGGATGTTAAACTGTTATCTGCTGTTCGGCAAGTACTACTGTTACACTTCCGCCTAGTACTATAGAAATTACTACACTTCTGTTACACTTCTGCTATTCAACAAGTACTTCTGTTACACTACTATATCTGTTATATATATATACATGGGGCTGTGATGTGATGATGGACTAGTATATCTGTTATATATATACTGCATGTGGATGATGGATATGATGGATGCTGGGGTCAATGTATGGGGCTGTCAATATGGGGATGGGGTGTTTTTTCTTGCAGGGATTTCATTTGAGTTACCCATTTCTCCCGAAGTGTCGATTCACTTCCGTTTCGGTTGAGAAATGGGCACTCCTAGGTCAAAAAATGAGCAAAGGTCATGCCGAATTTTTCGGCCGAGATTTGTGCTAACATTTTGCCTCTTTTAAATAGAGTAGTGCAAACATGTCAGGCAACAAGGAGTATGGCCCTTCTAAGCACATGATCAGCGTCCAAGAACAAGCTAGACAGGCCAACCAGTCATTCTGGCAGGGGTCCCAACAGGAGGAGGAGGAGGAGGCGATGAGGATGACACCACCACCGGAGGAGGAGGCGACCGTCGCCAGAGCTGCTGGGGCTAATGAGGGCGGAGATCCTGATTACGAGGGGGATGAAGACGACTACGATGGAACTATTGAAGGCGGCGGTGAAGAGGATGACACCACCGATGGTAGCGCCCGCACCGATGGCGGCGAGAGGATAGATGGCGGTAGCGGCAACCCGGCCGCTTCTCAAAAGAAGAAGAAGGAACAGAAGGAGCGGAAGGTGCCAGTGCTCGCCACCGTTTGCGATGAGTTCACTGAGGTCATAGAAAGTGGCCAACCCATTGCGCCAGAGGTGATTGCTAAAGGGTACGGCCTGTAACTCGGGTGCATCGTCCGGGAAAGCATGTCGATCAACATGAAGTACATCAGACATGCTGACCATGCAGCTTTGGTAGATAACCTCCTTAAGAAGCTTCACAAGCGATACAGATTCCTAGAGCAGTTTAGAAACCTCGAGAGAAATAAGAACCCGGTGAACAGACTAGCCCTCACGAAGATGAGCAACGCCTTGAGCAGCTGGAAAACCCGGGTGAAGAATAGCATTGACAAAGGTGAAAGCTGGGAGGTTATTAGTAAGAAAAATCTGATGCTCGACGAAGAGGAGTTTAGGATATTCAAGGCGGATATAGCTACCGCTGACGCTATAAAATGGACTCAATGGGGAAGGAGTATGCAGGAACAGAACATAGGTAACCACCACCTTGGAAGCGGCGGTTACAGGGGAAACAGGCCATTTGGGACAAGGAGGACACCAAGCTTGAACGCCTTGGTAAAGACACCCTTGGCTTAAAATCACGGACTTGCAGCTTAGGCAATTTGTTCGGGCCCACTACTACCTAGACAAGGAAACAGGGGAGTTCATCACCGACGATCCGGAGGTGAAGGAATTCGAGAAGAATCTGGTAAGGAATTTATCGCCGATCTCAAGTCTATTGCGTTCTAATTAAGATAATGAAGCCAAGAATCTAAATGGGTTCACCTTTCCTTGTCTCTGCAGGAGGAGGAACTGAACGCTACTGCCACAGAGTCGTCCCAGGATTCGACGGAGCCGTGGGACACGGTTTTCAATAGGGCGACCAATGCTTACAAGAAGAGGGACAAGGGGTTGCCGCCGTCCTCAGCTGGCCGTGTGTCCGGCTTCGGTACGAGCATGAAGTTCAAGGAGTTCTACAAAGAGGACGCCAAGAAAAGAAGGGAGAGGAAGAACTAGGATAAAGCCGCTGTTGCAGAGCTGAAGATGAAGGTGCAGACACTGGAGGAGAAGGCGGTGGACCAGAAAACGGTGGACAAGTTAGTGGAAGAGAAGCTCCGCTCGATGATCTCCCTGGTTTTTTCGAGGGGCTTACTTCTTGGAATGCGGGAGGTCGATAGGGGCCGATACATCTGCCCAGCTTATGCGGCAGCAACTCGGGCATCAATGTTACCGTGTCACCAGACCTGGTGACCCCGCCGGCCATCAACGTCGGGACGCAACCCCTCGTTTTGGTCACACCAACGCCCCCTCCCGCCAAAGATACCAATAAGGCACAGCCAATGACGGTGGTGCTTCGTGAGGCACCCGAGTGGGAGATTGCAGATGATGATAGGCTGGCCGCTGACATCCGCCGTGTCTCTACATTAGCCGAGATCCATGCCATCACCAAGGTAACTAATTAGTTAGTGCACGTCATCTCCTTTATGCCTTTGATGCATGACTGTTGCCATCTCATGACGACCAACAACATGTTTTCGCCTCAGGACACTTCTTGCGTACTCTTGCTTAAAGATGTCAGCGGTGAGTTGAAGGATGTTGCCAAGGGCACTCTTATACAACCGGCGAGCCGCACGATGCACAACAATCCAATGGATGATGATGTGATGAGGGTCAGGTTGGCTCGGGTGTTGCCAGGGTGTGACGACATGGACCCCCCCTTTCAACCTCAGGGAGCCGACGAACACAAGACCCTTGGGGAATGCTACAACTGGCCCTTGACATGGCCGAAGACCCAGATTCTTCTTGCGGGGGGGAGCACCGGCGCCACCTCTCGACCGATCATCGCCCGGCCACCACCTCGGAAGCTAGTAGCCGCCGTTGTCGCCACCACCAGCCGTCACCATCAACTCTTGGTAGCGTGTGCACCGCCACATGGCAAAGACGTTGTGCCGCAACCGCCGTTGCCCCCGCTACCACCACCACATGATGGCACCCATGAAGATGATGATGAATTGGTCAACGTTGATGACTTCATCAACACCGGCGCTGCCAAAGGATTGTATATGCCTTCTGTGGATGAAGAACCCTTCGCAGCTCGTGACGACCATCAAGCTGATCGGCTCAATACATGCACGCATCGCCTGGTGTTCCATGGTCTTTCTCAAGAGACGCATCCGGCCGCCGATCCACCACAAGAGAAACTGGGATTGGTTTTCAGCCCCAACACACTCCGAAAGGCGACTGATGAGCAGATGGCAGTGGCTGACACTGTTGTGAAGAAGAAGCACTACAGGAAGAGAGGTAATAATAATAATAAGAAGGGTGCAAGCCAGCCTCTTCCGAAGAGGATCCGGGGTCAGGACGCCGTCGTCGTACCATCCACACAATTTGGCTTGCCCCAAGTGCATGTAGCTGGTGATCCGATATTGACTCCGGATATGATCCACATTGCGGTTGGAGCCATGTTAACTTTGCACGAGGGTGTCAAGACACTAGAGGCCCTCCTTCTTAAAGAGGACGATCCAAATTACCCGGTTTTCATGGCCAGGTGCCATTGGACGTGGGCTTCGTCGATGAACCCCCCGCGGATATATTCTTCATAGCGTTCGAGGACATATTCAAGCTGTTTCTCATGAAATGGCTGGACTATAACTTGGTCCGCCTATACGCGATCAATCTGGCGCTCACGATCAAGAGAGAAAGTACCCCGGAAATCGCGATAGTGGATCCCTACTACATGCGGGACAGCCAGTTGCTCGAAGGATCAGAGACACGGACCAAGGCGACGACGTACCTCGAGAAGTTCATGGTGGACAACAAGAGGAAGGGCACACTTCTTTTTCCTTTCTTTCCCGAGTAAGTACACACACTCGCTCATCGTCACCGTAACTTATGCATTTCTTATAGATTTCTTTCCTTTGCTCTTTTTCCAACATTCCGTTCCAATTGTGTTGCGCAGAGATAAATACTGCACGCTCATCGTCCTTGCCCCGAGGTATTCACTAGCCACGTATTTCGACTCGGGGAGTTTGACAAAGAAGAAAGACTACACTAGAATAAGGGGTGTTCTCAATGAGGCTCTCGAGGGCTACACCAAGAAGGGATGCACCTTCATAGATAGGGGGAATGTATCAAGGATGGCAAACACGTGTTCAAGCACGTGCTCGACTTCCCCTGCGTCAAGGAGTCGACTGCTGGTGCCAATGAGGCCTTCTACGTCCTCCATCACCTTAAAGGATATGTTCGGGATTGCCATAACCTAACGCTGCCATCTAGTCTCCGAGGATGGGCCGAAACTTTGGCGAAAATCGACGATGCTGATCTTAGAGAAGACTTCCATCGCATTCATATGAAGTTGTCGCAAATCATCATTGAAGATGTCAACACAAGGGGCGGTGCCCTACAACAAGCCAGAGGGTTGAGTAAGAGGGAGATCGAAGAACACCTCCATAAGCAGGGTGACACAAGGACGTGGATGACGAAAGAGGGCTATCTACCGTTCCCGAAGCCGTGCCAGAAGAGGAAGTCTTCATCATGATCGATGTGTGCCTCTAGCATGATCCAGTGTGTGTATATTCTTGATGGACGCCTGTTGTATTAGTGTGTGTGTGTCATAAACTTTACTATCTCGTGGTCGAAATGGTCATTGTTGTTAGACATAAACTACCTTGTGGTCATGCTGTCGTTGAACTTATTGCTTCTATGATGATCTATATTTTAGGTTTATGGATCCTTTGTTTTATATTCTATGAACATATATATATATATATGGATGTGAACCCTTTATTCATTCTTTTCGTTGTATTTTTACTAATATGCCTTGCCGTCTATAGAGATGGCAACGAGGTGGTATGTGGTGTACATGGGTAGGGTTCCAGGAGTCTACGAGGAGTGGGAGGATTGCCACAAACAAGTGAACAAGTTCAGCGGCAACATCTACAAAGGATATGCGACTAGAGAGGAGGCGATGGCCAAGTGGAGGAACCACTTGTGGAAGAAGAACCAGATGAAGATATTGGTCGGGCTAATGCTCTTGCTCACCATTATCACAGTTGTATTCTATTTGATCCTAGTGTAGGCGGCGGTGGCCACTTCATATTTGTAATGTGAGATGATATGAACTTTGTATTCGGCGCTTGTGTAAAAATTTGGCACTTGACACTATATATGTATCTCGATCGGGCTCTAAGTGTTTGTATTATATATATGTCGGTTTTCATGCATCAACTACTTATGCAATGTATTTTATACTCATCTAGATAAATACTGTATAAATCCTGTATAAATACCTGATTATACACCAGGAAAGTATTTTACTTCGAATACATATTACACAATCAGTGGCGCATATAATTATATAGTTAGTGGCGCATGGCATATCTGTGGCACATACACGTAAATGCGCCATAGAAGTTCTTCATGTGGTGCATATGAAGGAATGCGCCACAGAAGTCTGGAACTTCTGTGGCACATATCCATATGCGCCACAGGAAGTAGTTATCAGTGGCGAGGTAACAGTGGCGACAAAGATATGCGCCACAGAAGTCCCCTTTTCATGCGCCACAGATAGGCTGTTTCCTAGTAGTGTAAGGATCCACCAGAGTCATTGCATGTGTGTTCTTTTCAGAAACCACACCTAGAGTCATTGCATGTTTGTTCTTTTCACAAACCACATCTAGAGTCATTGCATGTGTGTTGTTCTCAGAAACCACAACTAGAGTCTTTGCATGTATGTTCTTCTCACAAACCACACAAGGATCCACCAGAGCCATTGCATCTCTGTTCTTTTCATTAACCACAACTAGAGTCATTGTATGTCCGTTCTTCTCACAAACCACATATGGATCCACCAGTGTCATTGCATGTGTGTTATTTTCACAAACCACATCTAGAGTCATTGGATGTATGTTCTTCTCTCAGACCACATAAGGATCCACCAGTGTCACTGGATGTGTGTTCTTTTCACAAACCCCATCTAGAGTCATTGCATGTGTGTTCTTTTCACAAACCACATCTAGAGTCATTGCATGTGTGTTCTTTTCACAAACCACATATGGATCCACCAGTGTGATTGCATGTGTGTTCTTTTCATTAACCACAACTAGAGTCATTGCATGTCTGTTCTTTTCACAAACCACATCTAGAGTCATTCCATGTTTGTTCTTCTCACAAACCACATATGGATCCACCAGAGTTCATTGCATGTGCGTTCTTTTCACAAACCAAAGCTAGAGTGCGGTGACCCAGCATACCACTGCATCTGTAGTACACTATAGTCATTGACATGACATCCACACAACACCGTTCTGTAAATATCACATCCCTCAGAGTGGTACAACAGAAACATTGTGGGTCCACATTACAAACATACACACTTCATTATTATTACAAACCAGAAGTTCCAAACTTCAAGTGTTACAAAAATTACAAACCAAACTTAAGTAGTTTCAGCGGAAGCTATAAAGTTCAAGCGCATACTCTGAATTGAGCTCAACAACTTATTTTATAAAGTTTATGCTGCTCAGCTCAATTGGTTTACTAATAACCAAGGCAACTACTCGGACTCATTGCCCTCCACTCCATAGTGTATTTCGTAGTCCACCCCTTCAACTCCTCTAGACAGGTCTAGCTCTTCATAGTAGACATCCTCTTGCCCGTCAGCTGCGTACATCGAAGGGTCTTCTAGATTCTCAGAGTCTAAGCAGGGGTTCAAAGGAAAGAGTGAGTAACAACATTACACAACAAGTTCATTATATGCAAGATGGGAAGTTTGATGCTCTATCTACCACGTCAGACTATCAGTCCTTGGCTCTATGCAGTTTTCACAAACATTTCTTCAAAGATAGATTTTATTATCAAAAACTATGCCCATCAGCCTTCATAGGTTGACCAGAACTTCATTGAGTTCCTTTCCTACCGCGTTCGTAGCTCCTTACCGGAACAGGGAGTCACAAGTTACAGTTCTTACACTCTGTAGAGGTGCGTTGCTTTACCCATGAGAGAGCAACTCCTTGTTGCACAACTGGGTGTGCTTTCCCGTCCACAATTCCATGATGTGGGGCCTAGTAGGTGATCCAAGACAATAACTACCCCTCTCCACGACCCCATATCTCTGCACGATCCTTCAGGGTTGACTACACCTCTGTTAAGCCCCCCTTCAGGCAAGCTACAACCCTGATGAGTTCCCGAAGACTCTATGAGCCGGTTATTCTCCTGGCAAGCTCCATAAAGGTCCGACTATACCTCCGGCAACAGCTCATAGAGAATCTAGATACCAAAATCGTGGGGCCTAAGGGTTCCCACCCATATGCTGGATCCACACATGGAATCCCAGCGTCACGATAAGGTCCTCTTGCCTGCATATGAAAGGAAGAAGGTCCAACTGACTTCTCCGTCCCATTCCAAATCTCATGGTTAACGTGTAATATATGGTGCTAGAATCACTGATGTCATGGGTTGTTAATCCTATGGTGACTTGTGCAATTGGAACCCTAAGTTACATCGCCAATCTTTATCATCACTTAGGATGATAAATACATCTTATTTATTAGAGAAGGTAATGTTTTCTTTCTCCAGAACTTAGATGGTAACACACAAGTTGCAATATCTTTGATAAAGACTCTTCAAAGGACATGAGAAAGTGATGAACTTGCCTTGTGACTGAAAGGTAGTGAAGTCGGATGCTTCCACCTGACCTTGAGCTCTGGTTTTTTCATAGAACCATTATTGCCCGGTAAGGACAATATTTAAAGAAGCAATATGCAATGCATAGTAATGTCATGCAATGGCTTATTATTTGTTTATTTGCATGCTTTACCCTCATAGTAAAAGTTTGCTATTTCTTTAATTAAAATAAAAGTATTATTTAAAGTCTTTGAAATTTTCATAAACATTATATTTAGTATTTTTATAAAGACTGGTATTATTTAAAGAGTTAAAAATTGGATTTATTTAATTTTTAACCTTTTAAAATATTTAACTAAAATTCCTTTAAGGAAATAAGACTTTATTTTTATCCCATTTAATTTAAAGAGTTTGTATATTTTTATAAAATTTCAAAAGGAATATATACCTCACTAATAATAATTTTAATTTTAATTACCTAAAATTTTATTTGTTATTTTTCTTGAATAGATGACATTTTTATGAGTCCATTAATATTTTATTTATATTTTTTGGATTTATATTTTATTTTTTAGAACTATTTAAGTCCTAGGGGTATTTTGGTCATTTGATAATTTAATTAGGACTTTTCCTTTTATAAATTGGACCTAGCCCATTGGGCTGGCCTGGCCCTGACCCGACCCATCTGGGCTAGTCAAACCCCCCTATCATGAGCAGCCCAGTACAACTCGATTTTCCCCTATCTCTTTCTTTTGTTCCACCTCGACTTCTTCCTCGACCCCGTGGTGCTACCGACACCGCCGCCATGCGATTCACGCTGCCTTGGGTCTGCCTGGCCGCCACCATGGTGTATGTCGAGGTTGCTGACCCCGCTCCTTCGTCTGGTCCATTTTGATTTAGCTTTGGTGCTCTCCTTTGGCAAGGTTGGCTCCGTTCCGAACCCTAGGGTTTGTGGTTCTGCTAGGGATGCCTTCACCGCTGGCCTAGTGGTGCTGTGAGGTGTTGTTCATCCTCATGCAATGTTGTGGCTGCCACCTCGGCTTGGTGCGGGTTGTAGTTCCCTTCGGGTGCTCCCCATGCCACCGTGCGCTCGTCGGCCCCTCTGCTTCCTCTTCTAATCTACAACGAGGACCACTGGTTAGTTTAATCTTGCTGCGCTTCTATCCTCAGCCTCTCTAGAGCTCCTATGTATGCTTCTAGTGGTTATCCCTAATTAGGGTTCATGATTGATTAGGGTTCATCCCTTTGTGTTGGTTATAGTCGATGAATTGACACTAGAAGTGATGGTAATTGAGGATGATGATTAAGTAGATCATGTTATCATTGTCTACAGTTGGTTTTGATGATGCTAGTGGTTTTCTTAGTCTAATTCCAATTGATTATTGGGCATTGACTAAATGATGGTGCTACTGTGGGATTATTACTTGTGGATTCTTGTAATCTAGAAGTTCTCTACAGTCATGATCTTGTTATTGACAGTGGTTCTGTCATTGATTTATTCACTGCATCTTTAAATGTTGGATTGAATAGTCACATAAAATTGAGTGTTAAGAAGTTATTACAATGAGTCTCTGATGATATATAGATAAACTTGATGATGATTTCGGGTGTTTGATTCCAGGAAAATGATAGTTAATGGCTTGCCTGTTTATTTATGAAAGCTAAGTAATTGTTTTGCTTGGGTTTTAGAACTTGTTCTTGTGACACCATCATTAAAAATGGCACACAAGTGTTGGTTATACTACTGGGTTTTATTTTGTCAGTGCTTAAGATTGGATAAATGCCAAAGATAAGTTGAAAGCTTCTTTTAAGCATCTACGTCTATGATGTTGATCTGAGGCATAGGAACTAGTTTCCTACCTTGCTGTCCCTCATAGATATGTTCTGGTATTGATACCAGTTACTTATTCTAGAATCCTTCTGATAAAATGGTTGGTGTGCTTATATGGATCCATAAGATCTATGGATTCTGGGGTGCTACTCTTTTAAGAGATGTGCCTAGAATTCATAACCTTGGCTATGTTTATATTGGATTATAGAATATAAATTTATATCCAGGATCAATGATGTTGGTCTAAGATCCTGGTTTAGTTTGTATAGTCTACTTATGGCTTCTGTATTCAAAATTCCTCTATGATCTATTCACCCCACTTGGGTGATTTCTTAGAGATTAAGTATAAAACAACACATGACTTCTTATCTAGATGAGATAGTTATATCATGTGAGGGTTTAATATTACTCACCACAACAGTTGAGTTGTTGGTGTTGTTGCTGCTTGATCTGGTTGCTTGATCTTGCTAGCTTGCTTTGCTGGTTTGATCTTATCCTTCACCTCCTGGTGCTGCTCCTGCTACTTCTGGATCCTGGGATCTTGTCCTTGATCTTTCTGCCCACCTGCTCCACCCCCTCCTTATGTCACCATCTTGTGAGCATTTGGATGATCAGGTGTATGGTTTTGCTAGTGGTTTGCTTGCCATTGGCAGGATTGATGTGTTTCTGGTTTGGTGTTTGAGAAGGAGAGCTGTGTTGTCTGTGGATGAGCTTTGATTGAGTGCTCTGTTTGAGTGCTAGTAGTGTTGCTGCTGTATTGAGAGCACACTGCATGCATTCTGGTGACTAAGATGTGTGTCTATGTGTTCAGGTCGTGTGGATCAGCTCAAGTGAAAATATATCCACCTGTTACCCTTTTACTAATTACTGCCTAGTGAATCTTGCCCCTCTTTAATTACTCGATGATGTACTTTGAACAATGCATTTCATTGTTCACCACTGAGAGTAACACTAACTAATTAACCCTTGTTTTTTTTCTTTTTTAGTTGCTTTATCTTATTTGCAGGAACAAGATCTGGAGATACAAGATTTAGTATAGGAATAGATAAGTAGCATAGGTCTTAATTGTAACCGTCTTTTCTTTATTCTATTTGTAAAGAATCTTGTAAAGATTTATTATAAGACAATAAAGTTGTATTTCTATTCTCTCTAATCTTCTACTTTTGATGTATTTATTACAATTTGTAATGTTGTAATGTAATCAGAAAATAAGAATCTATTTCTCCTCTAATTTTCAGTGTCTCCAATCCTCATTGTTGTTTACTATATCTATAATTTAACCAAATAATGTTAATAAGATATTCTAGAAAACAATTCAATATTTCTATCTTCTAGTTTTCAAACACTTTCAAATTGATTTAAATTTCAAACTTGAATTCAAAATAACTTCCCCAAAACTTAATAATTCCTAGAGGTCATGTCAAAATTCATAGCAATCAATAACAAGAGCTATTTCTACCTCTAGTTAGGGAAAGAAACTCTGATCCCTTTAGGTTTTTGTTTGGCGAAAAATTTACCCTGATTTTACAGATGCATGCACGCACAGACTTAGATTCCTATTTCTACCCTTCATTGGATCCTAATATTGGGATGTTATAGACTTCCCCCCTTAAATTAAACTTCATCCCGAAGTTTGCAGATGTGTACCTGAATAGTTCTGGATATGCTTCCCTCAAGTCATCCTCTTTCTCCCATGTGGCTTCTCGCTCTGGGTGATGTTCCCACTGTACCTTGCAGTATTTGATTACCCTATTTCTCAACCTTTTCCATTTCTCCTTTAGAATCTTACAGGGTTTCTCGACATAAGTCAAATCTGCTTGTAACTCAATCTCTTGATGTGTGAAGGCATCATCGGGAACCTTAAGACATCTTCGGATTTGTGATACATGAAAAACATTGTGAACCTAAGCTAGCCTTCTTGGTAACTCGAGAGCATAGGCTATTGTTCTATTCTGACTCATTATATTGAATGGTCCAATATATCTTGGGCTTAGTTTTCCTTTGACTCCGAATCTCTTTACTCCCTTCATCGGACTTACCTTGAGATATACCATATCCCCCACTTCTGTATGCCATGATCTTTGGCTTTGATCAACATAACTCGTCTATCGACTCTGAGCTATCTTCAATCGATCTCTAATAATATCGATGATATCTTGCTTTTCCCTGATATAGTCTGGTGCAATTCTTTGCTACTACCAGGTTCATACCAGCATATAGGTGATCTACACTTTCTTCCGTATAGTACTTGGTAAGGTGCTGCCTTCAGACTACTCTGATAGAAATTGTTGTAGGAAAATTCTGCCAATGGTAGATGATCTTCCCACAAACCTCCAAAATATAATGCACAAGCTCTAAGATGGTCCTCTAAGATTTGATTGGTCCTTTCTGTCTGGCCTCTAGTTTCTGGATGATAGGCTGTGCTAAAATCCAACTTTGAGCCAAGTGCTTCATGTAATTGTTTCCAAAATGCTAATGTAAACACAGATCCTCTGTCTGAGACAATCTTCTTGGGTACCCTATGCTTACTCACAATCTCTTTGATATAGATTTCTACTAATTATTCGGCATTATCCTTTTGGCTTACTGGAATAAAACGCACACTTTTTGTGAATCTGTCCACAATCACCCATATCATATCCTTCGGCTTCGGTGTCATGGGTAACCCTGTGATAAAATCCATACCAATTTCTTGCCATTTCCATTTTGGAATTTCCAAGGGTTGTAATGGTCCTGCTGGACTTTGATGTTCTACTTTTACCCTTTGACAAGTATGGCATTCAGATACATACTTTGCAATATATCTTTTCATATTGTTCCACCAAAATAATTCTTTTAAATCCATGTACATCTTTGTACTTCTAGGATGTATAGAATATGGTGTTTCATGGGCTTCCTGAAGTATCACCTCTCGAATCTCTGGCACATCTAGTACACAAAGACGGTTTTGAAACCATAAAGATCCATAATCTCCTAGGTGATAATATGATGTTTGACCTTGGGAGATTCTTCGAACTTCTTCAGCAATAAAAGGATCTTCACCTTGATGTCTAAAAATTTCATGCCGAAGATCACTACTCTGCTCTTCAATTACTCTCCTAGTAGCTAATCCTCCAAGAACTATTGTACTTATAAATTGTATTTCCAACCTTTCCAAATCCATCTGTAGTTCTTTTGGAAGTTCTCTATTCACAAATTGTGTATCTGTGCTTTTCCGACTTAAACCATCAGCCAAAACATTTGCTTTTCCAAGGGTATAATTGATTGCTAAATCATAATATTTAATTAACTCCAACCAACACTTCTGTCTCACATTTAATTCCTTTTGAGTGAAGAAATATTTGAGACTTTTGTGGTCAGTGTATAACTCACATCTTGCCCCATAGAGAAAATGCCTCTATCCTTTTAAAGCAAAGACTACTCCTGCTAACTCTAAATCCTGGGTTGGATAATTCACTTCATGTGGTTTCAGTTATCTAGATCCATAAGACATTACCTTACGATCTTGCATAAGCACACAACCTAATCCTTCCTTGGATGCATCACAATATACCGTGTAATATTTTCCTGGTTCCGGAAGTGCTAGGATTGGTGCGGTAGTTAATCTGGTGTTCAAATCCTGAAAACTTGTTTCAGACTTCTCATCCCATATGAAAGGTGTATTCTTTCTTAACAATTTGGTCATGGGTCCAGCTATCTTGGGAAAACCTTCTATGAATCTCCGATAATAACCGGCCATGCCTAAGAACCCTCGGATTTGCTGCACATTGGTTGGCGCCTTCCATTCCAGCACTGATTGAACTTTGGACGGATTTACAGCAATTCCATCCTTACTGATCACATGACCAAGAAACTCTACTTCATCCAACCAGAATTCACACTTACTGAACTTAGCATAAATCTTATGTTTTCTTAGGATTTGCAATGCTATTCTCAAATGCTCTGAATGCTCTTCTTTATCCTTAGAGCATATCAAAATATCGTCAATGAATACTATGAAAAACTTGTCCAAGTAAGGCATGAAGATTTTTTTCATCAAATTCATGAATATTGCTGGTGCATTGGTCAGACCAAAAGGTACGACAAGATACTCATGATGTCCATACCTTGACACAAATGTTGTTTTAGGAACATCTTCCTGTTTAATTTTTATCTAATGGTATCCTGATCTTAGATGAATCTTGGAGAATACTCCAGCTCACTTGACTTGGTCAAATAGATCTTGAATTCTTGGTAATGGGTACTTGTTCTTGATGGTGACATTGTTGAGATTTCTATAATCCCCACACATTCTTCATCCTCCATCTCGTTTGTCCACAAAGATCACCGGAGTTCCCCATGGAGATACACTTTCCCGAATAAATCCTTTTTGGGCTAGTTCATCAATTTGCTCCTTAAGCTCTTTTAATGCTTTCGACCCCATTTTATATCGTGCTTGGGCTATTGATGCTGTTCCTGGTATCAGGTTGATACATTGCAAATGTATCTATAATTTTTGATGTTCCATGCTTGGTTTTATCTACTTTCTTGTGTTTTGTCCACACTTTGGAGTACTTTTCATATGATTTCTTGGACTAACCTATTAACAAGAGCCACAGTGCCAGCTGCCTATTTTCTGCTGTTTTTGGTTCCAGGAAGTCAGAAAATGAATATTCTCGGAATTGGATGGGACAAAAGCCAAAGTCGATATTTTACCGGAAGACTCACGGAGTCAGAAGACGAGACGGGGAGGGGCTAGGGGCTGGCCACACCACCTGGTGGCACGGGCCAGGCCAGGCCGCGCCAGGGGGTGGTGTGGGCCCCTCCGGCAACCCCTCGGTCTCCCCTCTCGCCTATAAGAGCATCCCGATGCATAAACCCTAAGTCGTCAAGCCTCCAGCCATGAAAAGTTCCACAGCGCCACCGCCATCGAAGGGGAGATTCGGGGGACAGAAAGTCTCTTTTCTGGCACCCTGCCGGGACGGGGAAGTGCCCCCGGAGCCATCTCCATCGATCTCCACCACCATCTCCATCACCATTGCTGATTCTCATGATGATGAGGGAGTAGTTCTCTCTCGAGGCTAAGGGTTCTACCGGTAGCTATGTGTTCATCTCTCTCTCTATGCATGATCTTATTGAGATCATGAGCTTGTAATCTATAGATCTACCTTGCTACTCAAATGCTTTAATAGATCTCTGCTCTCCCCATGTGTGTGAAAGTGACAGCGTGCGCACCATGGTGGTACTTAGGCTAGAGATTACAAATACTTGTTATGAGTTATATTTGAAGTTGGATGTCTTTATGAAATTGTGGTGTTTGTTGGAACCATCTAGTGCTCAAGGTGACAGTGTGGGGTTTTCTAGATGGGAAAGACTTACTTTGAGGTGTGCTATTATAGCCCTACCAATGATTAGAGTGTCCAACCGGAGAGTAGTTAAGAGTAGTATCATAAAGAGAATATATTTATATGAGAGTGTTCACTAGTGAAAGTATGATCCCTAGGCCTTGTTTTTAAGAATTGATACACCATTTGCAACTAGATCTGTTACATGTTTGCTTGCTTCCATCATTATTTCGATTTGCCTTTAGTCTCTTCCACGCCATCAAGTTATTTTCTAGCATCGTTATCTTATATCCATACCACTTATATTTCACTATCTCTTCGCCAAACTAGTGCACCTATACACCTGACAAGTGTATTGCGTGTGTTGGGGACACAAGAGACTTCTTGTATCTTAATTGCAGGGTTGCTTCAGAGGGATACCTTTGACCACTTCCTCCCTGAGTTCGATAAACCTTGGGTGATCCACTTAAGGGAAAACTTGCTGCTGTTCTACAAACCTCTGCACTTGGAGGCCCAACAACTGTCTACAAGAATAGAAGTGCGTAGACATCACAGGTCAATAGTAAACACTATTTCCCCATCATGTGGCATTCCTGGTAACTCTGCTGGAAAAACATCTTGAAATTCCTTCACCACAGGAATATCTTCCAATTTTACCTCCTTCATTGACTTTAACTGCAGATCCACCATGATATGACTATGTTTATATGCCTGATAGACTATCCTTCCTCCACTTGGAGACCTGATTGAAACGGTTTTTTCCTCACAATTAATCTGAACTCCATAGTCCGTCCTCCAATCCATTCCCAGCACTACTGCTATTCCTTTTAATGGGATCACATAAAGATCCGCATAATAGGTTTGACCACAAATTGAGATAACTTGGTTTAATTTAATGTTTCTAACTACTACGATCCCTCCGGCGGTAACTACGGTCATAGGTTTTTCTAACGATGCCCTTCTAATCCGAAATTTATCACAAAATTCTTCAGATATGAAAGAAGTAGTTGCACCCGTGTCAAATAAAACTTTTCCGGGATTTGTGAGAATATTGAGCGTACCTATCACCACTTGATCCGAGTTATCCACCTCCTCCAAGGTTGCGCAATTCAGCTTTCCAGTAGGTCTACCCCTCTTGCCATTATCGTTTTTGCCATAGCTTCCACCTCTATTAGGCTGTCCACCTCCGCCTCCACTGGATTGTTCTCCACCCTTTCTGGGCCAACCACCAGGTGGTTTATTTGGGCAATCAGGCTTAATATGACCCTTTTGACCACAAGAAAAACAAATAATCACTAGCTTCCTGCAATCCTTGCTAATAATCCCCGAAAGTTTGCAATTGTGACATATGACATTCCTTCTAGGATTGAATTGTCCTCTAGTGTTGTTGCTAATATTGTTGTTGTTGTTGTTGTTGTTGTAGGGTCTGTTTCTAGGTTGGAATTCCAAATTGCTTTTGCGTTTACTTGCTTGAATCCTATTTGTTTCCTTCTTTGCTCTCTTCCTATGGTCCTCTTGGACATTCTTGTAATCATCTTCAAAGGTTATAGCTGCATCAAGCAACTGCTGAAAAGTTTGGGTGTTGGAAAGCCTCAACTGCATCTTCAGAAATGGATTTAGTCCACGCATGAATCTCTTCTTCCTTTTTGCCTCCGTGCTGACTTCATTAGTAGTGTAATGAGATAAATCACTGAACTCCCGGATGTACTTCATAACACTTGAGTAACCATGTTGCAGTTCTTCAAACTCCCTATGCTTCAATTCAATGATACTTTCCGGAACATGGTATTCATGGAATCTCTGCTGGAACTCCTCCCAGTTGTATGCTCTTCCTGGAAGTTGCATAGCTAACTGACCCTCCCACCATGTTGTTGCAGGTGCGGTCAATAGATGTGTTGCATACCTCAACTTTTGTTCCTCATTGCATCCGACAGTTTTCAACTTTCTCTCGGTATCTGCTAACCAATCCTCTACATCCATTGGTTCTGGAGCGGATGCAAAAGGTAAAGGCCTGGTATCTTGAAAATCCGAAAGACTAACACCCAATCCTTGAGGTGCCCTCCGCTGTCCCACTCGATCTACTAACCCCTCCATGAATTTATTCTGGGACTCTTGCATCATTTGCATGTACTGCATAAAGTTCTGCTCCATCAATGGCCTCATTGGTGGTGGTGGTGGTGGTAAATTTGCTTGCATTCTGGTGTCTTCATCCGCCTTTCCCTTGGCTTCGCGCTCCATGCGTTGTTGTTCAGTCTCGTTCTCTACACCCGTTTCCATACCCCCTAGTCTTGTAACATAAAGCGAACACTCATAATTACATCATGCATATGTGTTCTGAGCTCAACTTCATGTACATAACTAGTCACACAATGGAAAACAAGATCCAAATAAGAACCAAATATGCATTACACACATATTATACATTACAAACAACATAATTGATACAATGTGATTACAAGCTCATGTTGATACTATCCCACTTATTTATTTACATCAAGTTCTCAAACTCTAACTTACGTATCACCGCTGGGATACTCCAACTCAAAGTCACACATACCCGGTGTGCTGACGTGAAGTACGACAGACCGTCTGTGAATGACTTGCCTCTTTGACGGATGATACTCAGTATCAGAAGTCTCTGGACTTGACACATCATTCAGCTGAAGTGCATCCATACCTTCCAACTCATATGAAGTATCTTTAGAATTATCCTCATCACTGTCTTCTTCATCCATCTCCTGCATCCCGACTCTAGAGGAATCAACAGAATATTCCCCTTCCGGTGCTCCCCAAGTACTCTGCTGGGTACGATAGTCCTCAGCTATGATTGGATAGTGCACGTTATCTGGAGTAGGATAATATTCTAGTGACTCAAACACCCTTTCTTCAGGATCTTCCTCATTGGACTCTACATCCTTCACATGGACATCTCTTGCATCAACAGAATAAGATCTCACGCCCATGCAACTAGTCTTCCCGGTATCCCAACTGAATCTTCCACAGGAATAGGTTCCTGGCAGATCCATCCATCGATACGTACCTCCATCCCTCGGAATTTCCAATAGGTAGTTATGAGTCCTCAGTTCCCCAAGAACTCTATGGTACTAGATGACTAGTGCCCTCATCAGGATATCTAGTGGGTTCTGGTATAGGTGAGTAAGGATATGGTGTAAAAGATGTTGGATCTATAGGTATATCCTTAAAAACTGGGTTAGCCCTATCGATTGCTTCATTCTCCAGCTTAGATGCTAACTTCTCCCTTCTTTCAGGATTCGTTAAATCCTCTAGCATATCAACCTGATCTTCTACAATAACCTGATGTGTCTTATACAAAGACCCAACCATCAGTCGATATAGATCCATAAACTTAGAAGCTAGTTTTGGATGCTTCCTTACTAAAGTAAGATGATCCGGTTCAGGATCCTCGTCTATAGAGTCATGACGAATCACAGAATATGTGCTTCCAGCTAACTCTTCTGCTTTGTGCTCCCGAACATTGGCTATCGCCTCCACACTAGGAACATGGTATGCTGCTAGGTGACTTCTACCTTCACCCATAGGTAAATCGTAATATAAACCAAGCTTCTTTGGTAGTTGGATGCTAACACGTTATTTGGCTAACATTCGCCCATCATGGTATGTCATGGTATAGACCGGAATATTAGTTGTGCAACCAAATACTCTCAGAAGTTCTCGAAACTATTCAGTTAACGCCCCCTGATAGTCATCGAGAGTCTTCTTTCCTTGCCAAAGTTTGTTTTGGAAACTTTGGTGTCATTTCCACTTTATATATATAACAAAAATAAATATAATTAGTATCCATTAGTTATAATGATGCATCATTATAAAGAATTATCGCACTAAAAAATATAACGTAATATTCCCAATTCAATATTCATCATATATGCTAGAGAACTCTTCACAATTGTTCCTAGACTCCTATAGGTAATTCCCTTTACTAGGTTTCCAACCTAAGGTCAAAGTAATCGCTCTGATACCAGTTGCAGTGACCCAGCATACCACTGCATGTGTAGTACACTATAGTCGTTGACATGACATGCACAGAACACCGTTCTATAAATATCACATCCCTCAGAGTGGTACAACAGAAACATTCCGGGTCCACATTACAAACATACACACTTCATTATTATTACAAACTAGAAGTTCCAAAATTCAAGTGTTACAAAATTACAAACCAACTTAAGCAGTTTCAGTGGAAGAAATAAAGTTCAAACTCATACTTTGAATTGAGATCAACAACTTATTTTATAAAGTTTATGCTGCTCGGCTCAATTGGTTTACTAATAACGAAGGCAACTACTCGGACCCGTTGCCCTCCACTCCATAGTGTATTTCGTAGTCCACCCCTTCAACTCCTCTAGACATGTCTGTCTCTTCGTAGTAGACATCCTCTTGCCCTTCAACTGCGTACATCGAAGGGTCTTCTGGATTCTCAGAGTCTAAGCAGGGGTTCAAAGGAAAGAGTGAGTAACAACGTTACCCAGCAAGTTCATTATATGCAAGGTGGGAAGTTTGATGCTCTATCTACCACCTCAGACTATCAGTCCTTGGCTCTATGCAGTTTTCATAAACATTCCTTCAAATATTGATTTTATTATCAAACACTATGCCCATCAGCCTTCATAGGTTAACCAGAACTTCATGGAGTTCCTTTCCTGCCGTGTTCGTAGCTCCTTCCAAGAATAGGGAGTAATAAGTTACAGTTCTTACACTCTGAAGAGGTGCGTTGCTTTACCCATGAGAGATCAACTCCTTGTTGCACAACCAGGCGTACTTTCCCGTCCACAGTTTTGTGATGTGGGGCCCAGTAGGTGATCCAAGCCAACATTGCCCCTCTCCGCGACCCCATATGTCTGCACGATCCTTCGGGGTTGACTATACCTTTGTTAAGCCCCCTTTCGGGCAAGCTACAACCCTGATGAGTTCTCGAAGACTCTATGAGCCAGTTATGCCCCTTTCAAGCTCCATAAAGGTCCGACTATACCTTCGGCAACCGCTCATTGATAATCCAGATACCAAAATCATGGGGCCTAAGGGTGCGCACCCATATGTTGGATCCACACAAGGAATCCCAGCATCACGATAAGGTCATCTTGCCTGCATATGAAAGGAAGAAGGTCTAGCTGACTTCTCCGTCCCATTCCAAATCTCATGGTTAACGCGTAATATACAGCGCTAGAATCACTCATGGCATGGGTTGTTAATCCTATGGTGACTTGTGCAATTGGAACCCTAAGTTCCATTGCCAATCTTTATCATCACTTAGGATGATAACTACATCTTATTTATTAGAGAAGGTAATGTTTTCTTTCTCTAGAACATAGATGGTAACACACAATTTGCAATATCTTTGATAAAGACTCTTCAAATGACACGAGCAAGTGATGAACTTGCCTTGTGACAGCAAGGTAGTGAAGTCGGATGCTTCCACCTGACCTTGAGCTCCGGTTTCTACGGAGATCCATTATTGCCCGGTAAGGACAATATTTAAAGAAGCAATATGCAATGCATAGTAATGTCATGCAATGGCTTATTATTTGTTTATTTGCATTCTTTACCCTCATAGTAAAAGTTTGCTATTTCTTTAATTAAAAGAAAAGTATTATTTAAAGTCTTTGAAATTTTCATAAACATTATATTTACTATTTTTATAAAGACTACTATTATTTAAAGAGATTAAAATTGAATTTATTAAATTTTTAACTTTTTTAAATATTTAACTAAAATTCCTTTAAGGAAATAAGATTTTATTTTATCCCATTTAATTTAGCTCCCAAATATACGAATTAGTATTTTTCTATAATAACACTTCCTTTTAGAATTGTAAAAATGAATTTTATTCAATTTTTATGTGTTTGTATATTTTTATAAAATTCCAAAAGGAATATATACCTCAATAGTAATAATTTTAGTTTTAATTACCTAAAATTTTATTTGCTATTTTTCTTGAATAGAGGACATTTTTATGAGTCCATTAATATTTTATTTATATTTTTAGGATTTTTATTTTATTTTTTTATAACTATTTAAGTCATAGGGGTATTTTGGTCATTTGATAATTTAATAAGGCTTTTTCGTTTTATAAATTGGATCTAGCCCATTGGGCTGGCCCGGCCTAACCCGACCCATCTGGGCTGGTCAAACCCCCTGTCACGAGCGGCCAAGTACCACTCGATTTTCCCCTTTCTCTTTCTTTTGTTCCACCTCGACTTCTTCCTCGACCCCGTGGTGCTGCCGACACTGTCCCCGTGCGATTCACGCCGCCTTGGGTCTGCCTGGCCACCACCATGGTGTATGGCAAGGGTGCTGACCCCGCTCCTTCGTATGGTCCATTTTGATTTGGCTTTGGGGCTCTCCTTTGGCTAGGTTGGCTCCGTTTCGAACCCTAGGGTTGCTGCTAGTGATGCCTTCGTCGTTGCCCCAATGGTGCTGTGAGGTGTTGTTCGTCCTCATGCGATGCTGTGGCCGCCGCCTCGGCTCGGTGCGGGTTGTAGCGCCCTTCGGGTGCTCCCCGTGCTGCCATGCGCTTGTCGGCCCCTCTGCTTCCTTTTCTAATCTACAGTGAGGACTACTGGTGAGTTTAATCTTGCTGCGCCTTCTGTCCTCAGCCTCTCTTGAGCTCCTCTGTATGCTTCTAGTGGTTATCCCTAATTAGGTGTGATGATTGATTAGGGTTCATCCCTTTGTGTTGGTTATAGTCGATGAATTGAAACTAGAAGTGATGGTAATTGAGGATGATGATTAAGTAGGTCATGTTATCATTGTCTACAGTTGGTTTTGATGATGCTAGTGGTTTTGTTAGTCTAATTCCAATTGATTATTGGGCATTGACTAAATGATGGTGCTACTATGGGATTATTACTTGTGGATTCTTGTAATATGGAAGTTCTCTACTATCATGATCTTGTTATTGATAGTGGTTCTATCAGTGATTTATTCACTGCATCTTTAAATATTGGACTGAATAGTGATGACCCACAAGTATAGGGGGTGTATCGCAGTATTTTCGAGGGAAGTAAAACCCAATTTATTGATTCAACACAAGGGGAGCCAAAGAATATTTATAAGCCTTAACAACTGAGTTGTCAATTCAGCTGCACCTGGAAACAATCTTGCTCACAGCAGTTATTAGTAGCAATAGTTTTGTAATAGGAATAGTAAAGTAACAGCAGTAGTAAAGCAGAGACAGTAGTAACAAAAGCAGTAAACAATGGGATTCTAGTGCGGTAGAAATAGAGATGGATGGACGGGCGTTGCATGGACAAGACAATTCACATAGTAATCAGAACATAGGGAAATTACAGATAAATAAGATAAAGCACCCAAGTACTAGACAATCCTAGGCATGTGTTCCATATATAGTCATACATGCTCGCAATGAGAACTTGCACAACATCTTTTGTCCTGCCAGCCCGTTTGCAGCGGGGCCTCTAGGGAACTACTGGCAATTAAGGTGCTCCTTTTAATAGAGCACCGGAGCAAAGCATTAACACTCCATGAACACATGTGATCCTCACATCGAAGCCATTCCCTTCCGGTTATCCCGATTTCTGTTACTTCGGGGCCTTAGGTTCCAGATAACAACGTGTGTATACAACTTGCAGATAAGACCAAAAACAATACTATCATAATGAATCAATAACATGTTCAGATCTGAAATCATGGCACTCGGGCCCTAGTGATAAGCATTAAGCACAACAAGTCGCAACAAAGTCATAAAGCACTAATAAAAGATACTAGGCACCATGCCCTAACAATCTGATGCCATTACATGAACGATCTCATCCAATCCCTACCATCCCCATAGCCTACAGCGGGGGATTACTCACTCATAGATGGAGGAAACATGGATGGTCGATGGAGATGATGGTGGAGATCGATGGAGATGGCTCCGGGGGAACTTCCTCGTCCCGGCAGGGTGCCGGAACAAAGACTTTCTGTCCCCCGAATCTCCCCTTCGGTGGCGACGGCGCAGCGGAACTTTTCATGGAAAAACGTCGAACCCCCCCGGAGTTTTTAGTACAGAAGGCTTCTTATAGGCGAAGAGGGAGACCGAGGGGGTGCCTAGGGCCACCACACCATGCCCTGGCGCGCCCAAGCCCAGCCCGCGCCTGGGGGTGGTGTGGCCAGGCCCTAGCCCTCCTCCGTCTCATATACTGGCTCCGTGAGTTTTCTGGAAAAATAGGCACTTTGGCTTTTATCCCGTCCAATTCTGAGAATATTCATTTTCTGACTTTCCTGGAACCAAAAACAGCAGAAAACAGGCAGCTGGCACTGTGGCTCTTGTTAATAGGTTAGTCCAAGAAATCATATGAAAAGTACTAGAAAGTGTGGACAAAACACAAGAAGTGGATAAAACCGGAGCATCAAAAATTATAGATACATTTGCGATGTATCAAATAGTCACATATAGATTGAGTGTTAACAAGTTATTACAATGATGCTCTGTTGATTTATAGATAAACTTGATGATGATTTCGGGTGTTTGATTCCAGGAAAATGATAGTTAATGGCTTGCCAGTTTATTTATGAAAGCTAAGTAATTGTTTTGCTTGGGTATTAGAACTTGTTCTTGTGACACCATCATTAAAAATGGCACACAAGTGTTGGTTCTACTACTGGGTTTTATTTTGTCAGTCCTAAAGATTGGATAAATGCCAAAGATAAGTTGAAAGCTTATTTTAAGCATCTATGCCTATGATGTTGGTCTGAGGCATAGGAACTAGTTTCCTACCATAGATATGTTCTGGTATTGATACCAGTTACTTATTCTGGAATCCTTTTGATAAAATGGTTAGTGTGCTTATATGGATCCATAAGATCTATGGATTCTGGGGTGCTACTCTTTTAAGAGATGTGCCCAGAATTCAAAACCTTGGCTATTTTTATATTGGAATATGGAATATAACGTTATATCTAGGATCAATGATGTTGGTCTGAGATCCTGGTTTAGTTTGTATAGTCTACTTATGGATTTTGTATTCAAAATTTCTCTATGATGGATTCACCCCACTTAGGTGATTTCTGAGAGATTAAGTATAAAATAACACATGAGTTCTTATCTAGACGAGATAGTTAGATCATGTGAGGGTTTTATATTACTCACCACAACAGTTGAGTTGTTGGTGTTGTTGCTGGTTGATCTGGTTGCTTGATCTTGCTAGCTTGCTTTGCTGGTTTGAGATTGTCCTTCACCTCCTGGTGCTGCTCCTGCTACTTCTGGATCCTAGAATCTTGTCCTTGATCTTTCTATCCACATGCTCCACCCCTCCTTATGTCACCATCTTGTGAGCATTTGGATGATCAGGTGTATGGTTTGGCTGGTGGATTGCTTTCCTTTGGCAGGATTGATGTGTTTCTGGTTTGGTGTTTGAGAAGGAGAGCTATGTTATTTGTGGATGAACTTCGACTGAGTGCTCTGTTTGAGTGCTAGTAGTGTTGCTGCTGTATTGATAACACACTGCATGCATTCTGGTGACTAAGCTATGTGTCTGTGTGGTCTGGTCATGTGGATCAGCTCAAGTGAAAATATCTCCACCTGTTACCCTTTTACTAATTACTGCTTGGTGAAACTTGCCCCTCTTTAATTACTCGATGATGTAATTTGAACAATGCATTTCATTGTTCACCACTGAGAGTAACACTAACTAATTTTAACCCTTGTTTTTTATATTTTAGTTGCTTTATATTATTTGCAGGAAAAAGACCTGGAGATACCAGATTTAGTATAGGAATAGATAAGTAGCATAGGTCTTAATTGTAACCTTATTTTCTTTATTCTATTTGTAAAGAATCTTGTAAAGATTTATTATAAGACAATAAAGTTGTATTTCTATTCTCTGTAATATTCTAATTTTGATGTATTTATTACAATTTGTAATGTTGTAATGTAATCAGAAAATAAGAATCTATTTCTCATCTAATTTTCACTGTCTCCAATCTTTATTGTTGTTTACTATAGCTATAATTTAACCAAATAATGTTAATAAGATATTTTGGAAAACAATTCAATATTACTATCTTCTAGTTTTTAAACACTTTCAAATTGATTTAAATTTCAAACTTGAATTCAAAATAACTTCCCCAAAACATAATAATTCCTAGAGGTCATGTCAAAATTCATAGCAATCAATAACAAGAGCTATTTCTACCTCCAATTTGTGAAAGAAACTCTCGTCCCTTTAGGTTTTTGTTTGGCAAAAAACTTACCCTAATTTTACACATGCATGCAAATACTTAGATTCCTATTTCTACCCTTCATTGGATCCTAATGTTGGGATGTTACATAGAGTCAATTGATGTATGTTGTTCTCACAAGCCACATAAGGATCCACCAGAGTCATTGCATGTGTGTTCTTTTCGCAAACCACAACTAGAGTCATTGCATGTGTGTTCTTTTTACAAACCACATCTAGAGTCATTGCATGTGTGTTCTTCTCACAAACCACAGCTAAAGTCATTGCATGTCTGTTCTTCTGACAAACCACACAAGGAACCAACAAAGTCATTGCATCTCTGCTCTTTTCATTAACCACAACTAGAGCCATTGCATGTGTGTTCTTCTCACAAACCACATCTAGAGTCATTGCATGTGTGTTCTTCTCACAAACCACACATGGATCTACTAGAGTTCATTGCATGTCTATTCTTTTCACAAACAACAGCTAGAGTCATTGCATGTCTGTTCTTCTCAAAAACCACACATGGATCCACCAGTGTCATTGCATGTGTGTTCTTTTCACAAACCACATCTAGAGTCATTGGATGTATGTTCTTTTCACAAACCACATATTGATCCACCAGTGTCATTGCATGTGTGTTTTTTCAAAAACCACATCTAGAGTCATTGCATGTCTGTTCTTTTCACAAACCACATATGGATCCAATAATGTGATTGCATGTGTGTTCTTTTCATTAACCACATCTAGAGTCATTGCATGTCTGTTCTTTTCACAAACCACATATGGATCCACCGGTGTCATTGCATGTGTGTTCTTTTCACAAACCACATCTAGAGTCATTGCATGTATGTTCTTTTCAATAACCACATCTAGAGTCATTGCATGTGTGTTCTTCTCACAAACCACATATGGATCCACTAGAGTTCATTGCAAGTGTGTTCTTTTCAAAAACCACAGCTAGAGTCATTGCATGCGTGTTCTTTTCACAAACCACACAAGGATCCACTAGAGTCATTGCATCTCTGTTCTTTTCATTAACCACAACTAGAGTCATATTGCATGTGTGTTCTTCTCACAAACCACATATGGATCCACCAGTGTGATTGTATGTGTGTTATTTTCATTAACCACAGCTAGAATCATTGCATGTCTGTTCTTTTCACAATCCACATATGGATCCACCAGTGTCATTGCATATGTGTTATTTTCACAAACCACAGCTAGAGTCATTGCATGTGTGTTCTTTTCATTAACCACATCTCGAATCATTAAATGTGTGTTCTTCTCACAAACCACATATGGATCCACCAGAGTTCATTGCATGTGTGTTGTTTCACAAACCACAGCGAGATTCATTGCATGTCTGTTTTTTCATAAACCACACAAGGATCCACCAGAGTCATTGCATGTGTGTTGTTTTCAAAAACCAGAGCTAGAGTCATTGCATGTGTGTTCTTTTCACAAACCACATCTAGAGTCATTGCATGTGTGTTGTTCTCACAAACCACAGCTAGAGTCATTGCATGCCTGTTCTTACAATAAACCACACAAGGATCCACCAGAGTCATTGCATATCTGTTCTTTTCACAAACCACATATTTTTCCACCAGTGTGATTGTATGTGTGTTCTTTTCATGAACCACATAAGGATCCACCACTGTCATTGGATGTGTGCTCTTTTAACAAACCACATGAGCATGTGTTTTCTTCTCACAAACCACATATGGATCCACCAGAGTTCATTGCATGTGTGTTCCTTTCATAAACCAGATATGGATCCACCAGTGTCATTGCACGTGTGTTATTTTTATTAACCATAGCTAGAGTCATTGGATGTCTGTTCTTTTCACAAACCACATGGATCCACCAGTGTCATTGCATGTGTGTTCTTCTCACAAACCACATCTCGTCATTGCACGTGTGTTCTTTTCATGAACCATAACTAGAGTCAGTGAATGTCTGTTTTTTCACAAACCACACATGGATCCATGAGAGTAATTGTATTGCATGTTTTTTTCACAATCCACAGTTAGAGTTATTGCATGTGTGTTCTTTTCACAAACCACATATCACCAGTGTCATTGCATGTGTGTTCTTCTCATAAACCACATATGGATCCTAACCTTAGGAGAGCCCTAACCTAAGCCCCCTAATGGTGGTCGTTAGACCGAGTCTTCTAGAAGGAAAGCCTAACACAGTTGTTCTACATGACGATTGTTACATACCGTTTGATCGGGGCACTTGGACGATTTGGATGGTCTTCGTGAGAGTGATCCGTGAGTAGGCTATTCTGAAGCATGATTGTCCACGCTTGCTACCCTCTTGCTCTGGACAAACTGGCAACACCGGGCGCTCCCCTTTTGCGAGTGTCACGACTCACGAGTTCAGTGGGCCATATGCCAGTGTCACGTCCCCATTACTTCTCTTCCTCCCCGTACTTCTCTTCCTTACCTTCGAAGCCAATTTCCCCACATCCCTCCCATCATGCCGTAGCCACAGGCCGATGGCGCCTCCAGTTATCTCTCTGGCAGCCACCCCATTCCCCCTCCCTCTCTCTCGCCATGGGTTCAAGGGAGATGGTGAGAAACGCATCATGATGTCAGGGATGGTGATTTTGATGTGAGTCGTCTCATCTCTATCTCTATCTCTATCATATGTGGCCAGTTATCTATTTTGAGCTAGATCTCCTATGTTTACTCATGCGCGTATGATGTGTTAGGCCAACAAGACGATGTATGACTCCGACTATCACGGTTTAGCGGATGAAGATAGTCCTCTAATATGTAAACATGGATATGTGCCTGCTAAATTTGTAGCGTTCGAAGGACGAAACGCAGGCAGGAGGTTTTTAAGGTGTCAAGGACATCGTGCAATGGTGCAAGGCGGAAGTTGCGGTGTTGTCAAATGGGTAGATCCAGAGTGGCCCAAATCGATGCAAAAAACGCTGGACAAACTATAGGATATGACTGTTGAGTTGAAAGAATACGTAGTCAGCTCACTTCTTGATAGTGTTGATATGAAGCTATGGGACCCAGATGACACGACCAAGCTTAACCAAGAATACGTAGTCGAGAAGGAGAGGGACGTGGCATTGGCCATGAAGGCTAAAGCAGAGCAAGAATTGACTCAAGCAAGGAATGATCTTCACCAGGACAAAGTCCTGCAGTTCACAACTACGAGTATTGACAAGTGCATGAGGAAAAATGCAGAGAAACAAATGAAGATGTGCAAGGAAGATGCTAAATGGAAGGAGCAGACGATTTGATCCTTACTCTCACAGGAAGATGCACACCGCGCTAACATCTGGAAGATCAAGGAGATGTGTGATAACTAGTTCTATTTAGCTTGAGCTCCGTGCCTCTTTAAGTTGTAATAGTAGTACTTGTTAACCTAGCAGTCTGAACTAGTGGTCTTGTAGTCTTGGGAGGAAAAAAATTGGTCGCCCGTTAATCTGTCTTAACCCTGCATTACTTCCTTTTGTCTGATCATGGTGGTATTCTAACATTGGTGGTTTGTTTAAACGTAATTTACGTGGATTGTGCCGCATGAAAATGTCACAACCACAATTTATAAAGTGGAAGCACGTACACTTAGTTACTAGAGATCCGGGAGCTTCACCAGATGTAGGGGATGCAGGAGCAGGGAGGCGGTGAGATAGATGGGCTCAAGATTAGGCCAGAGAGTGGCATCGATTTCCTCCTCATCTCGGTTGCCATTGCTATTTATGTTGCCATGTCGTTGTGCAACATCTGAAATAAGTTGCTGCTTCGTGCAGTGTAGCAGCTTAAATAATTTATTTTTGTGCCACTTACATTCCATCGAATTTGGCGACCTCCTGCCCCTCAGCAATCGTGGAACCGGTGATGCGTGTTTTCAGATAGTAGTGGCACAATCAGAATTTTGGATTCAACTACTGACTCGGGCGTTTCCAAACCCTAAGTCGTGGTACATTTTACTCCGAGAACGTGGGTAGATTGTTTCGCCCGACAAAATTCCACACACAGAGCTCTAGAATTTAACCGAATTACATATATAGGTACAAGTTCAACACATTACTATGCATCTTCATTGCCAACAGCCTTCTTTCGTAGCCTGGGTGCCAAGCCTTCATGTCCACTGGCTTATTATTTCCTGCTTTCTTCCTCTTCCTCGGTGCCAATTTTCTTAGCTTCACGTACTTTGCATCGCTGGGACAATCAGCACCAGAATTGTGTCCATCATCATCTTTCCACTCATTTTTACCTTCTTCGGGCAGCAAAATGACTAACCTGGCAGTCATGTTTCTAACCTTGCGGCGCTTCCTGTCAAAGAAACAGGACTGTTGCATAACTGCCCAATATCTACAGAGTAAATACTTGCAAAAATTACAATTCAGCACAAACATGCGAACCCCAAGAGACTTTAGCTTACCTGGAGCTAATTGGGTTCGAGCGACCACCCTGTCAAGGAATAGAAGGGCGACTCCAGTTGCAGCAGCTTCCACATCTAGTGCATCACAATTTAGCTCAAACATGCAAGCCGAAGCATACCTTTTCATCAACCCAATTAGTTGACTGTCACACGTTAGAGGAACCATGATGCCACGTTCATCCATGAAGCTGAACTTTGCAGTATGCTTCGGCCATAATTCATCATGATTACGCAAAGCAGCAACCATACCAGATATAGTGCAGATCTGTGCATGTGCTTCTTCCGTCGTGATACAATGGTGTCCATACCACTTGCCCTTCACCCTTGCTAATTTAGAGTCATACCTGAATAGGACTACCGTAACCAAGTAAGGGTGGTCCGTGGAGATCCCACTTGACAGAAAACTGTGGACAAAATATGTTTGTCAGCATTGGGCTAACAAACAATTTTATGTTCAGTAGCCAGCTAGCAGTTATAATTAGTGCGAATAGCAAAGAGAAGGGTAGCTCACCCGCATGTAGCCAGAACTTCTTCTTCCTTGGTAGTAGGATCTGCCATCCTCCGAGCTGCTCGGCTCGTCGGTGGCGGAGGCGGGCTAGAGCCTCGCAACAGCGGCTACGACATGCGCCATTGTAGCTCAGGATCATCGACTAGGCGTAGCAACTTGGCACCGAAAGTCAAATGTCCGAAGGGATCGTCCTTCCTGGAGGGTGGATTTCGACGCCACCGGTGCTAGGGGAAAGGAGGGAATGGATTTGTGAAATTGGTCAACGCATCCAAGTCACTTAGTTCCTCGATTTGCCTAAGAGGTTGCCGCGTTGGCGCTCGCGTCACGGACAAATGACCGACATGTGGGTCCCGACCTTGTACTTCACGGGGCAGTTTAACAGAATGTTTGAATTTGGCAGGGGTGAGATGCGTTTGCATCGAAATGGCCCCTCTCAGTAGTTGGCAGTCCAACTTTACGAAACGCGACAATTACAGGGAACTTGGGTACCGCCATTGATGGGGATATGCCGGATGGGGAATGCCCAGCAGGACGTTCCGATTGGGCCAAGAGTCTCGCGACTGGGCCTACGGGACGGTGACTGGAATGCGACTAAGGAGAAGGCCTGGCGGCTGGAGACTGGAGGCCCAACAACATGTTCGAAGCCCAGTCAGATTAGGTCAAATCCTACGAATCCATATTCGGTTTGGTTGTAAACTGTAAACCCTAGCGAGGTGCCCCATATATAAACCTACCTAGGGTATCCTAAGGACTTACGTTCCATCATACACCCCCTCAAGCGACTCGCTTCTTAGACGCCGAGATCGTCGCCATTGTAACTCGCTCTCTACCAATCCAATCTAGCAGGAGTAGGTCTTTACCCTTCGAAGGCCCGAACTTGGGTAAACCCATGTGCATCCGCCCCCATCTCGCACCGCAGAAGGCCGCCAGCACTCGCCCCCGATTCAATCAATCGATGCCTACTGCAGCGACTGTCGTGGCCATTTCCACGACAGTGGCGCCCACCGTGGGGCATAGCCGGATTGGCCTGAGTTCTGTGGCGAGACCCTACTCGCTGATCGATCGGCCGCTCGCCACCGGCCGCATGATCGCCATCGGCGGGATCTTACAGATCCTGCCCAACAGCTACATCCCGGCGCCGCGTCCGATCACCCACGGCGCGGTGATGCCAGTTGGCTCCATCAACCTCTTTGTCGGCTTCACCGGCGCATTCGACCCAGCGGCAACGGTGATCGTCGGCGAATCGCCGCCGCTCCACGATCTGCTCTCGGAGGAGCAGGTCCGCTCCATCAGGAGCCTCGCCACCAACTACAACTTGGCTGCTAGCAGTGTGGTCGGGACTAACACCGACATGGACGATGCGGCCCTCCACGACGACGTCGACTCCGCAACCCCTGCCTCGGTCGACGGATCTATCACCGCTTCATCATGGGAGGACTTCATCACGCGAGTCTCCAACCTTGAGGACTTCGAGGACTCCTCCATCTTAGGGATCTTCGACTCCGACTCTGGCTCGGAGTCCCTCGAGGACTTCCGTGCCAGATCCAATCGCTTCAACGCGATCTACATGGCGGGTAGCACGGTCGCCCCGCCCGATCCGTTCTCCACACCGATCCCGCGGACTGCCACTGCCACAAAGGTGGAGGAGGCCCGCCTGCGACTCGCGGAGGCGCAGCACAATGAGCTCGCCAAGCGCGAGAGATACCACCTCAAGCGGGAAATGGCGCGGGAGCTATCGCTCTATCACCAGCGCCGCATCAGGACGCGCCACCAGGTGGAAGCAACCAACCACCACCCGGCGCATCAGCGACCGGGGCCCCTCCACCACCCATTGGTCGTGCGCCCCCGCCGGACCAACCGCGGATCATCATCTCGCCACAGGCCCGCGACGCCAACGGACTCCCACTCTACTCCACCCCGATGGACAACGTCGTCGCGGCCGATGCCGCGGTCGCCAACCTCGATGTCCAGGGAGAAGGCGCGATGTAGATCCAGTATGCCAAGGCCCTACTCGCCAGGGGTTGGATGTATTCCCACTCCTCAGCAAGAAGGGCGGCCTCAAGCGGCCACCCCACTATCACCAACGTCGTGACGTGCCTACCACCGCAACCCCTGGCGAACCAGCCACGGGCCGCCAACCCCGCACTCTCCACCAACGAGCCGTGACTGGTGAACAACACGGTCACTGCCAACGGGCAACCCATCGACGCCCGCATGCACATCATCAACAACCAGGCTTGGCGGGCGCGCCAACCCAACGACTTGAGGCACACCCTTAGTAATCGCGGCGACCCCGTACCCAGGGGCTCGCTCAGCCGAGTCGGCCCCCAATGCTTCGGGCCTATGATCAGAGGGGAAAAGTACCCCGCCAACTTCAAGGCGCCCAAGGACATCGAAAAGTACGATCCAACGTATGACCCAACAGTGTGGCTGGACACATACCTCATAGCTATGGGAATCGCCGGCCACACCGACCTGCTCGCCGCTCGCTACCTCCCCCTGATGATGGAGGGTGCGACCCGACAATGGATCAACACCCTCCCTGCCGATAGCATTGACTCCTGGGAGGAAATTTTGGATGCCTTCATTAGGCACTTCGAGGGATCCTACACCCGTGCCACCGCCATCAAAGACCTGGAGCGGTGCATCCAGGGACACCGGGAGTCGACCCGCCACTGGATTCAAAGGTGGCAAGAACTATGGATCAATGCTTCCGGCATCCTCCCGGACACGTCGATACATTGCTTCGAGAACGCGTGCCGGTACAAACCCTTGGTCGCTAAGATCAAGCAGGTCTACCGGACGCTCGACAACATCCCCGACCTCCTCGAGATCGCCAAGCGCTATGCGGAGGAGGACCCCAACCAAGAATCTGACAACGAGTCAGGAGGGAGATGCCGCACCAGTAGCCATGACAGTGGGCGACATCGCGACATGCACTACAGCAACACCTGCATCATAGGCAAGTGCCGCCCGGACGGGCGAGTCGACTTCGCCACCAACGCTGGCTACGGCCAACGTGACCCCAAGAGCTACCGCTGCGATGGAGGAAATTACCGTGACAGCGGAAACTACTGCGCCAACAACGTGGCGAGGCCAAAATTCGACCCTGCTGCCCTGCTCAACCATCCCTGCATCTACCACACCAGGGAGGGAAAACCCGCCACCCACACAACCGCATACTGCCAGTCTCTCAAGGAGATCAAAAAGGCAAGGCGAGCAAGGGAGGACCCCAACAACAACCCACCCCGGGACAACGGAAATGCCGGCGGCTTCGGCAACGACGTCGGCTCGCTACACACCTTCACCGGACTCGGCACCAAGCGTGAGAAGAAGGTGCTCGCCCGCGCGATCGCCGTCAATGCGGTGACCCAAGTCGATGTCCCCCGCTTCCTCAACTGGTCCGAGCAAAGCATCACCTAGAGTTGCCAAGACCACGCGCCAAGGATCGAATATCCAGGAGGAGTCGCCCTAGTGGTCAGGCCCAAGGTGGCCGACTACTGGCTGCCCAAGACGTTGATGGATGGCGGGACTCTATCAACATCATGTATCTAGACACATTCAAGAGGCTCCAGCTCCTAGAAGCAACCATCGAGTCAACCCTGACAACCTTCCACGACATCCTCCCCGGTCGGAAGGCGTACCCGATCGAAAAAGTGAGACTGCCAGTCACCTTCGGCACACCGGCAAACTACCGCACGGAGAGGATCATGTTCGAGCTGGTGAACTTCCGCAGCCCCTACCACTGCGTCCTAGGTCGCTAGGCATTCGCCAAATTCATGGTGACCCCACACTACGCCTAAAACATGATGAAGCTTCCAGGGCCAAGCGGCATCATCACCGTATACGGCGACCCCGACATGGCCGTGGAATGCGAGGACAAAGGCGCCGAGCTCGCTGACGTCATCATCACTGTGGAGACTGATACATTGCGAATGTATCTATAATTTTTCATGTTCCATGCTTGGTTTTATCCACTTTCTTGTGTTTTGTTCCAACTTTGGAGTACTTTTATTATGATTTCTTGGACAAACCTATCAACAAGAGCCACAGTGCCAGCTGCCTGTTTTCTGTTGTTTTTGGTTCCAGAAAAGTCAGAAAATGAATATTCTCGGAATTGGATGGGACAAAAGCCAAAGTGCCTATTTTTCCGGAAGGGATCAAGTGCCAGAATACGAGACAGAGAAGGGCTGGCGGCCGGCACCACCACCTGGCCGCGCGGCCAGGCCTGGCCCGCGCCAGGGGGTGGTCTGGCCGACCCCAGCACACCCTCGGCTCTCGTTCTGCCTATAAGTTGCCCTCAGGAAGAAAACCCTAGGTACCCGATCAAAAATCCACGAAAGAGTCTCTAGCCGCCGTCGTCTCTGTCCCTAGATCGGGGGGATCTGAAGCTCTTCCCGGCACCCTGCCGGAGAGGGGAATTCACCCTGGAGGCCTTCTTCATCACCATGCAAGCCTCTGGTGTGATGCGTGAGTAGTTCATCCTTGGACTACGGATCCATGTAGTAGCTAGATGGCTGGTTTCTCCTCCTTTGTGCTTTCATGTTTAGATCTTGTGAGCTCCGTTCATGATCAAGATCATCTATTTGTAATCCATACATGTTGTGATTGTGGGGATCCGATGGATATTGAGATGCTATTTCAGATTGATTATTGATTCTATCATGTCTTTGTTATTTGAGATCTTGCATGCTTTCCGTTGTTAGTAGCTATCTTGGCCAAGTAGATGCTAGCAACTCCAAGAGTTAGTATTTATGCTCGATAGTGGGTTCATGCCTCTGGTAATCTGGGGAAGTGACAGAAATCTCTAAGGTACTAGATGTGTTGTTGCTACTAGGGAGAAAACAACGATCCTTTGTTCATAGAACAATTGTATTGTTTACTTTACACGCAGTTCGTAAAGCAATAATCTGTTGCTTGCAACTTAATACTGGAGGGGGTTCGGATGATAACCTGAAGGTGGATTATTAGTCATAGATGCAGTTGGATGGCGGTCTGTGTATTATGTTGTAATGCCCAATCAAGTCTCAAAGGAGTCAAGATGATTAGTATATGCATGTATTGCTTTCTCGGTGTTTGTCAATTGCCCCGCTGTAATTTGTTCACCCAGCATGTTATCTATCTTAAGGAGAGCCACCTCTAGTGAACTATGGATCCCGGTCCTTTACTTTACATACAATCTATAAACTGTTTCTGCTTTGTGTTTTCTTTCTACAAACTTTTACTTCTTTCCATTCGATACGTTTAATCCTTTGTTTTCCTCAAAACACGGTGAGATTGACAACCTCATCGCCAGTTGGGGACAAATTTCTTTGGTTGTGTTGTGCAGGTCTCCACGTTGCTACTAGCACCGGTAGTGCGCCCTGCCAAAGCTCAGCTAGTAACACCTTTGAGGTGTTTCCTTGCTCCTACTGGTTCGATTAAACCTTGGTTTCATAACTGAGGGAAACTTGCTGCTCTGCTCATCATACCTTCCTCTTGGGGTTCCCAACGAGCTCTACATCAACACCGCCATCAAGCATTTTTCTGGGCGCCGTGCATTGAGCCATCAGAGACTGACCATGTGGAGGAGCTCACGAAATACGCGGGCAATATCAACAAGGATGACCCCACCATCCTAAAGAAGCCAACCACCGTGAACTCCACATTCGAGGCGACCACGCATACCCGCACCGTCGAGCTCGTCCCGGGTGACTCTAGCCAGACGATCACCATCGGGGCGCACATGAGCCCCACATAGGAAAGCGCTCTCATCGAGTTCCTCCATGAGAACCCCTGTCCCCTTCCTTTAGGCAATCCACTCTACTTCGTTGTTTAGCCAAGATTTCCTCTCTAAGGAGGAGCTCGGCAATGAATTTGTTTGGCTAGCGTCCGCTCACGATCACTCCCAGGCAGGCAAACAATCGATTTACCATTTTCTGATCCAAGATCTAGGCACAACATGACATCTTCGCATAGAAACCATCTGACATGCCAGGTGTCCCGAGGGAACTCGCTGAGCACAAATTAAACACCGACCCCAAAGTGCGACCAGTAAAGCAGACGCCATGGCCCTTCAATGAAGAGCGCCGTCGAGCAATCACCAAAGAAGTACAACGCCTGCTAGCCACGGGCTTCATTCGGCCAATGAAATACTCCAAGTGGCTGGCAAACCCAGTCCTGGTCCTGAAAAAGAACAACACGTGGAGAATGTGTATCGATTACACCAACCTCAACAGCGCCTACCTGAAGGAGGAGTTCTTACTACCGCGCATCGATCAGATCATTGACTCGACCAACTTCCTCGATGCATACACTGGTTACAACCAGATCAAAATGGCGGTCGAGGATGAGGAGAAGACGGCGTTCATCACACCATTCGGCGCCTTCTGCTACACGACCATGACGTTCGGCCTCAAGAACGCCGGCGCCACATACCAAAGGTGCATGCAGGAGTGCCTCGCGAGCCAAATTGGCCGCAACATTCACGTCTACATCGACGATGTGTTGGTGAAATCTACCCGCCAAGACGACCTACTCGCTGACCTAGCCAAAACATTCGCAAATCTGCAGAGGTACAACATCAAGCTGAACCCAGGAAAGTGCACCTTCGGTGTCCCCACCAGACAGCTACTGGAATATGTAGTCTCCAAGCGAGGCATCGAAGCCAACCCCACCAAGATCGACACCATCGCGCGACTCGGAAAACCCAAGTGCCTGCGCGACGTCCAGATATTGGCCGGGCGAGTCACGGCTCTCAGTCGCTTCATGCCCTGACTAGGCCTGAAGGCAATGCCTCTCTATCGCCTGATGTGCAAGAACCCCACGTTCCAATGGGAAGCGGAGGCGGACTATGCACTCAAAGTACTCAAATAAGTGCTACTCGTGGCTCCACTCCTTGCCGCCCCAATCAACAAAGAGCCAATGCTCGTCTAAATGGCGGCCTCCACTCGAGTCGTCAGCGCCGTGATGGTCGTCGAACGGCCGGAGGAGGGCAAGGAGCACCTCATACAGCGCCATGTCTACTACATAAGCAAAGTCCTGATGGACTCACGATAGCGCTACCTGTAACACCAGAAACTGGTGTACGTGGTATTCCGAGCTCAGCGGTGACTCCCCCATTATTTCCAGGAGCACCCAATCACAGCGGTCTCCTCCGCACCTCTGCAGGACATAATACGCAGTCAGGAGGCGACTAGGTGAGTCGCCAAGTGGGCCGTCGAAATCGGCGTACACAACATCAAATACGAGCCCCGCAAAGAGATGAAGTCACAAGCCCTAGCTGATTTACTCGCAGATTGGGAAGAAGAGCAGCAGCCGGAGAAGCTACCATATCTTCACTACTGGTCGCTCCACGTTGACGGCTCAAGAACACCGACGGCGCATGGGCCGGGGTCATATTGACCTCTCCCAAAGGAGACAAGCTCCGCTACGTGCTCGACCTCAACTTCAAGCCCTGCACCAACAACATGGCAGAATACGAGGCCCTCCTCCATGTCATGCGGGTCGCCAAGGAGATGAACATCAACCGTCTACGGTGCTATGGCGACTCCGACCTAGTCGTCGGACAGGTCGTCGGAACATGCGACGCCGTCTCTCCAACAATGATCGCGTACCGCCAAGCGGTAGACCAGCTGGGAGGACACTTCGACGGCTATTTAGTCGAGTGGATTGACATACACAAGAATGAGGAGGCAGACGCCCTTTCCCGCATCGGGTCGGCTCGACAAACGCCACCCACAGGTGTCTTCTTCGACATCATCCACAAACCTTTGGTCTGCCCCCCAAAGGAGATTGACATCAGGATACCACTACAACCCGAGTCGGCCCTAGTCGACATGATCGTGGAGCCCAGTGACTGGATGGCACCATCCGTCGCCTTCCTCGAGCACAAGATCCTCCCAAGCAACGAGACAGAGGCGCAAATGATAGTGCGCCGTTGCAAGTCCTTCGTCATCATCAATGGCGAGCTACACAAACACAGCGTGACTGGTGTGTTCCAGCGCCGCGTACAGCCAGAAGAAGGCCGCAAGATTCTCCAGGACATCCACGCCAGCGACTGCGGCCATCACGCCGGCGCCAAGTCACTGGTTGCCAAGGCCATGCAGCACGACTTCTACTGGCTTACCTCGCATGCCGACGCCACCAACATCGTCCAACGATGCGTCGGGAGCCAGAAGTATGCCAACCAGACGCACCTCCCTGGTTCGGCCCTCAAGACCATCCCCATCACATGGCCATTCGCTGTCTGGGCATGGACATGGTCGGCCCATTCAAAAAGGCCCCATCCGGCTTCACCCACCTCCTGGTCATAGTTGATAGGTTCACCAAATGGGTCGAGGCCAAGCCGATCAAGAAGTGCGATGGCAAGACGGCTACCAAGTTCCTGCGCAAGCTCATCTACCGGTATGGCTACCCGCATAGCATCATAACAGACAACGACACCAACTTCGCCAAGGGCGCCATGTCAGAATTCTGCGAAGAGCACGACATACGACTCGACCTCGCCTAAGTCGCCCACCCAGAGTCGAACGGCCAAGCAGAACGCGCCAATTACATCGAGGCGACAAACGAGACAACCCGCCAAGACAACATTGACCAAATCGATGAGGCACGCAACCTGGCTCGCTCCCGCACCGCCATCTACCTACAGGGACTCCACCGCTACCATAGCCGCCGAGTCCGGACTCGCACCTTCTAGGAGGGTCATCTGGTCCTACGATTGGCTCAGGACAAGAAGGGCATGCACAAACTCTCCCCCCATGGGAGGGGCCATTCTCCATAGGGAGATTCCTCGGCAACAACGCCTACTACCTCATCGACATACAAAGCGATGGCCAGCTCGAGGTCGGGAGGCCATGGAATGTAAACCTCCTCCAAAAGTTCTATACATAGAACTCAAACATGTACTCAGCTAACATATATAATGAAATTCATTTGGTTCAAAAAATTGTGTCTACTCGCCATATCCTTGTGCCACTCGCACTCGTACAATTAGCAATACGCTACCCACGGAAGTCAACCCTTGGTCGAGCGACTGGCACGGCTAAGTAGTGCGGCCTAAGGGCACCCGAAAATACTTGGGCCTTGGGACGTCCATGAATACGCCAACCCGGAGCCGCCATTTGAGTCGCCTAGCTCGAATGGCCCATCGGGCCAAGACGACCGATATACGCTTCTCACAGCGACCTGTCCCTCCCATCCTCACGCAAAGCGACTCGAATGGTTAAGTACCACGCACGGGGACTCCGCAAAAATGGAACCCTCACACGGCTCGGGAACACACCAAGCAAGAGAGCTCCCTTGGACTCGCCCATCGACTAGTTCTCGAAGCCAGGGAGGAGACGCGTTACAAACAACGCACTAGTAACTTGCAACAGGCACGCACCCAAAACGGCTAAGTACCACACTCGGGTACTCGCCTACAAACAATCCTACTCGCGCTTGGGGACTCGCCCTTTCAAAAAAAAAACACAAGACAAAGAACACAAACCAAATCCAATGCACACGTATACAAACGAGTTATACCCATTAAAGGGCGGACGTGCTCGGGGACTCGCCTACACAAAACAAAATCAAGTGTGCATTGCGAGTCAAAATATTTTTCATATTACAAGAAGTCGCCACTTGGCATATCTTACAAACCATCCAGCAAAGCTGTCTATTTCGCAGGCCCTGATGATGACGCATCCACACCACCCTTCACATGAATGAACGGTTGTCACGGGTTCGTCGGGCAGGTCGACAGCGCCTACCGGAAGGGCTGCTATGACTTCAGATCACGATGCTTTGGCTCGGGGTCGCCTGGCGCTACCACCATCTCTTGGTACGGTAGAAGGTCCCCAATCGCCAACACCCGATCAGCAAAGCGGGCAGCTTTGCCGGTGAGCTTCAGTACCTCCAATATCTCCATCGTACCAGTCGCCGAAGGGTAGCCGCTGGTGACGTCGTCGAGGTCGAAGTCGTCGGGGAAGTGCACAAGCCCTAGGCTCAACGCCGTGGTGGCCCCGCACCTGAAGGCCGAACGCGCCATCCACTCCACGACGTCGAGCACTTCCTCTAGATAGCGCCACATTCCGTCAGTCCCCCAGGAATAACCTTGGTGGGGGACATTCCTTGAAGAACTACATGGACGCACAATGATGAGGCAGTGGCCGCCTTCACCACGGCAGTCACGCAATGCGAGGCGCTGAAGGTCTGTACCACTGGGTAGCTTTACCCTATCACCGCTGCAACTTCAGACATTAGTGACACTACGGATTCCCCTACTCAGGGACTCGCCACACATGTTAAACAAAAACATAGACTCACCAAGGAGCTTCCGGCAATTTTCGGTGACGTGCTTCTCTAGGGCGGCGTGATCGTTCTGCAGCCCCAGGATGATCGAATCCGCGGCCTTCCGCTCCTCTTCAGCCGCAGCGACCATAGCCTTCGCTCTATCCTCAGAAGAAATCGAGGCTGCTTTCGCCTCCTCCAACTCCTTGACCAGCGAGTCGATTCGCCCATTTGCCATGTCCAGCTCGGCAATTGGGACATACCCCTCACGAGCCTTGGCAATCGCAACCGGAAGACCATCTGCACAGAAAAGAAACAAATCGTCAACATGCCAGAATACCAACAGCTCATAGCTGAAAAGCGAATCAAGTACTCACCAACAGTCTCCTGGAATCGCCGGTTTGCATCCTGCGCGATGTGCAGATCCCGCTCTAGACGCTGCTTTCCGGCCTGTCGATCTATCAATTCCCTCTGCAAGCCCTACAAAAAGAACAAAAAGTTAGCACTTACAAAAACAGATACTTAGTTCCTAGCCGCTGAAATTCAGCGACTAGGAACTTGGGGACAAGAGACTAGAAGAAACCCAGTTCCTAGCCGCTGAAATTCAGCGACTAGGAACTCAGGGACTGGAGACTAGAAGAAATTCAGTGCCTAGCCGCTAAAATTCAGCGACTAGACACTCGGGGACTGGATGTACCTGAATGGCGGCGCCAAGCATCTTGTGAAGCTCTCTAGTGTCCGTCGAAGGGACCATGAAGGAGGTACGCCCACGACGGGACCCAACATCTTCATCAAAGATCTCCGGGCTCAGTGGAGATTGGTTGTCTGCCACGCTTGGAAACCCCTTCGCCATGAAGCGTGGAAACATCGTCGACGCTCTAGCCGGAGGACTGGTCGCTGGAGCCGACGGTTCCGTCGCCGGAGCGCCAGGGGCTTGCTCCGACCGCATAGCTTCCACCTCTTCGACGACTGCAGCAAGATCGCTCTCCTTGGCGCTATCCATCGCCATAGCATCGTCGGCTCCACCTTTCCACTTCTTCGCGCCCTCCATAGTCGCGACGTCTTCAGCAGATTTCCTCTTCTTGGGGAGGTCGCCATCTACTGTGGTGGTGACTGGAGGAATCTTCGCCACCGAAGGGTGACCAATCTTCTTGATGCCAGACCTGCAAAAACCACCAAAGTCAGCATAGAGATAACACAAAAACGGAACATGATCTGGAAGGAAAAATTCGAAGCTTACTTGGCGACTAGGAGCACGCGCAACCCGGTGCTGATGTGGGCAGGCTTGTCTAATTCTGGCCCTAGCTTACGCGTGAGACCTCTCTCGAAGACATCTGAAGCCCATGACACCGTGGGATTCCTAGATGACAAAGCCACGGTCGCCGGAATCTCCGGCTCCAAAGACGCGGCCGATCTTGATAGTTGTGGCGACTTTGAAGACGTAGCCTCGGCCGCTTCCTGCTCCGGCGCCGACGGAGCCGGTGGCGCGATCACCGTGAGAGGAACTTCCTCCGCCGCCTCGGTGCCCTCAGCTTCCAATCCCTTCATCGGAATCGCATCCTCCGGGATCTTGTGCGAAATTTCGGGGGTGTCATCATCACTGTCGTCATCTGACTCAAACACCACCGCCAACCTAGGCGGCGACGCTGACTTCTTTGCTGGCGACTTCGGTTTGCACACGGGCATCGCCGGCGTGGCCGTGCGCCGAGACGTGTGCTCCCGCACGATCTCGTTGCCCCCTTCGTGTTCTTCGAGGCTGCGACTTGCATCGAACTCGTGCTGCTTTTGCATGCGAGTCTTGCGGCTCGTAGGCGCTGGGGAAGGAACCTCCCCCTCTTCCTCGTCGCTTTCAGAGGAATCTTCTTCGGGGGCCTCTTCGAGATCCTGGGGGACCTCTTCATCAAGCGGAGGGAGCCAATCCTCCAACACCTAGAACAACTGCGAACAACCACAAATAAGTATTGAACGATGCGATTGCGAATTATGCTGCAGAAATTGCGACTAAAAGGAAGTCTGGGGGAGGAAAACTTACTGTGGGGGCTTCGTTCTTCACGGGAGTGTACGGGGTGAGCCCGACCGATGTGGTTGTAAATTCCGCATCGGTGATCTTCTTCAGGGCGGCCTTGTAGTCTTCAGATTCCCACGACTCTTTGCTGGTCCGAGAGGAGTCGTGTTTCCCGCTCTACTCATACATCCAATACGGCCGAGCCGCTAGCGGAACCAGACGCCGCCCGAGCCAGCAGTTGTAGAGGTTGATCGAGGACAGCTCCTGGTCCTTCAGCCACTAGATCTAGTCCATCATCTCTGCAACGGCCATCCTCTGGTCTTCAGAGAGTTTCTTCGGCACCAGCCGGCGAGGCACACTCCTTTTTGTGACAAACTCGGGAAGCGCTACTTCACCGGAGGGAGTGGACTCCTTCACATAGAACCAGCTCTTCTTCCACTCGCTCGCGGCCTTCTTCGGCAGTAGATGCTTGATAAAGTTGGCCTTGGCTTCAATTGAAACGTGACGCTGCCGGCCGCCAACATCAAGCCACCGGACACCTCGCGTCAGATGCGGCCATGGAAGAGCTCCAACCACATCGAGAAGTACGACCTACAGCCAAGATAGCATTCGCAGAAGGAGACAAAGATCGCCAGCTGGTCGAGGCTGTGCGGACCAAGATCCGACGGCTTGATTGCGTAATACGCATAGAAACGCCGGAAGACCAGTAAGGTGGGGAACCCCAAACCCCTCTCTAGGTGGCTGGGGAAGGAAATGAACTCGCTGGCCCGCGGCTTTGGCTCGACCTCGGAAGGCGCGGGGACCCACTAGTTCCCCTTGCAGAGGACTCCGGCGTCCTCGAAGGATTTGAGCTAGGCCGTGGTGCACTTGGATTTCCCCCATGAACCTTTTGGAGGCGCCATTAGGAAGGACATGGGGTCACTCGGTGTGAAGGGGTTGAATCAAGGGAAGACATGAGAAATGGATGCGCAAGAATGAAAAATGCGGGGAAGGATCTGTAAGACTGATTTGTTACTCCCCTTATAAGGAGATACTACCCGCCAAACTCGGGGTAGCTGTTACCCGCAGTAATTACGCCGAAGTTACCATTGGAATATCCAATGGATAGTTTGACCAGGTTGACGGTCCAACTCCTCCATTCAACTTGCTTGCAACTGGCCCCTGTCCAGTCGCCGAAGCAGTGGCCTTCACCGAAGCAGCGACTGGGAACCTAGGGAAAGTTTCCTTGGTCTAAGTGGAGTCCATCACCGATTCGACTGGGCGTCCAAATTGGACCCGCCTACTCCGACTGGCAACAGGACACCTGCATCTGAATCAACGATGGCCTCGGGGACTACTGATGGGAATATGCCGGATGGGGTATGCCCAGCAGGACGTTCCAATTGGGCCAAGAGTCTTGTGAGTGGGCCTGTAGGACGTCGACTAGAATGCGACTAAGGAGAAGGCCTAGCGACTGGAGACTGGAGGCCCAACAACATGTGCGAAGCCCAGTCGGATTAGGTCAAATCCTCGGAATCCATATTCTGTTCGGTTGTAAACTGTAAACCCTAGCGAGGTGCCCCATATATAAACCTCCCTAGGGTATCCTGAGGACTTACGTTCCATCATACACCCCCTCAAGCGACTCACTGCTTAGACGCCGAGCTTGCCGCCATTGTAACTCGCTCACTACTAATCCAATCTAGCAGGAGTAGGTCTTTACCCTCCGAGGGCCAAACCTGGGTAAACCCATGTGCATTCGCCCCCATCTCGCACCGCGGATGGCCGCTAGCTCTCGCCCCCGATTCAATCAATCGATGCGTACTGCAACGACTGTCATGGCCATTTCCACGACAGCCATGCACTCGCCCATGAACTTTTGGGCCGCAAACAAACAATCTCGTGACACAGGCTCCATGGCCAATGCGGACATGGCTATGATCACCAAGGCTCTCTTCCCCACTTCACCATAGAGCCCCGGTTCTGCAGCTCTACTCATCCAGCACTTCCGCCACCAAAGCAACAAGACCAAGGGTGATATTCGCATTGGTGGATTGGTAACCCACCTTGCCTATGCATTAAACATTGTACTGCCTGTTATGGAACCAGTTGACGGCTCCAAACTCATGGACATTAAATATTTGACTGCTTGTGGCTTCCTTGGTGCTTACCATGCTAACCGGAGGCTCCGAGCATATCAATTTAGTTATCTTGGTGATGCACAGGGTGATTAGGATTAGTTTCCCTGCCCACAAGCCTTCTCGATTATGGATAAGGACACTTGGATCCTCACCAAGGACCAAGTGACGGAGATCTTGGCCGAGCTCCAGCTCGAGGAAGAGGAAGATGAAGGTCAGCAGGATGATGAGGAGCAGGAGCAGGAGTAGGAGGAAGAGGAGGGACACAACCCTGCTTGGGAAGGACAGCAGCAGCAGTAAGGAGGAGCCTGGGACCCGTGGCCCAACCAGCCATAACAAGGGTACATCTACGTCCCCTATCAGGAGTTCCAGTAGCTCAACCATCGCGTTGGAGAGATCGACCACACTCTTCAGGATGTGAATGAAGATGTGAATACTTTGACTCACAACTTCAGTCACTTCATGACCCACTTCCCCGACTTCTACCAGCAGTATCCACACCAGCCGCCAAATGACGGCAACAACTGAGCCTGGCAATCGTCCAAGCTTGGGGGAGGTTTGAAAACCTCCAAACTTTGCATTCATATTTCCATTTCTTCTTTTGATTTATTTTATTTGTTCAAATTTTCATGTTTATTTTCAGCTTTGCATGTCTAAACCAAAAATACAAAAAAATTAATTGTAATTTTATATGCAAGTTTTTTTCTTTGTTTCTCTCATAGATTGCTTAATTTTAGGTGACTTGGCAATCGGGAAGCATCGAGGGGTTTCGACTCAAATACAAGAATGAAGCAAGTTAGAAGAGGTACCACATTCCTTTCATCATCCTTTCTGCAACCTTAAATTGATCCTACAAATATTACTCGCTTGCACTGAGGATGCTCCCCACTTAGCTTGTTATCCTGTAAATTCTATTCCTTTGCTAGTGCCTTCTTTTTAGCCTTGAAATCATGAGCAAAGAACTTGGTTAAAAATACTTCCTACATTTTTGCAACAAGAAAAAGCATCTGAAAGAAGACTTGAGTCCATGTTTAGCCCAAAGAATTTAATTTTAGAACTATTCCATCCCATTTGAGCTTAATATAAATAGACTTGATAGTACCCTTGATTTAAATTGTTTGATAAAATGGATGCTTCGAAGTAGTAGAAATTATGCCACTACTTTTTTCTAATAATTACCGTCAGATATTTCTTTATGCGTGTCATTACAACTCTGTCGTGCTCCATGGGGAACTATTAACTCCGCTGACCAATGAATGATCTAAATGTAGGAAACCACTTGATTTCGGCTATTGTGTTATTTAAACGTCTATAGCAGCAATGCTATGACGGGTCAAATTTCAAGTCTCCTCATGGTTTCACGTTCCAAGTGAAGTTGTAGTACTCCTCCGGCCCATTATTTCTCAATAATTATTTATTGGCATGGTCACGAGTGCACAACACAGCCCCAATTAAACATGATAAAAATAGTGGCATGATTTCTCTATGAAAGAGCTAAAGTTTCTGAAAGGCAAAAGAAAATAAAGAGGTGCTTTGATAGTCTTGAAATTTTTACATGGGATAGATGATTTGTTCTTAAATTACATGCTTTGATGCCAACTTGAGTACTCTTAATTGGTTAAACAAACTGGAAAAAAGGTTTTCATCTCTCTATAAAGAGAGGGACCAAAAGAATTTGTCTCACTTTCCTAGCTAAACTTTCGATATTTTCTTAGGCATATGATCTATTTGCTAACAAGATATACGTGGTTAGGAAGTGGACTCAGTGCAATCTTGTGAATACTTGTAAGATCATATTTAAGATTACAGGGATTGTGAAGAAAAGAATCTGTCACCATTTCAAACTTGTGAGTTCTTCTATTTTTCAGTCTCGAATCTACGCTATTTTTCCTTATTTCCTTGTCACTCGAGGGCGAGTGCGGTGACCCAGCATACCACTACATGTGTAGTACACTATAGTCGTTGACATGACATTTACAGAACACCGTTCCGTAAATATCACATCCCTCAGAGTGGTACAACAGAAACATTGCGGATCCATATTACAAACATACACACTTCATTATTATTACAAACCAGAAGTTCCAACTTCAAGTGTTACCACATTACAAACCAAACTTAAGTAGTTTCAGTGGAAGATATAAGATTCAAACTCATACTCCAAATTGATCTCAACAACTTATTCTATAAAGGTCATGCTGCTCGGCTCAATTGTTTACTAATAACTAAGACCACTACTCGGACTCATTGCCCTGTACTCTGTAGCGTATATCGTAGTCCACCCCTTCAACGCTTTGGGACAGGTCTGGCTCTTCATACTAGACATCCTCTTGTCCTTCAGCTGCGTACATTAAAGGGTCTTCTGGATTCTTAGAGTCTAAGCAGGGGTTCAAAGGAAAGAGTGAGTAACAGCGTTACCCAGCAAGTTCATTATATGCAAGGTGGAAAGTTTGATGCTCTATCTACCACCTCGGACGATACATCCTTGGTACTATGCAGTTTTCGTAACATTTCTTCAAAGATTGATTTTATTATCAAAAACTATGCCCATCAGCCTTCACAGGTTGACCAGAACTTCATGGAATTCCTTTCCAGCCGCGTTCGCAGCTCCTTCTCGCAACAGGGAGTAACATGTTACAATTCTTACACTCTACAGAGGTGCATTGCCTTACCCATGAGAGATCAACTCCTTATTGCACAACCGGACGTACTTTCCGTCCACAATTCCGTGATGTGGGGCCCAGTAGGTGATCCAAGCCAATCACTTCCCTACCCGCGATCTCATATGTTTGCACAATCCTCCGGGGCTAACTACGCCTCTGTTAAGCCTCCATTTAGGGCAAGCTACAACCCTGGTGAGTTCCCTAAGACTCTATGAGTCGGTTATGCCCCTAGCAAGCTCCATAAAGGTCCGACTGTACCTCCGGCAGCCGCTCATAGATAATCTAGATACCAAAAACGTGGAGCCTAAGGGTGCCCACCCATATGCTGGATCCGCACAAGGAATTCACAGGGTCACGTTAAGGTCATCTTGCCTCCATATGAAAGGAAGAAGATACAGCTAACTTCTCTATCCTATTCCAAATCTCATGGTTAACGCGTAATATATGGCGCTAGAATCACTGATGTCATGGGTTATTAAGCCTATGTGACTTATGCCATTGGAACCCTAAGTTCCATTGCCAATCTTTATCATCACTTAGGATGATAATTACAACTTATTTATTAGAGAAGATAATATTTTCTTTCTCCAGATCATAGATGATAACACACAATTTGCAATATCTTTGATAAAGACTCTTCAAAGAACATGATAAAGTGATGAACTTACCTTGTGACTCCAAGATAGTGAAGTCGGATGCTTCCACCTAACCTTGAGATCCGATTTCTACCAACAACCATTATTTCCTGATAAGGACAATATTTAAAGAAGCAATGTGTAATGCATAGTAATGTCATGCAATGATTTATTATCCGCTTCTTTGCGTGTTTTACCCTCTTAGTAAAAGTTTACTATTTTCTTTGATTAATAAAAGAAAAGTATTAAAAACATGAACTTACTTATTTCTTTCTCTTTTAAAATTTTACTAAAATTCCTTTAAGGAAATAAGACTTAATTTGTATCACACTGAATTTACTTTTCAAAAATACAAACTAATATTTTTTATACTAGTATATTCATTTAGGATCTTAAAAGTGAATTTTATTCAATTTTTGAGCGTTTCATATATTTTTATAAAATTCAAAAGTAATTGGCATCCTATTAATAATAGCCCTAAATTTTAGTTGCCAAAAATTCTATTGATTATTTTTACTCAATAGAAAATATTTTTGTGAGTTCATGGATATATTATTTGTATTTTTAAGATATTTATTTATTTATCTAGAGTTGTTTTTATTTCAGGGGCATTTTTGTAATTATTTCCTTTTAAATAACCCTGTTAACATACGGACCTGGCCCACTAGGCTGGCCCGGCCTAACCTAACCCGGCCCACTCGGCCCAGTTAAGTCACTAAGGTAGTACTGGGCTGCCCATAGGCCCAGTACCCCCACGTATTCACACTCCTCTCCCCCCTCTCTCTCTCTCTCTCGCTCACGCGGTCACCTCCTCCGCTCGTTGCCACCGCCGCGCACGAATCCGTCCAGGTCCGGCCGCTGTTGCCGTTGCCACGGTGCAGGATGGCTAAGTCGACGATGCTGCTCCATTTTGTCCAAGAAGATCCGTTGTTGGTGCTCTCTCCTGGCCGCGCTGACCCCTGCCCGAAACTAGGGTTAGGGTTTGGCTGCCCTGGAGCATAGGCGATGGTGCGTCAGGATCTCTCGCGGTGTACTCCCCTCTTCTCCGGCGGTTCTGACGTGTTGTAGGCGCGGGTTGCAGCGCCCCTTTGGGGTGCTCCTCGTGCCGCCGCTTCTGCTCCGCCGTCGGCCGTTCCTCTGCTTCCTCTTCGGTTATTTTTGCGAGGACCTTGAGTAAGTCTGACTACTCCCCCTTCTGTGCTCCTCTCTTGTGCTGTAGCTACTTCCTGGGAATGACGAACACGAGTAATCCCCCTGTCTAGGGTTCATACCTTGCAGAATATGTTGGTTAGCTGCTCTGGTTCCTCCTATTAGTGATACCCTTCTAATATTTTGTTTGTGCTAGTGATATATGTTACATACTATTGGTTCTAGGAAATTGTGCTACCTTTTGTCAGTTAATACTTTGATGAATATTTGTTACCATCTTGTTCTCTGTCAGAGAACCCCTTGTGAATGTATACTGAACTCTATGTGATCACCCTTGTTGCCCTTTGATGGTTTCATTTTACTGAATTGAAACATGGCGGGGAGTGGAATGGTGTGAAGAGATGGTGCGGGGCAGGCCTCCCTATATAGGCTCGACGCAGCGACAGAGAAGCATGGTGCAGCTCGTCGGTGATGGCGAAACAGGGGGGCTACCGGCGTGGGCGAGGTAGCCGGACGGTGGGCAGTCTGCTGGCGGTCAGCTACGGCACAATGGCGTGGCTAGGGACGGTGGCATTTGGTCGGGGGCTTCCCGCGCTCTGGGAGACAGAGGCGGTGCTCGACGGCGATTATGTTGATTATGGGTCGCGCGGCGGAGCACGGCCGTGTCTGGCAGGGTGCGGATGTCGAGGCAGAGCGGCGTGCAAGATATGGTGTCGAGGCTCGGTCTACTGCGTGTTGGCGGCGATCGCGCTCTAGCGTGCGCTGCGCACGGCACAGAGAGAAAGGGTGGCGCGGTGCTGAGGTGGTCCAGTGGCTGGGGTTGATCGAGGGCTGGACAGGGAGAGGCGGTAGGGTCAGGCGGTGCTAGTGGGCATGCTGGAATGGCGTGGCTTGGTCTCTGGCGCGTTGCCCGCGTTGGCCGGCGACGACCATATTGTGGCGGCGCGCCACTGCTGCAACGGCTAAGGAGGAGTGCTGGTCTAGGCTGGGTTAGATGCTAGGGGAACAGGGGAGTGCAGAGAGGGTCCAGAGGGGGACAAGAACTTAACTAGCAACAATAATAGTTAGGCAGTTTGATTAGTGCTCACTAAGTGTTCGACACAATGGCCGCATGAATCAAATATATGAATTTTTGGGAGATTTTTGGTGGGTGCTTTGATCTGATGCTTGGTAGAGTGTGGTTGCTAAAATTTATTAAATGGAATTCATTTGACTGGTTTTTGATAAAGTGTGATCTGTACATATGAACTACATTCAATTTTCAATTGTCATTTAAATTTAGTGTTTGAAAGTTTTTGGGATGAAACAAGGTGGGCGTTGGTACATCACTACTTGTACTAGCAAGGAGTGAAAAGATCCACAATTGTTTTTGTTAAGATTTGAGTTCTAGGAATAGCCAAAGTAGGCCAGGTGATTAAAATGGCAAAAGTGACCATTTGCTTCTTTTATTCTTTTTGATTTCTTTTTCTTTGGGATTTGTTTGGGAATGATCTAGATGATGTTTAATTCACCTTAGAATCGTGTTACAACCAATGGAACACTTAAACATGGCAATTCAAATCAACTCCTAATTTAAATGCACACACATATGAATGCTTGATTATTTTTAAATGAAAAAGTTTTTGTTAACCCTAAATTGGGCAGATTTGATATTGATTAACTTTGGATTAAGTTTTGGAATGTTACAGGGTTTATTTGCACTGATGTATTGATTGGCTTTAACTCTAATTTCTCTATGATGGATACACCCCACTTGGGTGATTTCTGAGAGATTTAGTATAGAACAACACATGATTTCTTATCTGGATAAGATAATTGGATTATGTAAAGGTTTTATCTTACTTACCACAATATTGGAGTAGTTGATGTTGTTGCTAGTTGATATGATGACTTGATTTTGCTAGACCGTTCTGGTGGCTAGATCTTGGCCTGGACCTCCTGGTTCTGCGCCTGGTCCTCCTCTACTCCTGTGATCAGGATGTTGCCCTTGCTATCCTTCTGCACCACCCCCTCCTCATGTCACCATTTTATGATGAACTGGTGGTTGTTTTTGTGGATTAGCTGGTTGGTTTTATCTGGATCTGGCAAGCTCGCTGAGCTCGTGGGGTATGTTTAAGAAAGTGAAGTGAGCTTCCTATATCCATGCTTCGGCAGGTGCTCTGTTTGAGTGTTTGTTCTGCTACTACTGTGTGGACAACACATCTCATGCATTTAGGTGACTCACCTGTGTGTCTGTGTGAGCTGCTCATGTGGATCAGCTCAAGTAATTTGGCTTTCACGTTTACCTGTTACTTGTTATTGGCCTGGTGAAACTTACCTCTCTCCACTTGGCTTCTAATGTGGCATTTGGACTATTTACTTAAAAGAACAGATACTACATCTTTGGTGAAACTTGCCTCTTTATTATTTACTCAGTGATGTATCATGAACAATGCACTTCACTGTTCACTACTGAGAGTAAACTTACTAACTACTAACCCTTTCTCTCATTTAATTATTTTTCTTTATTGCAGGAACAAGATCTCGACATACAAGATCTAGTATAGGAGTAGATATGTAATATGGATTTCAATTGCAATCTTCTTTCTATCCCTTTTGTAAAGAATCTTGTAAAGATGTGATTATAAATTTATAAAGTTTGTTTCCATCCTGAGTAATAATCAGTATTGTTGGTGTATTGATCACTATTTGTTTTATTATTATTTAATCAGGAAATAAGATTCCATCCCTTATTTAATTTCCTTTTCTTAATTCCTTATTGTTATCTATTATAACTATATTTTATCCAAATAATATTAATAAGGAATTTTGGAAATCAAATCAATAATACAAACTTCTAATGTTCAAATTCTTTCAAATTGATTTAAATTTCGAATTTGAATTCAAAGTAACTTTCCCAAAACCTTAATAATGCCTAAAGGTCATGTCAGAATTCACAGCAATCACTAACAAGAGCTATTCCTACTTCCAGTTAGCGAAAGAAACTCTGATCCCTTTAGTGTTTTGTTTGGCGAAAAATTTACCCTGATTTTACAGATGCGTGCATACACAAACTTGGATTCCTAATTCTACCCTTCGTCGGATCCTAATGCTGGGGTGTTACAACGAGCAACATCTAAGCTTGGGGGAGTTCATAGCTGTAAGATTCGACACATTTTTTATGCCTTTATTTGATGGTTTTCTACCGGATTTAATCGTTTTCTGGCTTTACCTAACGCTAATACTTTGGTAGTGAAGAAAACTTGGTTTTTAATGTGTGTTTTGGGTTTTGAAAGTCAATAGAAGGATTTAACTAGAGAAACACAATATTTTGGAGAAAACAAGCGAGTCTCACTTTGGAAGAACGTGAGGGGAGCTCACAATAGCTTTAACGAGCAACTATACGGCGGGAATATGTTTCTGGCCTTATAGTTCCCGCCATATAGTTGTCGCCACCTCTGTCTTGTCAAAAGGGACAACTTCCATGAAGGGACCGAGGATGAAAACACAACACGGCAGCCGCCATACCATCCAAAAGGGAGAAAGAAGAGATTCGGAGAAGAATGAGAAGCCGTTCATCATCTCGCTCCATGATCTTCGACCTCCTAGCCAATACACCCCCATAGCCACTACTTGTACTTGAGAGAGAGAAGGATCTCCACCTTGCAAGACTAGGGTTTGAGATTGTTTCTTCCCATCTTGAATTGTGTTGGACATTTTTCTATTCTTATTGTGAATCTCCACGTAATACAAAGAAGAATTCCCTTTATTTAATTATATAAATGATCCGTTCTTCTCTGATGTGTGATTAATTCCCTTGGGCGTGGGAGATGTAGGGGACTAGTGAGATGTGATGTGCCTTCATATTTTCCATTAGTTTGTGATTGATTCTAATTACTATATTATGTGTGCTTGAATTTCTGTGGGATGCCCAATGCTTGTTGTCCAATTAAGGGCCCAGACAACATGATGCTTTGTTTTACATAGATAAGATCTTGTTTGCTAGTGGACCGGCGACCCCCGGGTGACACAGGGATATCAATGGAAAGCTAGTTGACTCGAGGATAACGAGTAACCAATGTGCTTATTGCATTAGTCCGATACAAGGAGCTTAATCGCTAAGTGACCTGAAGGGTCTTAATCGTCTAGTGTCTGACCATGGTTTTGGTAGCAGGCTAGTAGGATTATTGAAGTTGGGATGAAATCTACCAAGAGGAGTTCCGGCTAATTATGGGTTGCTCACCTACACATATATCTATAAGATTATAATTGTTACATTTATCACTCGTCCACCTGGCACAGTCACTATCACCATGAACTGAACCTCCCCGCGCCTTCTTTCGCCATCTGCAGTAAACAACAAAAAACAAAGTCGTTCTTTACTTTTTATGCTTTATATTTCTGAAGTTTACATTTTAGTTCTATTTAAATATATCGCATTTAATAAAAACCCCATTCTTATTTCAACACTTGCAGTCAATTCACTCGAAGACCTGTGACAACTTCGGGTGTGACAGAGACTTCACCCATAAACACTTACCTTTGGGCTCCCTGTGGGATCGATATCTGAACTTCGAAACTAGCTACAAACGATCTGTGCTCTTGTAGACATCAGCTACCACCTCCCGCTGGAAGATAAATCCCTCCCCATTTCCCCCTTGTGCGGTGGCTTTGGTGGCGGCAGAAGTGATTTAGATCTCGGGCACTAGCTGCTAAGCACACTCCGGCACCTACTAGCGTCTTCTATCCGACTCCAGCATCTGCTGGCTCGTAGATTTGTGGTGCAGACTTCTCCCCTGTCTTCTTCTCCGCCTGCGGCAGGTCCTCGCCGTCCACCACCATGAAGGTAAGAACCGCAACATTGCCTCCTCTCCAACTTGTTTACCTAGTTAGTTAGCTCAACATTGGGGTAGTACATACTCAGGGCTTAAGCAATGCCACTCCGTGTAGGGCCAACAATTGAAGGTTATCATCTAGGCAGCTGCTCTAGTCGCTGTGATTCAGGCATGGATGTTCCTGATCTACAGACGAGCGACTAGTAGGAATAAAAGGCCGGAAGTGAAATATGGTCCCCTGATGCAGCACGACAGAGAGAGGATGGCTAATCTAAACTACATCTACAACAACAACGATGTGGAGGCTATCGCCATGCTTAGCATGAGAAGAGACCCATTTAACCATATTGTGTAGACATTCAAGTCTAGGGGGTTGCTCAAGGACAACATCAACTGTTGTATCGAAGAACATGTGGCTCTGTTTCTTCATGTTCTAGGCCATAACCAGGGATTCTGAGTGATTCACAACACATGGAGGAGATCAACCAAGTCAATTTCCCAATATTTCCATCAGGTGTTGTATGCTGTTGGAGAACTCATACAATAGATGATCAAACCACCATCTGGTCAAATCCCCATGAAGATACATGGCACGGTCGATGGTTCCTCTTTTTCAAGGTGAGCAACTCTATTATTTTCTGCATTGGATGATAATATTAGACAGTCGACTAACAATCTTGTAATGCTAGGATTGTATTGGAGCAATTGATGGTACTCATGTGATGGCTAGAGTGCCGAAAGCTCAGCAGGTTGCATATAGGGGGAGGAAGCACTTCCCCAATAAGAATGTGCTTGCCACTATTGATTTCGACATGACGTTCACATATGTGCTTGCTGGGTGGGAAGGATCTGCACACGATGCGACGATTCTGGCTGACAACCTTAGTAGACCTGATGGCCTCAAGCTTCCTGACGACAAATTCTACCTTGCAGATGCCAGGTATGCCCGCCGGCCTAGAATTCTACCACCCTTGAGGTCAACAAGGTACCATCTCAATGAGTTCTCTACTAGGAACTACCCAAGTACTCTGGAAGAACTTTTCAATCTTAGGCACTATAGCCTTAGAGTCATGGTTGAGAGGGTTTTCGCCGCTCTAAAGAATAGGGTTTAAGATCCTTGATCAAAAGCCTTTCCACTCTTTCCCCAACCAAGTAAAGCTTGTTCTTGCATGTTGCATTTTGCACAACAAGATCTTGCAATTCGACGCCGATGAGTACTTCCCGGCTAAAGAAGATGTAGTTCCTGAGAACAACGACACTGAAGGTGGCCATGGTGTTGCACAAAACGATTGTGCTGCTTGGAAGAGCAGGAGACAAAAGTGGACACTCGACATGTGGGCGACGAGAGGAAACTACAAGATCTAAAGACGATGGTGATGGTTTTTTGATGATGTGCTGGCCTTATGTTCCATGAACATGTTGGAGATATGCCCAAGAGGCAATAATAAAAGTGATTATTATTATATCTTTGTGTTTATGATGAATGTTTACATCCCATGCTATAATTGTATTATTAGGAAACACTAATACTTTTGTGTTTTGTAAACATAAGAGAGTCCCTAGTAAGCCTCTTGTTGAACTAGCTTGTTGATTAATTGATGATCATGGTTTCCTGATCATGGACATTAGGATGTGATTAATAACAAGGTTATGTCATTAGGAGAATGATATGATGGACACACACCCATAGTAAGCGTAGCATAAGATCAAGTCATTAAGTTCGTATTGCTGTAAGCTTTTAAATGCATAGTAACCTAATCCTTCGACCATGAGGTTGTGTTAATCACCATCACCGGATGGGTACTTTGATGACATCAAACACCGCTTCATAAATGGGTGGTCATAAAGGTGTCATTGGGTATTCTGAAAGTATGTGTTGAAGCGCATGGACCAAGATTGGGATTTGTCCATCCATATGACGGATAGATATACTCTGGGCCCTCTCGGTGGAATGTCATCCAGTTAGCTTGCAAGCATGTGACTGGGTCACAAGGGATGACATATCACAGAACGAGTAAAGAGTACTTATCAGTAACGAGGTAGAACTAGGTATGGAGATACTAACGATCAAACCTCGGATAAGTATAGTATCGTGAGACAAAGGGAATTGGTTTCGTATGTAAATGGTTCAATCGATCGCGAAGTCATCGTGGAGTATGTAGGAGCCATTATGGATCTCCAGGTCCCGCTGATGGTTATTGATAGGAGATGTGTCTCTATCATGTCTACATATTCACGAACCGTAGGGTGACACACTTAAGGTTCGAAGTTGTTTTAAGTAGATATGGAATGTGCGTTGGAGACCGAATCTTGTTCAGAGTCTCGAAATGGATTCGGGACATCACTAGGAGATCCGGAATAGTCCGGAGAATAAGATTCATATATTGGGAATCATTTTCTGAGTTAGGAAATGTTCCGGAGTATTTGTATGGAGATTCTAGAAGGTTTCGGAATGTTCTGGAAGGTTCTAGAGGATTTCTTGGAGTTTACTTGAAAACCAAGAAAGGGTCAAAGGAAACCTAGTGGGGCAAGACACGGATTCGTGGGGGAGAAGGACTCCTCCCCCCTTCCCACCGCCGGCCATAGGAGGGGAGTCCTACTAGGACTCCCCCTCCCCAGGCGCGCCTCCCCCCCTTAAATAGAAGGGCAGGGGCGCCCCCTCCTAGGCCTCTCCCATAACTCCCAATCTCTGCCGCCTCTCTCCTCCACCTTTCTTCTGCACAGGCATAGGCGAAGCCCTGCAGAATTCTCTACTCCACCACCACCACCACGCCGTCGTGCTGCTGGGATTCCGTGGAGAAGATCTACTACCTCCGCTGCTCGCTGGAACGGGAAGAGGAAGGTCTGCTTCGACTCCGCACGTGTGACCGACTGCGGAAGCGCTGCCGAAACGCGGCACCGGAAGGATCGTCCACTTGACCGACTGCGGAAGCGCTGCCGGAACGCAACGCCGAAAGGATCGTCCACACGATCTTGAGATCGGCAAGTGATCGACTACATCAACCACGAGATCTAATCTCGTTAACGCTTTCGGATCTACGAGGGTTAGTTCCTATCTATCTCGTTGCTCATGTCTAATAGATTAGATCTTGGCTTTTATCTAGATCAGATCTGGGTTTTGTTCATTCTTGCGGTAGAATTTTTTTGTTTTCCATGCTACGAACCCATCAGAACAACCCCTGATGTGGGTGTTAAACTGTCATTTTCTAGTAGCTAGGTAATATTGTGGTGAACTATCATTTCCTAGTAGCTAGGTAACATTATTGTGAACTTATATTTTCTAGTAGCTAGGATGGTAAGTTGGTACTACTAGTTTAATTTCCCGCTTGTTTGAAATTTCTATTTCAGTTTGTTGCCTATTTGGTATTATGTGGTAACATCACCAGCTGTGAGAAGTAGTGAGCACATCACTTTGGCATGAGCAACCAAACATGCAGGTTTTTGCATCAAATGAGAGAAAATCAGTTTTATTGCCAACCAAACAACTTGCCAAAATTGCAGGAAAACTAGATATGGGAAACTAAACGAACTGCCAAACTTGTCCCAAGCCCAATCTCCCCCATGCAGCACCCACCGAGACAAGTAGAAAAAACGAGAAATTTAGGCCCGACTAACCAAACATGCCCCTAAGGGCTCGTTTGGTGCTCCTGGTAAACGCAGGGATCCCGGCCTTTTCCCTGGGTGAATACTAACGTGGACTAAATTGACCCGGGACAGCCCACGCAGCCATTTGGCTGTCCACGAGCAAGGGAAAATCGACTCTTTCCACGCCCTTCCTCGGGAGATTGCTCCACTAGTCTAGAGGTCAGGAGGAAAAAACTCGCCTTGCTCGTGCACGACATAGAGCAGCGGTGCTAGGGTTCGACCCGCCCACACCGCCATCCACCGCCACCACTCCTGCCGGTGACCCTTCGCCTCCTTTGTCCCCCGTGGTCCCCTCCGTCCTCCCTCACAATATCCTGTCGGATCCCATCGTCTTCGCCAGCCTCCGCCATCTCCCGCCCGCTCCCACAAGGTGGACAGCCCAAGAACCTCCGACCCGCCCCTCGTCCCTACTGGAAGACGATCTCATAGGTCGACCCCGACTTTGCCCGCTCCTCCCCAGCTGACCTCCCTCAAGATGAACCTCCCGTCCCTCTCTCCTTCGGCTCCACTTTTATTCTTGTTGTTGTACATGCTGTCATGTTGATTGCTGCTGGTACTAATGTTTGTAATATGTTCTTGTTCGATTTCATGGTATTACAATATACTTTATTGTAACATTAGTGATTATGGTGTGGTAGAATGGCTACTGGATGCTAGTTTTGTTAGTTTGGGATTTTTTAGTGCGTTAGGATCCTAGAAAGGGGAAATATGATATGTGTTCTATCTGAAAGAGGGACTCCGGTTTCCCACTTCCAAAAAAATTGTTCTTGAAAAGTGCTACCTGGTTAGGTGCAGACCAAATCTGGTGACCTTTGCATTCGAATGTCAAATGCTGATCAGAATGATCTACAATTTCTAGAGCATTAAGGTTTGTCCTATTTATATAATACGATTATTGATGAGCAACCTTTCACTAGCATCTGATGTAGAGCATTTACGTTTTGATAAACTTCTATTTTGGAGCCAAGAAATGCATAATAAATATCACTGTACCATCACATGATCTATACTAGCTAGCTATCCATATATAGGAAGGTGAGCATCATCGATGCTCTACACCTGATACTGCAAGTAAATTTTAATTTACTTTGGACATTTCTTGATTTTAAAAGGGCTAGTTCACTGAGATAGCACACATGGAGGGAGCATTGTGTATAGGACTAGTGCTTTGTGTCAGTCTTATTTCATTGAGACAACACACCTGATACTTTGGACCTTTCTTGATTCAAAAGGGCTAGATTTATTTTCTCTTCGTCAATCCTATTTCAGGACTAAGAATTGTATGTGCTCGGTACAATCTCTGCCTGATATTTTTGACGCCCTTTTGGCTTAGTCATGATTAGTTGGATAATATTTCGTTTGAAGCTAGCAGGCAGAAATGTTTCTCTTGCAATTTAATATTTCACTACAACAATAGTCCTGGAAGTTGAAAACTTATTCTTCCTTTTACATTAGGCAACCCCTACGGTAAACTCTCCATGCTATGCTTTTTTAGATAACCCCTGCAGTTAAATCTCTGTGCCATGTTTCTTATAGAACCCGTGCAGTTACATAGACATACACATCGTATGGTTTGCTCAGCTCACTAGTATTGTTTGTAGTCTTTATGTTTTGGAGATAGCGATTGGTTCATGTCACTGGCATGCTATTGTTGGTTTGTCAACACACTTATATATAGAAGTGGTTAGTTTCATTTAGAAAAGGAGTATGCGCTGGTTTGTTAAAGCGAGACATGGAAATTAATTCCATCAATGAAAGTAGCAGCAATATCAAATGTTATTGATTTATACCGTACATCAATGTAATACTTCTTATTTTTTATTATCATCCTTGTCTTGTTAAATCTATCTTGCAACTTCAACTTTTTAAGCCATCACTTAAACTGTTTTATTATGAAACAAATGCTAACTTTATCATTGTTTTTTGTAATTCAGCAAATGTCGAGTTGCGGTAGAGTAGAGAAGTGACCAGAGCAGCACACCAGACTATCACCTTAGCTCACCTCTTCACAAGTGTCCCCTCATCAAACATGGCAACTTCAGAATTCAGACTTTTGCGTTGAGAAAATGTTTCTGCTAGATCCGTAGTTCTAGTGTTGAATTCTAATTTTTTTAATCAATCATGAAGTCATATTAATTGTAATGGTTGGTCTTACTATAGCACGAAAAAATAGTTCAGGCAACCACTTGATCCTCAATGAAATGATGACAGATATGCGGTAGTATTTGTGGAATCATGGACTTCCTAATAAATTTCTTGTTCTTTCGTGTGTCCCTGGTGGTTTTCCTGCCCTGATGTCAAACTATAGAGGGGAGGGGGAAGATCTCCATATGGGAGGGGGATCCTGCATGCACGGTTAAATTCCCTCCAAGGGTACGTTTTCCCTGGGTTTTCCTCCCCTCAAGACCAAACGAGCCCTAAATGGGCTCATAAAATCAGCCATTGTGAAACCTGATTCACTTTTATGTAGGATACAGTAGCATATGTTGCAGATGCTTCACCCGTCAGCTGCTAGTTTCTAAATCATCATCAAGCTGCAAGTATCCTTAACTCCTAGTTTATTAATCATAATCTTTCTCTATGTATCTAAAATTCTAAATAGCTTCTCTATTAATCAATTAGATCATGCATCAACTCCGGTGAGGACAATGCGACTCCAAACTGACTCCTTGATGAAAAATAACCATGTCGCTCTAGCATGGAAAATACGGCGTAAGAGCATATCTAGCACATACCGCATCCCGCGGTACTGCAAAATGTGGATGCGGTAAAACGGAAAGCTGGTTTTCAGTGCGAGAAAGAGCGAGGCGGATCAGGCACCGCATATTTAACCGAAAAATATAATACTCCACATTCTACGGTTCGGTTATGTTGCATCTATTCCGCCCCGTCTCGCGTACTGCAAAATAACGTGTACTGCAAATCATATTCTGCAAACCAACAATTCGAAATTTCAAACTTTACAACAACGCGCAGATACAACAGCATGAACGAATGGAAAATGAAAATGCTGGGCTTCCTGATGATCAGCTCCACCATTCGCAGTAGCACTTGCAGGAGCTGAGGATCTCCCTCCTTCGATCTTTCGACCACTCTTTTATGATCGGATCCATCTTCTCAGGATCCATGGTCATCACTCGTGTTTCCTCGGCAATTGTCTTAGCTTTTTCCTCTTCGAGACGGATCATCCTCTCCTCAAACTCAGCTTTGCGCTTCTCATATTCACGAGTTGCAAGCCACATTTGCAGTTTGGTCTCTTCTCTCTGTCAGCCATCTTGAGCTTGGTTTCCATTTGTTGTTGTGCCACTAGCAACTGTGCTTCATCATTTCATCAATCTTGTCCCTCAACCTTTCGTGTTCAACCTTTCTCTTGATCTCTTCTTTCACCTTCTTCACACCATCTGGACTTTTTCTTTTTTGCTTTGGGTTCTTCGTCTTCCTTCTCGTCATCTTCCTCCAAGTTTATGGTGGCGTCTTTTCTAGGAGGTGGCGCCTCTCGATCCCGTACCCTCCACTTCTCACTGTCCTTGAGCAATTCCCAGCAGTGATGGAGATCAACTGGTTTGTTCCTCGATTGCGGCCATGTCCCTATACCTAAGTTGGACACCATTGTCATAGTCATCAATGTTGACCCTGCTAGGAGGGTGAGTCTTGACTTGCTCGTAGGCGGCACTCCATCGACTGCAAGATTGTTTGATCCTATCCCACCGACCTTGGAGAGATCTCAATGTGTGAGTGCTTCCTTTTGGCACTAGCTTGAAAAAATTGTCCTCAATCTGTTGCCAATACTTCTTCCGGGATTGGTCAGTTTGGGTGATAACATCCATGGACACACCTTCCCAAGCCCGGATCAATGCCGTGTCTTCGTCCATGGTGTAGTTTTGCCGATCTCTTCGATTTTACCTTATCTTGAGCAGCATTGAAGGCCTCCTCGTCCACCTCTTCTAGTTCATCGTATTCCTACTCATCGGTTTCACGCACTCCTTGCTCCCCTTGAACCTCCCCTTCACCCTCTAGCACCATCAGCAAGCTCGTCAGGTAGGGGCGGACCTTCGTTGATGTTCATCTCCACATCGTTCATCATGTCAACGAACGAACACAGAACCGACAAAAGATCCTCGCTACGAATACCAGAATTTTATGGTCATTTTCAGGCAACCAAACTCTAGTCAAGATGTGCAACAAATCTAGGGAGAATTTGACCGCAATCACATACCTTCCAGGAACAGGGGTGAATTGGGTAGGCGGACGAGGGGCAACCGCTGTCACCGGCGTGCACGCAAAGAGGGGCTTCCGGCTCATGGGTTTCTTGGACTTTGGAATGGAGGGCGTCTTGGATCCGCTGATTTTCTTCCGACCGCCGGAGGGCCGTAGGACATTCGAACCACCGGTTGCCCGGTGCTATGCTCCTAGTCGCTTCCTCGCCGGTTTCGCCGCCGGCGCAAGCACAAGGCTGTCATCGATGACATCCGCGACGGGCCATGCTGCCAACACGGATTCCGTCGTGGAATCGGTGGGCAGAGGCTAGGGAGTGCTCATGCCGGCGGGGGTGGGCGGCGGTGCGGTGGGGAAAGCCTACAGGCGCGAGGACGACGAGACCGAAAAATGGCGGCGGCGGCGTGAGCGAAATGACCCTTGCGCCAAGTGAAAGTAAGGATGCGGTTTCTCACATCCGCAACCCTCGGTACGGGAAATATGCGGCACCGAAGTGACGATTTGCGGAAACCGTTAAAAAATTCGGATGCGATACAGTTTAGGTTATCTGGAATGGCCATTTTTTGGCTCATACCTCAAACTGGCAGTTATGGCGGTTATTTCGCGGTACGGGACAGGATGCGGTATCTGTTGGAAATGCTCTAATAGTCACTTTCGGTTGCTAGGAGTCTGCAGCCGATCAGACTCCTATTAAAATAAACTCCTATTAAAATAAGACATCTTGACAAGTAATTATAAGGTATATCATGGCAAAGGTTTGCTAGCCGGAACAAATCAAGTACTCACTTTTTCTTATAATAAATGTCGCAAATTTATGTAAATTTTGTATCTAGATATTATTGTTACATCTAAATTAGATAAATTTCATCTATTTCTATTTTAAAACGGAGGGACTCCTTGAAGCTAACTTATTATGGAAGATGCAACGAGCCCCAACTACCGCTGAGCGTAGCACAGAAGTACACACTCTCTTTTCATACAAGCCTAGTTAATTGAGGCGTCGTGAAAGAAAAGGCCTACGTACTTGATTTTCTTTTACTCATTTCTCCCGGAAAATGATGTCGTAAATTTGTTTAAATTTAAATAAATTTATATATTAAATGGTGTCTAGATATATTTGAATTTAGACAAACTTATGGTATCTTTTTTTTAGGATGAAGGAAGTATTTCGTGTTCGCTTTTTTAGTGGGAAATGGTTGTACACAACCATGCATGGTTCAGATCTCTCGATCTTCGTAAATTTCAAGAACAGCGACTCATCTTGCTTTATTTTATTTCTTCCAAAATGTGTTTTAAGGTTTAAAAACGTTCTAAAATACACTACTGCGCTCATTTTGTGAAGATAAAAACAATTGCAATAGACACACGGAAATTTCATGCAATGTGTCAATTTACACTTACTGGTTGAAGAAACTTGAAAACACAGCGATGCAAATTATACATAGTACATCCATTAATTTAATTGAGAAAGACATGTGTACTTTAGCATTTGCTCTACCATTTTGCAGTTATTACTTCAATACTATGCGGTAGCATTTCCTTTTCGTGCTACAATACTCAAGACTTGGTAGTTCATAACATTGAATTGTGCTTATTTTTCTACGGGAGTGGGTGTACGCAACAGTATATATGGTCCTGAATGTCCTATGCTTTGAACAAAACAATACTATCCAAGATATGTGTGTACAACCCATGTAGTACCTTGAATCTTTCTCTCTCTTCTATATTCATGCGATTGGAGGATGCCAATCAAAGGCAAACGAGAGGAGAGACACATTGTTAGAAACATGAGTGTCTCAAAATAGATGTCGGACATTTGTCAAGATTTTGATGTATTTATATACAAAATAGTATTTAGATATATCCAAATTTAGAAAAAAATGCGACATCTATTTTGAGACAGAGGGAGTATATTTAAGAAATGTGCTTGGCTACTCCTTCAAAAATAAATTTATCTCTTTTCTTAACAAGAATTTCATCCTCAAGAGAATGGTTGTGCCACTTGACTAATTAAGCCGTGATGCTTGGTTCAAAAGTGTAGTGAAAACTATCATAGGTACATGCTTTAGACCAAAGATCCAAAGTACTATACGTAACTCCTAAAATCTCTTGAGTTGATCTTCTCTATGATATCAATCTTTGTAAGACAAAGATCTCTCAAGTCTTTGGTAATAATAACACATGAATCCGTCGTCACTCATATAATTGTATGAATCTGATTACCTTCAATGGTTAAAGAAAGCCCCTTGAGAGCACCCACAGTGGGACGCTTATCCACCGGCGCTAGGTATTAAATTCTAACCGTTTTTGTTAATTCCCGGTGGTTTTCCAAGCGGCGACGCATGAACAAGAGTGGCGCAAATTTCGGCTACCAGGCAGCCAGCGCCCACTGCATGTAATAACTGAATCGATAGGCGCCCTTTAAACGTTTCAGCGGTGTGGTTGCTCTGAGTGGCCTATCCAGAGCGAGAGAGTTGAGAAGCCCTTTCGGGATGATCCCCTACTTCACACAGACCCAAAATACTATAAGTAACTCCTAAAATCTCTTGAATTGATCTTCTCCCTTATAACAATCTTTGTAACATAAAGATCTCTCAAGTCTTAGATAATAACACATATATCGGCTTGGACCGACAACGTCTTCACTCATATAATTGTACGGATCTGATTACTTTGGAAGGTATGAGAAAGTCCCTTGAGTGGCCCATCCAGAGTTGACAAGCCCTTGAGCATTGAACGTGCTTGGATCGGGATGATCCTCTATTTGAGGGCATGTACAATACTAGAAGTCAGGTTTTCTCTTAGTCCTTCACGTAATTTAGAGAATGTAATAAAAATAAATTGTACGATAGTTCATCTCCAAAAATTTATGTAAATTGACTAATTATAGTAATAAATTGTGTTAATAAGAGAAACACAAGGTACAGTGGAGAAAAATAATCTTTTCTTAATTCTAAGGGATCGTTTCTTAGCTAAGAGAAGATAACTTTTTATTTTTTTATTCTCTCCTCTAACTAAGCAAAAATCCGACGTGGCAACTGTAAGGAAAGGCTAACGTCACCACATTGTACATGCCCTCACACAAATTTCCAAACCATTTGAAGCTTACGGGGCGAGCTAGGGTTTTCTATCAGGAAAAATCAGACCATATTACACTGCCCTACTTAATTAAGATGTACTCCCTCCGTTCGGAAATATAAGACGTTTTAGTTTTGTGAATAGAATGTATCTAGAACCTATACATTAAAAGACGTCTAGATACACTCTTTTTATAAAGCTAAAACATCTTATATTTCTAAACAGAAGGAGTAAATCTTGATTAACACAGTTAATTTGCCAAAAAGACAATAGTCTTTTTTCTGAAGCGGTGTACCGGAACGCACCTCTATATTCAAAAGATGGGGTGCCGTGGCACTTGATTTTAGCATTTTTTTAATGTGACAGCTAAACCTATAAAAGAATAATTTATGATTCAGCTATCACAGATGAATCTTCTAATCTATACTTCCTCCGTTTTAAAATATAAAATGTTTTAGATTTGTGAATAAAATGTATCTAGACCTCTTTTAGTGTCTAGGTTCATCTAGATTTGGGATGAAACTAGATACTAAAAGGGGTTTAAATACACTCTTTTAAAAAGTTAAAATATCTTATATTTTAAAACGGAGGGAGTAATTGATATGAACGACATGCCGACACGAGGTAACGAATGCTGGGGCATTATGTACAAACTTTTGTAGGGTAAAATGCTAGGAAGGCTCTACAGCCCAGATGGAAATTCGAATAGTTTGTGTCCACGTGAATTTGAACCCAGGTGGTAGGATAGTGCATCTACTCTCCAAGCCAAATGAGTTAGAATCACTTAATTTACTGCTTACTGGCGATCTTATCTGTGCGAAAACGCAATCACTCATGACGCTAGCATAGTCCTAGTCCCTTGTAAAAGTTTCGTCTCCGTTCAACGTTACTCTCTCGGTCTTAAAATAGATGTCGCATATTTATTAAAATTTAGATTAATTTATACACTATTTAGTACTTCTTTTGGTTTATATTATTGTTCTCAATTTTATTTAGATTCGAATGTATCTAGTTAAATATTTAGACTAGATGCATTCGAATCTAAAGTGCCAAAGGAAGGACGCATGTAGTACATTATTTCGAAATATTTCGAAACAGCGAACAAGTAACAAGTCGGGTCTGATATTTATACGGCCGCTCAAGCTCGCTTGATTTGTCTCCTCGCTTGCACGTCCCCTGCTACCGCGCGTCCATATCCATATGATCTTCTCCACTACATTCCCATAAGGGCCACGTTTTTTTCCACCGAACAGCGAAAAATCATAGTCATGTTCCCTGACGCTCACTTTTCATCTAATTTTGCCTATTTTATATTTGGAGTTTCCAGGCCGAACCCGGTGCGCTGAAAACCGTCTGGACAGGCCAGATGAAGCGAAAGCAGGGTGGGCCAGCCCATTCCCAACGGCGATTTGACTCTCCTTCGGCTCAGAGCTTTCTCCCAGCTGCCCCCTCGTCGCCATGTCATCGTCGGCGACACAGCCCATTCCCCACCACGATTCGACTCTCCCTCGGCGCTGAGCTTTCTCCCAGCTGCCCCTCGCCGCCATGTCGTCGCCGGCAAAGCCCCGCCCCACCCAGCCAAAACCACGCCTATAGAAAGGTCCGCCGCCGCCGCATCCCTTCCCCTCGGCCTAGGCCTTGTTTCGCCTCTCCAGCCTTCGCTGCAGCTCGGCTTCGTTCCGAGATCCCGCCCACCTCATGCGCGAAGTGGTCGGCGTTTTGCCAGTTCGTCCATGAATTCCGACGAGGAGATGTTCGCCCTGTTGCTAGAGGAAGACACCGCCGCAGCCGCCGAAGAAGAAGAGCACATGTAGAGCCCCGCCTCCCTGGCCCGGCTGTACACGCAGACTGCAACGCCAAAGCGTGGAGGCTTGGCGAAGGGTCACCGGAAGTGCAAACCAAGGCAGCGGATAAATGGCTACTACATGTTGTACGCTGACTACTTCTTTGACGAGCCGTTGCATGAAGAGGCCGTGTTTCGGCGCTATTTTAGGATGAGCTGGAAACTCTTCCTCGCAATCGTGCATGCCATCCGGGAGTTTGACCCCTAATTCGTATGCAAGAAGGACTGCACCGGCATGGTAGGGTTTTCCTCACTACAGAAGTGCACAGTGATGATGAGGTTTCTTGCATACGGAGCTCTGGGTGACAGTGCCGATGACTATCTCCGCATGGTCGAGTCCACCGCCATCGATTTCTTTTACAGGTTCTGCAGGATAATGATTACATTGTTTAGACCACAGTACTTGAGAACACCCAATGATAAAGACACTGCTCAGATTTTCACAGTCAATGAAAGTAGAGGATTTCCTGGGATGCTTAGAAGCATCGAGTGCATGCATTGGCACTGGATGATTGTCTATTCGCTTGGCAAGGAATGTACAAAGGCCACAAAGGAGATTGCACTGTGATACTCGAGGCAGTTGCTACACATGATCTTTCGATTTAGCACTCTTTCTTTAGCATGGCAGGATCGAACAACGACATCAACGTCCTCTAGTCCCCAAATGTCTTTGCCAAACTTGTTGAGCGTCATGTTCCCCCTGTGGACTTTGAGATCAACGGGCACCGCTATAGCAAGGGATACTATCTTGCAGATGGCATCTATCCAAGATGGACAATATTTGTGAAGACTATCTCAAGCCCGATGCTCCCCAAGCATGCTTAGGGCATCTCCACCGGGCGGACCGGAACGTCCGACCGAAACGGTCCGTTTCTATCCGTCTGGGTCAGCATGCGGTCACTTTTCGGTTGTGGTAACCAGGCCCAGCGGCGCGACCCATATTTCCGCACTAGGCAAAAAGGCCCTCACCGACGCCGGTGCTGGTGTGTTTCTAGAGTGTTCCCGCCACACCATCGCCTCCCGCCTTTCTTTCCTGCCGCTGCCTACCCCTTCTAGGAATTTCCTGCTGCCTCTAGGCACACCCATAAAAGGGGAGCCTAGCAAAGGTAGGCACAACCAGTCCCCCCCACCACCACAAACTACCATGTTTGGCCGCTTGCATCGCCGAACTGTCCACGGTAGCAACACCGACATCCGCGCAGAAGAGCCTGAGCGCCCGTTGCCCTTGTGGTGGCCGAACCCGCCGGAGTTACCGGACTTGCTACCGCCTCCGATTTTGGGGCGTCCGTAGATATACATGATGAGGTTCAACCATCGGCGGTGCACTCACTACAACTACAACAAGACCACCAGCGAGCCTTTCTCGTGGGAGGTGATGGACCGCGTCTTTCTGCCGGAGCACCTGCAATGTGTGGCACTCGTAGATGTGCGCAACGAGCTCCGGGAAGCGGTGCAAGATAATCCTGACGACGCGTACCTGCGTGCCCGCCTCGCCCAAGTTGTAAAGGAGTTGCAGATGCAGGAAGCGATCTACCGCTCTCTCGAAGAAGAATGGGGGCTCGCCGACCCGCCGGCGCCACCGCTGCGAGCACTGTAGGTGGCGCATAGGATGTTGTTTTAGGATTGTAAAATATTTTTATAAAAACTTGTCATTGCAAATGGCCGACGTTCACATTGAAAATTTCATTCGAAACACGATACGTGGTGAGTACACATCCTACTCTAGTGTGGTCTACTCGTCAGAGCCAGTGTCGGAGTGGTAGCAGCGGTGGCACATGGTGTTGTCGAACACGCTGACGGTAAGCATGGCTTCGCCCTTGTACTTGAAGACGACGAAGTTGCCGACTTCGAGCCGGTGCCGGCGGGCGAACTCCTCCCATCCGTTGGCAAGGAACATCTGGTCGAGGCGGTTGAACAACACTTCCACCGTCCACGCGCGTGTAGTGACACCGGCCACCTGCAACATGACCTATTGGGGCTCTGCACTATCGACAGTGACGTTAATTTGCAGGGAAGGAGCATCCTGTCCCGCGCCATGCCCGAGTGGATGGTCATGGCAAACTCGAAGCCTACGAGGTTGATGTCGATGGGCTCAAGCTCAGGCAACGACGGTGGTGAGAGAGAGCGTGGCGGCGTGCTGCTTTGGCCGCGTCCTCCGCGCCTGCCTCGGCGGCCACAACCAGGCCCCGGTGGTCATCCTAGATGCCCTCCCCTCGATCCAATGCCTCCGGCCATGGCTATCTACTCTTAGTGGTGTGGTGTGGAAGAAAGATGGCCGCAGGTGGCCAGCTAAAAAGGCCTGACACTGGATGCTGGCGCGGAGGCCGAGGCGACAATATTAAAGTGTGGCGGCAAGAGGGCAGGCGTCGAGCGGCGCCAGCATCGGCGCGGCCAGCCTTTGGATCAACCTTTCTCTCTCCATTGATTGATGGATACTGGAAGAAATCCGTTGGGTCACTTGAAAGCGGGCCCTCGGCTCCCACAGGAGGACATGGGAGCACATGCGTGCTATCCAGACCGACGCAACCGTTGCCAAATTAGGTGCGCGGATGGGTCAAGCCGGACGCTGGGAGGACACGCTCGGACGTGTTGAGTCGGCCCGATGGAGATGCCCTCAGTTTGCCAACGAACAGAAAGCTTGCAGGAAGGACATGGAGCGGCCAAGGAATAGGTGCCAGCATCGTGGGTTGTCTTCATCGCCATGCGTCAAGAGATTCGAGACCCGGCAGTGCATCAACATCTCTAGGATGATCCGGTGGAGCACATATGAATACATACATGATCTGGCCGAACTATGCCAAACTATGTTGTATTTCAATCTATGGCGAACTATGCCAAATTTGTGTTAAATTTCATGTCGAACTATTCCGAATATTGCTCTGTATTCATATTTATGCCGAACTATGTGAATTTGAGATGAATTCGGATGAAATGTTTGCCTTGCATAGCCAAGAATTACATCCATCGGCGCTAAAACGCCGAACGAGTGGAGATTCTCTTAACACAGCTAGTCTATGAATAGCCAGCCATCGCACTGTAAAAATAGGATAGGTTCGATCTATGGTCATTGAGGGCCTCCTAAAAGGATCTACTAAATTCAGGATGTTACAAATCCAATTTGGTCTTGTCCTGTGGCTCGGACCTAGTCGCGTAAATGCAGCTACCACTATGACGAGATACTCTAGTTATTTACTCTGTTTCAATCCCTATTTGGAAGGACGTCGTGGGCTGAGCCAGATGTCACTTTTCCCGATCCATCCCGAAGGTTTTTTTCCCTCTATCGCCCCATCATCGTACCCAGTCCTGCTATCGGCTCAGCCCTATCTATTCATCTCCTTTCTGGTATATTCTAGCACTTAGCTCCTCCTATTCCTATTGATCAGAAGTATCCAGCAGCGCCACACTAGAGTGACTTCTGAAGCGCTATGGATGGGACGAAATCCGGCAGCCAGTTGCTGGCTCTGAATAACCAGCCCAGCAATACTCTTCCAGAGTATATGCCGAAAATCCTATGTTTGGAGTTTAGCTACCGGCTCAAAGAAAAGAGATTAGACGGCGGAAAACGTGGTCTTCTAAAGAGTAACGGAGGTGTGCGAAGGTAGGCTCAAGGTATCGTATTTCCAAAGAAAAAAAAGACAATTGCTTTTTAAAAAGCCACAGCAGAACTACTAGCGAAAGCCATCGCTCTTTCTTGATCGAGAAGAGAAATGATGGGAAGAAGCATCATTGCATTGCATTCAGCCTTCTAGCTCTTTCCTGCTTAATATGATGCCAAGTAGAGTCGGCAAAGTGGTGCCAGACTAGAATGGAAGAATGCCCATAATATTGAAATGAAGAAGAATTCTCCCGCGCGGTCTGTCTCCCAGGCTGCTTCGACGGCGTCCACACAAATGGTACTCCTTTCTTCGTGAGAGGTCTCCCTCATGATTTCGATAGTCATACGGGTGATTTGGAGGAGATCTATCGAAAAGTCTTTAGTGCTCATTTCGGGCAACTCTCCATTATCTTTCTTTGGTTGAGTGGGGATTATTGGGCCTAGAAAAGGTCTAGACTCCGCATTTTTTATTCAGATTTTCTATTGTGTGAAGAACTAGACTCCGAGACAGTCGGAATCTAAGATAAGAACCTAACATAAGTTTTGCGACTCCTTCATGGAAGAATATAGGTCTTAGTAAGGCCTATGTTAGTTCGGACCTGACGAGTCGTTCGTTCGTGTGGAGAATCTTGGCACGGAAGGCACGGACTCCCCAAACGTCCCGCACCCTCTGAGAAAGAAACTCCTCAACCATCACAAGATAAAGAAGTTACAACACCCTTGTAGCTTTGGTTCAGTTACAAGACCTCCAATCACTGACATTCAGCCCAAGTTATATGGACAGATTCGTTAAAGATTATCCACCAAATCTCACTTTTGATGGGCAGCTTTTGTGGAAGTATTCCGACAATATGAGACATTCAATCAATAAGACCCCTCAGTTGTAGGGTTTGGTGGCCCGAAATTGACTTGGCTTCGCCAAAATGCCTCATCTCCAAAGCCCGGCTCGCGAGGCGTCCCTCTCGCTGTAGGGCGGAGCCCCCGGGAATTGACCCACTTAACTATACTCTTAGGGAAAGCCGCCCTGCAGTTTTTGATCCCTCTGATCCCGTTCTGGATCCAATGTGGAGACAAGGTATGTTCGTCATTCCCTTCATGACTCGTTTAGGAATAACGGATTCCTTTGTTGCCTATGCTTGCGCCCCAAAACGGTTGCTGACCCCAATTTCAAAAAAATGTATTTCCTTTGGCTCACCCACAAAAAGTTTGTTGTTCAGGAAGGTTAGTTTAGGCACTCCATCCCCGAGGGCACCGCTTGTGCAGGCCTCCGTCAATTCCTTTGAGTTTCGGTCTTGTGACCAGTGACCTTCTCCATGGAGGTGTTCGACAACAAGGTCGTCCCGTCCACGCTCAGCAGCATCGCGCCCATCCTGCGCGTCGCCGCCGAGATCGAGCCCGAGCACCCTCGAGTCCGATTGATTGAGACGCCTCAAGGCCACCGGAGGGAGACTCGATTCTCCCATCGAGAGTTTCTTTGAAAGTCTTACCTAAACTCTTCCGCCTGCCTAGCCTCGCGCCTGCCTCTCACCTGAAAGGAGTACCCGAACAAAGGGAAGCTATTTTAGAAATGTGAATTCGCATTGTTTCGATGGGATGCACATGAATCTGACTAGAAATGCCTGTGAAATGTCCATCATCGAGAAGAAGTCGATTCGCTATATGGATATTGGTTTTGCGGCCTTTGTTCTTGCTGGTCAACTCTTTCTCTTCAACCCGGGTCAGTTACGAGGACAGCTTGACCCACTTGTGTTAGAAAACGAATTATTCATTATGTGAAGTGGTGTTCCGAACATTTCCTGGAAGTAGACGACACATTTTAAATCTGAAAGCTGGCATGGCATATTTCGTTGAATCAGTCTTTTTCGCCACATCGCGAGCGAAGAAAAGTGCACAGTCGAGACATCTAGCTTGCCGAGTTGAGGCGTTAGGGCTTGAATCCGGTCGGTTGTCCGACAGTGCATAGGGTTGCCACCTTTGTCCACATATTATTACCTTCGAGTAACCCTGAATGAATGCATTCTTCTTTACTACCATTATAACCATTTGTAAGCCGATCTAGTTGCCAGTATCTTCCCAACAAAAACTTGATATAGTTGCTATCACTATTTCTCCCTCCGGTGGCCTTGAGGCGTCTCGATCAATCAGACCAAGGGCTATTAAAAAAAAAGAAATCTGAATCCGTGTCTTCTCTGCCATTTGACTTCCTTCACCATTAGCACTAGCCTTAAATTAAAGCCCTCTGGCTACCTTGACTCTTCTTGTTATTATCCAGACCCATCAAGTCATTCAAAAGCAAAGAAAACCCGCGGCTTCACTTCTGCATGCACTAGATTTTTTGTCATGCCATGTAGGCGGGAGGCACCTTTTGCTTTTTATGGAAGCATGATGATCATGACATGCACTAGGTTTTCTCCCGGGAATGAGGGTGGGGCTGGGATGGTTATTCCTTACCTAAACAAAGTGTGATCCTGAGAAGCCAAGGCTAATTATCAATCCCACTCCCACGGTATGAAAACAGTGGTTTGATTTTCTGTCCAAACGGTGGATCGTGTGGAGTATATCAAATTTCTAAGTTCTGATTTTCCATAATTACTAGGAGTATGTGCTCAGTAATCATCGATGCGGGTGTACCTCCGGTCACATGTCAACCCTGGGTGATGAGGTCGGGAACCGTTTTGTTAATCTGTGTAATTTCTCTGTCTTAAAATAGATATCGCGGATTTGTCGAAATTTAAATAAATCTAGACACTAATTAATATATAGATACATCTAAATTTTGAAAAGTTTCCGACATCTATTTTAAGACCGGGGAGTAGTATATCTATCTATCTATCTATCTATCTATCTATCTATCTATCTTCTATCTATCTATCTATCTATCTATCTATATATCTATCTATCTATATCTATATCTATCAATATATATCTACTAATTTACGTTGCGGTAGGTTCGTCCAATACGTTTCCGTCAGCCAAAAATACGTTTTCCCACCGATGCCATCGCCGAAGTGAACAGTTCGAACAGAAAAAAAAGGTCCACCCGACCCGGTCGTGGAGCATCATGGCGGGACCTTCGCGGCGGGTGGGCGGGTTGTGGTGGTCGGCCTCACGCAGGCGATGAGGACCGCAACGCTGAGCGGAGCCATGGCGGGCGCCCCCCGATTGGGCTCTGCTTCAAAGAGCCCTGTCTCTATCTGGCCGCCGACCGCCTCCCTCCCCCTCCTCCAAGGCCTCTGTCCGCCTGGCACCTCCCCAAGCCCCGCACTGCCGCTGCCCATCTTCCCCTACGTGGCGCTCCCCACATCCTCCGACAAGTGGAATGAAACCACCACGCCCCCAAAACCTCACCGCCACGGTGAATCGAGACCTACGGAGACTAAATCGATTTTCTGGAGGCTAGAATCGAACCTATCCATCTAATTCCATCGGATTCCTCCTCGTAGTTGCCTGAATCGAGACGGAGCAGGCTGGTTAGCGCCAGCGCCGGTCGCCGTACTTTGATGGCTTCCCCCGTCCCCTGTGTGCCCGACCTCCCAGACCCGGTTCCCTCGGATGCGCGGCGCCGTGCGTCCACGGTCACCGTCGGCCCGATGGAGCCACGCGTATGAGCTAGCGGCGTACGACCACGACGGACGGGGCGTCACCGGCCTGTGGGGCGGCACCGAAGAGGACGGGTTGCTGATGGCGCACGTGTTGCTGCCCATGACAATGGTGCTCCAGGGAAGTGGAGCGGGCGGCGTCGTCCGAGGCGAAGTGGCGCCGAAGAGTTCCCCCGCAGAGTGCGCCTCCTAGATCGGCCACAACACTCACCGGTGCCACCAAATTCTCTGCCACCGGAAGCCCATCGTCCCTGCCACTGGTTGATTCCATCAGGTCTAATCCGGCTACATGGTCGTCGTGAACAGCTATAGCAGTTGCTCTACTTCCCCTGACTCGTTCAGGTGCCTCTGAACCGTGAAACAACTTCTTTTGTTTAGGTGTACACGGAGTCCTAGAGATTGTTTATCTGGTTCAGATGGTTTCAGCCGAGTTGCAAGGGTTTAAACTAGCTAGCTTTGTAGATTGACTAGATTTTTATTTGTATACAAAATTCTCCTTGATAGCTCGCGCTGATGTCTTAAAAAACATGGTGGCACAAGATCATGCATCACATGCCTACACAAACATGGTGGCACAAGATCTGGAATTGGTCCCAATAATGATGTGAGTCCACCACATCCACTTTGCAGTTTGATTCATCTATTTTTCTCCCCAATTTTTGTGGAAAGTGAAAAGTGATACTACAGAAAAAGTTTATTTGATTCATCTATGGATACCAATTTGTTTCTTGTGTAGGCTCGTTTAATTCGAATATATAGTATACCGTGATTCCTTATTTGCTTTTGTATACATGCTTCCTACATATCTTGTTAATCCGTTGTATCTTCTCAATCAGTGAACATATGCAAATAATTTGATGTTCCCCACGTCATATTGGTTATGTAAATTAGTGATGCAAAGAAGATAACTACTAGACTTCATTCCTATCATCTGGAGTGTAAATCGCTGTCCACGCACTACATTCATATTACAGTGGATGGCCTGCCAGGTTGTTCTTTTGTCCTTGAAAATAAAAGGATGTTCATTTTACGTCAGATTATTTTGGCATTATTATTGGCAGGGACGTGGAAAAATGGTTTGGCTGGAAACCGTGAAATAAACCTATAGCACTGTTCACAGTTACAAGGAGCTGAAGCAGATATTTCTGATGAAAACAATGCTAATTAAGAAAAGGTATAATTTCCTTCAAATATAGAAAATCAGAAATCGGTTATCAGTTTATAGACATCTAATTTAACTGTTGTTTTGCACTAAAGTTTGATCTTTCCAAGCTTGGAAAGCCTACCTAGGGAAACTAGAGAGGATATATGAAAGGGAAATAAGAACCACACGGATAGGCTCCTTTGTTAAGGCGATTAACCTAATTTATTTACCTGGCGGGGAGTCAGTTCTGGAGAAAAAAGAGGATGACGAGGGATGGTGACTTTTTCACACCGTAAAGATTATTGTGTAGTTTTTGTTAGAGCTTCTGGTTATGAGGTTTGGTAAGTAAAAATGGAAGGGAAACAATGTATTGGCTGTTACATATTCGTTTGATGTGTAGTTTCTATTTTGTTATCAGCTCTGGGAGGTTGTTCCTTACTGATGTTCGAGACTAATGTTGATCGAAAACATTGCATTATCAGTTTTTATGTGCAACAAAAATCAAAGGAAACGTAACTGTTTGTCCTCATAATCAAGGTAGACAATAGGTTTTGCACTTGGTGTAATGCGGCCTTAGGGTCACACATTATCATGGGGTACCATTTTGATGAGTTTCAGATCGACATATCACACTGGTGCAGATTGCATGATATCATTCAGATGAATTGCAGGTTCCTAAACGTGCAGATTTAGATGAAAGGCTGCTTGAGCATTATTAAATGCTCTGAACCCATAAATTATGAATGCATCATAAAATGAATGCTACGAAACATTGTTGCTTTAGTTTTAATGTTCAGTACATGAAACTCATATGTCTTGTGATATCATGAGCATAGGTGAGGCCACGTGTATGTCTCGTCTGGCTGCACTTTTAGGTTTAAAAACGAGAATCACTTTCAGGTTTGAGATATGTTGAGCACTTTGTTGATTTTAATTGGGTTATCACTTGGTGAAATCTGATGGTATATCAGGCAACAATGAGTAAAAATTAATAATAGGTTGTTTTTCTAAGATCCGTAACAACGCACGGGCACTCTGCTAGTATTTGTAATACCTCCTTCGCCCCGATAAGCATATTTCTACACGTATTTTATAATGTATAAATACACGTATGTCCGGATAAATCTGTGAGAAGTAATTCAGACGTAGGCTAGTACTCCCTTCATACAGAAATAAATGACTTGTATTTGTTTAAATTACCATATATTTATACACTAAAACATGTCATCCGAAAACTAGACAAATGGAAGTCAATAACTTCTGTTCGGAGGGAGTATTTTTTTCTAAATAGAGGCCTTTATTTAGTATGAGTTCAGGCTCTTATATGTCGTCTAACTAGTATACTGTAGTAGGCCCTAAAATCTTCAATTTTTGTACTATCTTCAGCCGAAAATAATTAAATGACTTGCATTAGTCTAGATTCATATCTATTCTAGACGCAACTTAGTATATACAAACCTAGACAAATATAAATCACTTATTTTCAGGGAATATAAAATAAAAACTCTAATATTTGCTACTCTCTCTATTTCATAATATAAGATGTTTTAGTTTTTATGAAACAAATGTATCTAGACGCTTTTTAATATATGGCTCACTCTGAACCTATAGACTAAAAGATGTCTAGATACATTTGCTTTACAAAAGTCAAAATATCTTATATTTTGAAATGGAGGGAGTATGTATTAAGCAAGGCTCTGTCGTGCAGGGCTAAATACCTCCTCCGGAGATATCTGGGAATCTACTCATCCGCTACAACAACAAAAGGTGAGCGGACAAAGGTAGTACGTGTACATTCAAGCAAACAGTGTTCGTTAATAGAGGTGTAGTACGTGCATTTCGCTGAATTGCCACCCCAACCCACGTACTTTTAATAAGTCAATGCAAAAGCATAGTAATCGATTCTTTTGCACGCAAACAAGTTGATGGAAATGCATGTACTGTACTGTACGTACATCTCTACTGTTCAAAACCGTACACGATTTACTTTCCATCTTTAGAAGGCATAGTAGTAGTCTCTCATCCCAATCAAATCTCACGGTTAGGTGAAGAAAGAGAACATGATTTTTATGGAAGTACTCGTCCAGACCGTTTCCATCACGCAAATGCAGCTTGGATGTACACCCTCTGTTTTAAAATATAAGATATTTTAGCTTTATAAATGAAATGTATCTACATCTCTTTTAGTGTCTAGGTTCATCTAGATTTAGAGTAAACCTAGACACTAAAAGAGGTCTAGATACACTTTTTTTTATAAAGCTAAACAATCTTATATTTTGAAACTGAGGGAGTATGTATTAATATTCAGCGTGCAGCATATTCCACAGGTTACAATCCCAATGGATAGAATGTGCCGTCAATAGAAAAAAAACAATCATGGTTACCATGCATTCGTTAAAGGAAATTAACAAAACAAAATGTTCCCCAAAGCCTCACTATCGACAAATTTTGCCCATGTGATGAGATAAAAGGAGATATCGTAATTTTAATTTTCTCTTTTTTTTGGTTTTGTAGTAGGAATAGAGAGGGGCTCAAATCTATAATGGAAATTAAATATATCAAAATTTCATCAAAATTTCGAGTTGAATGGCATGACTAAAATAATTTGTTTATACTAATTGTAATTAATATTAATGTGCCGCCGAATGGTATACCATATAGGGGAGAATATTGTGTATGTCACGACACTAACATAATGCGTCGTGATCAAGTGTGCCAGGCGAATCATCTGTCCTACCGTGGAAGCGCTAGGTCCGCGGATCACGTTGTGCCGAGACAAAAAAAAGCGTCGCTGTTGCACTTACCTCAGCGTAATTATCCCGACGGATTTTTTGTTGCGCCACCGCGAGTGTGGCGACTATGCGTGTTCTTCAGCGTCTATAAGCGCTAGGGCCCGATGTCCGTGTTATAGTGGATTTTTCCTAAATCTCAAAACTGCTCATGTGTGTGAAAACTAATATATGAATCAGTCTAAATTGGTGGTAGTTCATATGTGTGTCATAAGAGGAGTAGGAGTTAAAATTTATTTCGACATGAAAAGTTGGAGAAGAGTTGCACCACCAGTGTTCCACCACTTTGTAAGTGAGTGAGAATAGGATTGCTACACGCACGCTCTTCCTCCCACGACGACGCTGCTCGCCTGCCCGCCTGTCACGACGTGCGTGCCGTGGTTTATGGAATGAGCTTCGAGCCGAGTTTATCTTTTTGCTGCTCAGGGAACTAGTTGCGGTTTTGATATACGTGTCAACAATTAGTCAGTTCGGTCGTTCCCGGATTGTGGACTATTGTAACATCCATGGCGTGGACTCGGCACACGTTGTGCCCATTACGGAGTTTTCCCAAACTACTCTATATAAGCGCCTGTACGTCTTTCACCACACCATATACTTAAAAACATTCTAGGGTTTTTTCACCTCTCTTCTTGTGCCACCATAGTAGTATATCCCATCCTAAGCATAGGCGTGCACTGGTGAACGGGAGAGCATGTCTCTGGAACCACTCGCCTTTGAGATCCTGTACGAGAGAGAGAGCGCGAATAAGGTTTTTGGGAAGCGCCTAGTGCGACTGCTCGCTTCTTCATTATGGGTCGTCTACCATCCAAGTCGGATGGTGCTGCATACCGTTGTCTCCTTCGGCCGGTCTTCACGAACATTATCATCAACAACGTTACCACTGCAACCGATCAATATGTATACTGTGATCCGTTTTGTTCTTATATTATGGATGTTATTATGTATGCACTGGTACTGTTTATTAGAGTAAATAATAGCGCTAGATTGTTTCAGCTCAAAATGCTATCCACGCCGTTCTAATTCTTTTCGATTGTGGGATAGACGCTGGAAAGGATACGCGGTGCCATCACAACGTAGCCCTGCTCTTCCGGGAGGGGTCCCCATTATGGACCAGCGTGGCATATTCTGTTGGAAATATGCCCTAAAGACAAATAATAACATAGATTATTGACATATTTCATTAAATTCATAATAGGTTTTATATCATGCTATAACTATATTGATAGAAACGTCAATACATGTGTGATATGTAAACCACCAGAGTCCGTAGTGATTCTCTAGACACTACTTCATTGGCCAATTGATGATCGACATTTTCCGATCATGGACATTTATGTCAATTGATAATGGGGTCTTTTCATTAGGTGAATGAAAATGATGGACATACCTAATACAGGAATTGTAACATGATCAAGTAACTAATTTCACCGTTATAATGACTGGGAAACATAGTAACCAATTCCTTATATCGTGAGACCATATTTAATCACTATCACCCGAGAGTGACTTGTTTGCATCAAACGTCACTCGGTAAAATGGTGATCATAAAGGTTTCTTCAGGTATTCAGAGGGGCATATAGAGACGTATGTGTCAAGAGCGGGATTTGTTCTTATGTATGACAGAGAGATACTCTAGGCCTGCTCGGAGACATGACATCCGTAAGCTGCAGCATGTGACTAGGTGACGAGGATGGCATAGCTTGGAACGAGTAAAGTTGTACTTGTCAGTAACGAGATTGAACCCGGCATGTCGATGACATTGATTACTTCTCGGACAAGTAAAGTATCAAAGTAACAAAGGGAATAGAACTCTATGTTTAAATGGTTCAATGACAAATATTCTTGTGGCATGCACATGGGTCATTATGGGTATCCAGGTCCCGCTGATGATCATTGGTCTGAGAGGAGTCTCGACCATGTATAGATTGTTCCCAAACCATTAGGGTAACATAGTTAAGGGTTTGACAATGCTCGAAGATCGATTTGGTATCATAGGAGTCACCGAAGAAAATAGAGGGGGGAAACCAGAAAGGTTTTGAGAAAGTCCGGCGGGTGTCTGGAGTTGTCCAAAAGGAGTTCCAATGCAACGGGAATTAAATAATTTATAATTATATGTTAATTATTGAATTATACATTTTTTATATTTATTTAATTATTTAAATATGATTTAATGGACAACTCATGGCTAATGGGCCAACTTCCTAAAGGGAAAAGGACCTATGAGGGAAAAGGGAGGAGTGGCCGGCTAGACCACTTGGTGGCCGGCTGGGCCACCTGGTGGCACACTAAGCCCACCTGGGGTGGCCGGCCAGGCCCCTCCTATTCTCCCCTTTGTTTACTCCCATATTGCTAAGGAAATAGACTTGGGGGCTCCCCTTCTCCTCTATAAAGGAGGGCATAGAGAGGGATTTAACAAATCCCAAGATTTGAGGCTTCCCCCTCCAAGTGCCCTCCTCTCTCCCTCTCTCTCTTATGACCTCGGCCCCACTGTAAGGACTGTGTGAACAAGAGAGTTCTTCACCACGGAGCACCGTCGCGCTATAGGGATTCCGGACCCAGAAGATCTACTTCCGCAACCTCTGATGGATCAGAGTTCGGGAGTCGTCATCAAACATCGTATGTGTGTGACCACTACGAGGTGCCGTACTTGTGGTGCTTGAGTCGTTCGAGCCATCGGATTCATAGGATCCGGTGGATCTAGAGCTGGTGGAGCCGTCCAAGTTCAGAACGACCTTGAGGTCGGCATTGGTATGGCTACATCATCCATGTTCTCCCGAACATTGACAAAGCTTTTCGGTCTTAAACTCAGTAAGTTCGCAAAAATCCCATACCGTTACCACATTACTCCTAGTTAGATCCTGGAAGTCGGTGGTTTGCGTAGGAAAAATTATTGTTTTCAGGTGCTAAAACCCAACTGATTCCCTACCGCGGACGAGTGTCACACTCGCCGTCGTACACGTATCGTAGGATGGTGGACCCCGCGCATGCCATGGGCCCGCTATCAGCGTATGCGGGAAAAGTTTTTCTCCGTCGAAGGTGTTTCAGGTGCGACATGCCTCATCACACGCCATGTGGTGAGCCCACCTGTAGCAGACGTGGCGAAGTGGGCCCATACCGTCCGCAGTTTCTCACGGACGTGGGGCCCATCCAGAACCAACGTGTCATCGTAAGCCCATGCCGACCGTGATTCGTCATAGATGTGGGGCCGTCTAGAGCCGATGTGGATATGTAAACCCATGCCGTCTGTCAGAGCACGCCGTAGACAAAACGGCTTCTCGCAGGCGGAGAGCTGACATGTCGTTGTAGACTGTAGGCGTGAGGATTTTCTCGCGACGTTTATCCGAGCCGGCAACGTAGACTATAGATGGCCTAGGCGTATAATTTAGGCGTGTGTGGGTTCTCGTGGCAGAGAGCAGAGCTGACATCATATGGGCTATAGACGGTCACAGCGAGATCGTGAATGTGGTGGTTCCCGCTCGCACGAGAGAACAGATCAGGATTTGCATGCCGCTCCTTTCAAATATAAAAGCTTTTGTCCTCCATGTGATATCCCCTCCCACCACCTCTGCAATGTTTCCTCTCGCTAGTGTCGTCAGTGGCGTGCACCGCTCCAGTGACCATACCCGGAGCCAGCGATGCCTATACCCACGGGCATGAGCAGAAAACACCGTGTGGTTCATTGCTAACTTCTCTCCTCCCACTTACCTTCTGCTATCGTCGTCATCTGCCTCTGCTCCTCCGGTAATTTTTCTGGAGCCAGCGCCACGTAACGAGCGTCGACTTGGGCAGACATGTGGCACCGTGTTGTGGATGTCGAGTTCGCAAGAAGATGCCAGCAACATTGCACCGTGTTTTTCTATACGACGTGTAGACAACATAAAGCGAGTTGCAACGGAGTGGGTGTCCTCAGCTATACTGGCAACGAGTGGTGGCGGTCGTCCTCGGGGCAACAGACAACTTTAGTGGTGGCCTTTGTCACACCGTTGGAAAGCAAGAAGGCGTCGCGCATCCACCCCCTGCGATAATAAGGTGAGCATAAACTCAACCACTGTTCTCTACGGCCTACGGGTATTCTCTTCTATCGCTTTTTCGGTGCAGGGATGCGAGTTCGTCGTTATTATTGTTCACATCGGCAGACCATGCATCGTATTCCATCCACCGCGTCAGCTTCCTTGCATGGCCTCAACTTTCTCACGGTATGGAGACATGGCCCGCATCTGCCAAAGGCCTCCCAGTAGAGATTATCACTTTGCGGCCCGAAAGTTGGGGTGTACAGGCAACGCGGTACCCAAGTTCCCTGAAATCCGCCGGGATGACTACAGTTGGTGTGCCAAATACTCAGAGGGTTTTTTTCGGCACGAATTTAACTTTACGTTTCAATATAAAAAATCAGGCTAACGGGCGTCAAGTTGGGCCCCCCTGTCAGTTCGCCGTTATATCGCTCCCGTCTCTTAGGCGGGTTGGTTGTCACGTAGGCTTGCAGCGTTGACACAGTGGATATGACAACGCCCCCTACCCAGTGTATTGACGTGACAAAATAGGGCCCATGTATCGGTGTTATAATTATTTTTTGTTTACTCAGAAGCTGGAACAGCCACCGCCACACGTCTCTCCTTGGACTTCCGTCACAATCTTTAACCCCTACCATAAAAGCGCATTGACGGTTCCACCGCTCCCGTGCCTCGCAGAAACCACTCTTGTTCTTCCTGTCATCTACTATCTTCTTTCCGTCTTCTCCTTGCCGCCATGGAAGATCTACGCACTCTAGAGACAAGCTTCACTACCCATGACAACAAGAAGATAGACGTTGTCTACACCAACGAGGAGGAGATAGTGGTGCGTGTCCTGAGGATGTACGAGGGTTGGCTTGGAATAGACGAGGAAAAGTTTGTGGGATTGGACCTCGAGTACACCCCGGAGCACCCATATGAAGTGAATGAAGTCGCCGTCGTTCAACTTGCCATGCGGAAACACATCCTCGTCTACCACCTCTCCGGGTTTGTAGATCTGCTCTATAGCTAACCGCTTTTAGGGTTTTCTCCTCTTGTTCTTTATCCACTTGCTCATCTTGCAACTACTGGATTTTACTTAGGACCAAATAAATTAGGGTTTGCCTATGTCTCAATCGACTGAGATTTTCTTTAGTCTCAATCACCTAAGAAAAGTGCAACTGTAGTTAAAAGAAATGTGCAACTCGTTCAGTCGACTGAGAAATAGCAAAACCGAATAAATTATGACAATACAATGTTGAGAGTCTTGATCTTGCATTTACTAAACTTTTATAAATTATATTGAGATGATGATCTTGCATTGACAAAATATGTGTAGTTACAAATTTTGGTGATGACAAACTACATACTTTCAGGCCTGACAGGAAATGTTCGGCGCTGCGCCAGTTCCTTGAAAAAAAGGGAATTGTTTTCTGCACTATTGACACAACAATAGATTTTTCGAAATTTTATCAAGAGGAAATTATAATTCCTGCACACAACTGGATCGATATTCAGCATCTTGTCAAGATCCTAGGGGGCAGGAAGAAGGATGGAATGGCATCACTCGCAACTAGAATCCTCGATGAGTCGTACGTCACAATGAAGGAAGATTTCTCTACGGATAGGCACGATTTCTGGAACAAGTGGCCGTTGTCTGATATAAACCTAAAGTATGCAGCCATAGATGCTTACGTGACCTACCAGTTGTATAAGAAGATCCTTTTTTTCAATGTTACCTCGTGTTTTGCCCTATTTGCAAGAGGGAAGACGAGCTTAGGGGGACTGTTTGTACAAAATGCCGAATAGCTGAGTTTGAAGTTGAATATGCAAAGAAATTGGCTACATCTGAAGTAGCTGACAGAGAGGCTATAGAAGCAGCTGAAAGAGAGCTTGCAGCTGAAGAAGTAGCTGACAGAGAGGCTGCAGCTGAAGCGGCAAACAGAGAGGCGACATCTTCTAGCAACAACAATCAGGCTTGTGATGCACCGCTAATTGTGCCGCAGGACGCTGAAGATAGGAAAGCTAAGTCAGATGCCATTTGGGACAAAGCAGTTCGTCGGATGTGAAGTACCTGTAATGATGGCAAGCGCGTCAAGTGGTCGGATGAGGAGTGAATTAAATTTTACTTGTTAGTGTTATGTTTCTGTTTTGTGGAACTCAGTTAGCTTGCCAAGATGTCTAGCGCATCAAGTGATACTAGTAACATAAATTTAACCCTCGTTGTGTTATGTTTATGTATGTGTCTTGTAGCTTGTCAAGATGGTAGCTTCTTAACTGGCAGTTTGAAATAGTGCCCTTTTCCTCTCTCGCTGAACATATATGTTTCAGTTTTCCCAAATTGGTAGCAAATCTAGAGAAGATTCTCACTTTGATATTTTGTTCCCTTTTGGACCTCTTTTTGCCTCCGATCAGGTAGCAAATCTAGAGCAGCAGATCACACAAGGCAGAATACATTCATTCAGAAAACAAAAAAATGTAGATATAGCTGTGCGCAGCTAAATAGGATATAGCGATAAAAAGTAGGTTGCTTAACGAGGTTCGATGCATTCAGCCAGAAATAGGATATAGCTAGAAAGAAGCTGCTTAGCAGCAGGGGCAGCCGCCGCAGCTGTAGGCACATCCTGCAAGCGCCCGCGCCTCCGCCATCTCCCTCTGGTGCTTCCGCCACTTCTTGCTGCCCAGTTTCTTGGACTTGGGGGCCTTGGGCCTGATTGGAGGCATGCGACCCTCTTTGATGGCCACCTGCTGGAGGTTTCGGAGGGGAATGCAGAGAGCACGGTGTTCAACGATGTAGGCATTGATGTTCGCGGGCTCGGGCTTGCCGCTTTTGTGGATGCCGGAGCCCGTGGCCTCTGCATGCTTCAGTAAGGTGTTCAAGACGGTGCCGCCAGCGGCGTGACTCGTCAAGCAGTAGACACCCCCCTTGCGGAAGGGGCAGCTGTAGGGGTCCCTGAGGAAGCCGTCGTACTTGCCGGCCCACAGCCTCCTCAGTACCTGACGAGCCTTGGTGTGAATGGACTCATCATCGCTGCAGACGTCGCTGTCGGAAACCTATTGGAAGAAAGGGAAAATGGGGGAGTAGATGGTGTAAGAAGATCGAGCAATCAAAATGCGAACAAGCGAATCCTAATAAACCAAGATCTAGCATCCAACGATGGGAACAATGTTGGATAATTAGGCACAATTTCCATGATTAATTCTAGAATATTAAACATGACAATACCAGCTAAATTTTAAATAGATTAGCCCATTATTTCTAACAAACAGTAGAAGAACCAGGGGAGGGGAGCAAACCCAAGTTACCTCCGACCATAGGTCGTCGATGCCGGTGTCGTAGGGGTTCAGCAGAGCGATATACTTATCTGGATCATGGGTGCCCAAGAAGTGCGTGATCTGCTTGTAACCGGCGGGGGCCTCCTCGCCGGCGGGGGATCCTCTTCGGCGGCTCCGTCGGTAGCTGGGACGGGGGCCTAGAAGGGGGCCTGGACGGGAACGACGACTGCCATCGATGCCTCCACTAGGGCCTGAACAGGGACATCGGCTGCTTTCAATGCGTAGAAGGGGACCGGCGAGGATACAGGGGCCTCCTCGCCGGCGGCCACGGAGGCGACGATGGCCACATTATCCTCCTCGGCCATCGCCGGTGCGGACGGGGTATTCTCGGGAGTTTGCGGATGCTGGTGGGACAGTGGTAGGGTTGCGTGAGGACAGTGAGCGAGAGTGGGAGTGGGTGTGCGGAGAGGGGTTCTATAAGGTGGATAGAAGCAAGGCACATTTTGTTGCACCACCGTGCAACGCGTCGCGTAGTCGACTGCACCGTGCACTGCAACACACGCACGGTACGTCATGTTTTTTCCCAGGCCATGCATGGCAGTTCTGTATTGAGCCGCATGCAAAGGGCGCACACACAATTCCTATGTACGAAGTTTGACACGGCCCTAAAATTGGTGATAGTTAAAAGTGGAAATGTAGAGGGGAAGGTAGGTGGCTGTACGGCGAGATTTGTGGGGTTGTGATAGATTCGGTAATGGGATGTGTTGATGGCTGCGAGTGACTCGATGAACCGGAGACGTTAGGTCTCGTCGAGCTTAGCTGTTCGGCCTCCGGCTAGCGTGTCCAAGATTCTTACGGTGGGCCCCAATTGGAAGTGAGATTGAGAGCCACTGCATAAAAATGGGATGTGTCTTATTAAAATCAAGAGGCAATAAACTGCAGCTGTCCATCGACGACCGTGCACTCGATGACGCATGTGTTGTGGCGTAGTAGTAGAAGTAGTAGGCTTTTCAGACTTGATTAAACGTGACATGACTGCTCGACACTTTTTCCATGGACGGCATCCAGTTCCTTCTTGTAGAGGGAGATGTCAAGATGGGGCCTCGTCAAGATGGTAGCTCGTTAACTGACAGTCTGAAAGAGTACCCTTTTCCTCTCTCGCTAAACAGATATGTTTCATTTTGCCCAAATTGGTAGCAAATCTAGAGAAGATTCTCTCTTCGATAATTCGTTCCCTTTTGGACCTCTTTTTGCCTCCGATCAGGTAGCAAATCTAAAGCAGCAAATCACACCAGGCAGAATACATTCATTTAGAAACCAAAACAAATGTAGATATAGCTGTGCACAGCTAAATAGGATATAGCGATAGAAAGTAGTAGGTTGCTTAACGGGGTTCGATGCATTCAGCCATAAATAGGATGCAAGCAAAATATAGAAAATCAAAAGAAGCTGCTTAGTAGTAGCAGCCGTGGCAGATGCAGATACATTCAAGGAGACATCCAACCCGTTCATTCGCCAACGCCTCCATCTCCCTCTAGCGCCTCCGCCACTTTTTGCTGCCCAGTTTCTTGGACTTGGGGGCCTTGGGCCTGATTGGAGGCATGCGACCCTCTTTGATGGCCACCCGCTGGAGGTTTCGGAGGTGAATGCCGAGAGCACGGTGTTCAGCGATGTAGGCGTTGATGTTCGCGGGCTCGGGCTTGCCGCTTTTGTGGATGCCGGAGCCCGCGGCCTCTACATGCTTCAGTAAGGTGTTCAAGACGGTGCCGCCAACGGCGCGACTCGTCAAGCAGTAGATGCCCCCGTTGTGGAAGGGGCAGCTGTAGTAGGGGCCCGTGAGGAAGCCGTCGTATTTGCCGGCCCGCAGCCTCCTCAGCACCTGACGAGCCTTGGTGTGAATGGACTCGTCATCGCTGCAGACGTCGCTGCCGGAAACCTATTGGAAGAAAGAGAAAATGGGGAAGTAGATGGTATAAGAAGATCGAGCAATCGAAATGCAAACAAGCGAATCCTAATAAACCAAGATCTAGCATCCAACGATGGGAACGGTGTTGGATAATTAGGCACAATTTCCATGATTAATTCCAGAATATTAAACATGATAATACCAGCTAAATTTTAAATAGATTAGCCCATTATTTCTAACAAACGGTAGAAGAACCAGGGGAGGGGAGCAAACCCTAGTTACCTCTGACCATAGGTCGTCGATGCCGGTGTCGTAGGGGTTCAGCGGAGCGATGTACTTATCTAGGCCGTAGGTGCCCAAGAAGTGCGTGATCTGCTTGTGACCGGCGGGGGGCTGCTCGCCGGCGGGGGCTCCTCTTCGGCGGCTCCATCGGTAGCTGGGACGGGAGCCTGGACGGGAACGGCGGATGCCATCGATGCCTCCACTGGGGCCTGGACAGGGACAACGACTGCTTTCAATGTGTCAAGGGGGACCAGCAAGGAGACGGGGGCCTCCTCGCTAGCGGCCACGGAGGCGACGATGGCCACCTTATCCTCCTCGGCCATCACCGGCGCGGACGGGGTATTCTCAGGAGTTTGTGGATGTTGGTGGGATAGTGGAGAGGGTTGCGTGGGGACAGTGAGCGAGAGTGGGAATGGGTGTGCGGAGAGGGGCTCTGTAAGGTGGATAGAAGCCAGGCACGTTTCGTTGCACCACTGTGCAATGCGCCGCGCAGTCGACTGCACCGTGCACCACGACACGCGCACGGTACGTCACGTTTTTTCTCGGGCCATGCATGGAAGTTCTGTATTGAGCCACATGCAAAGGGTGCACACACAATTTCTATGTACGAAGTTTGACACGGCCCTAAAATTGGCGATTGAGAGCCGCTGCGTAAAAAATGGGATATGTCTTATTAAAATCAAGTGGCAATAAAATGCAGCTGTCCATCGACGACCGTGCACTCGATGACGCATGCGTTATGGCGTAGTAGTAGCAGTAGTAGGCTTTTCAGACTTGATTAAACATGACATGACTGCTCGACGACTTTTTCCATGGACGGCATCGTGTTCCTTCTTGTAGAGGTCTTGTTGAGGGAGACGTATGTGCTGTCTCACGTTGTACTGTGAAGGGCACGACGTGTGCAACGATCATCGTTGGATCGCACAGAATCAAGGTTGGTGCGCACGATCCGCGTGACAACTGTGATAACCAATCAGGGAGTAGAAGACAGGGTGAGCACATATTTGTGCTTCTACGAAAGATAGAGAGGTGGGGGGCAAAACTGAGTAGTACCACATAAAACCAAGGGCGATACTGAGTACTATAAAAATGGAAAGTGATTGTCTTGCACAATGAAATACATCATGGCATACATCAAATTATGCCAAGATAGATCCACAAGAGTTTATTGGATGTGTGTTCTTCTCATAAACCACTCATAAACCACGTAAGGATCCACTAGAGTCATTGGATGTGTAGTCTTCTCACAAACAACATATCACCAGTATCATTGCATGTGTGTTCTTCCCACAGACCACACATGGATCCACCAGTTTCATCGCATGTGTGTTCTTCCCATGAACCACACATGGATCCACCAGTGTCATTGCATGTCTGCTCTTTTCATGAACCACAGCTAGAGTCATCGGATGTGTGTTCTTCTCACAGACCACATATCAAGTGTGTCATTGCATGTGTGTTCTTCCCAAAGACCACGCATGGATCCACCAGTGTCATTGCATGTGTGTTCTTCTCACAAACCATATCATGAACCACACCCAGTGTCATTGCAGGTGTGTTCTTCTCACAGACCACACATGGATCCACCAGTGTCATTGCATGTGTGTTCTTCTCACAAACCATATCATGAACCACACCCAGTTTCATTACATGTGTGTTCTTCCATGAACCACACATGGATCCACCAGTGTCATTGCATGCGTGTTCTTCTCACAAACCACACATGGATCCACCCAGTGTCATCGCATGTGTGTTCTTCCCATGAAACCACACATGGATCCACCAGTGTCATTGCATGTCTGCTCTTTTCATGAACCACAGCTAGAGTCATCGGATGTGTCTTCTTCTCACAAACCACATATCACCAGTGTCATTGCATGTGTGTTCTTCCAAAAGACCACACATGGATCCAGCAGTGTCATTGCATGTGTGTTCTTCTCACAAACCATATCATGAACCACACCCAGTGTCATTGCATGTGTGTTCTTCTCACAGACCACACATGGATCCACTACTGTCATTGCATGTGTGTTCTTCTCACAGACCACACATGGATCCACTACTGTCATTGCATGTGTGTT